>CM062820.1:952111101-952231838 GCA_031772625.1 Pinus tabuliformis
GATTTTTAACTTTATCTCACTAAGTGCGAGTTTGTATGATAACACCTATGCTATAGCATCGTTTATCACTCTTGTAGACCATATGCTCTTATATTGCTTGGGAATATCCCTTTCCCCTTTCAAAATATATACCTGACTTTGCCCATTATAAAAGCACGTCATACACGGTTCCTATGAACTATACCTTCATACATATTTTAAAAATAAAAATAAATAAACAAATAAAATAAAACAAAATAAAATTAATTAAATTAATTAATTAATTACAAAAAAAAAATCAGGAGGGGTTTATGGGTTAGATTGAAAGCCCACCTATAGCAGCTAGTGGCCTAACCAAATTAACTGGTTTTTGGTGGTATATATACACCCCATGGCTAGGCCTAATTCATTCATAATGAGAGGTATCTATAATATACCCAATTTTCCCCATATCAAGTCTGCATTTTTCCCATGATTCTTGCACTCCCAGTCTCAGGAAACCCTTGTTTCCTTGTACAGATGCTTAGCCTCTTTATCTAGAATCTCCTTGCACATATTGGAGAGGAGGTCTTTGATGGCTCGGCCTGGATGGATCCAGAGGAAGGTTTCATCAGTGCCTATAGTTAGGATTGGGTTGTAGCTTCACCTATTCTTATTGCTTTCAGTTAATAAATATACTCATGTCGTGTTTCCAAATTGCATTGTTATCTTATGAATGTTAAATTGTGATGATGATTATGATGATCTACTATGTATATGTACTTGTACTTTGAATTTTATGATTTTCTTGTGTCTCTGTGATATATTTGCAAGTTTTCACATCTTGGAAGAAGGTTGAGGCTTTGGACCATATTGAATCTACTTTAAGCATAGGACCTACTTCAAGCATAGAATCTTGTTTGACTAGTTCTATTAGCTTGATCTTTTAAAGCGGGGCTTGTTTTTTATTTTTTTCTCAATTTACTATTTATACGCAGTTTTTATTTAGAACAATCATGTACATACGCAGTTGTATTGTTTAGAACTCACGTATGCACATGTTTTCTTTATAAAAGTGTATACATACACAGATGTTCTTTTGGATAGTCGTGTGTGTTCCTGAAAAGTGAAAATTTTCACTTGGCTGAGTCATCTAAAAGCTTGGATGTGTTTTTTTCTAGTATTGTATACCTGTTGAGGATTAAGAACCTTGGTATCAATAGTTTTTTTGTATCTTTGATTCGTGCGAAAATAGCTTTGTATCAACCCAGGGTTTTCAATTTATGGAGCATGTGAAGTGTGGAATTGGGTTCCATATCTTCTATTTGAAGTATCTAGTTATTTCTATTCTTAGGATCAACTTTATATATGTTTGTAGATTGTTTATAGCCCATTTGTCTCTTTTGGTTCTTTGTATGACCTAGAGGTTGATCTTTTTACATCACTCTTTTATGTTCTTGAAAGTGATTGAGATTCTTTTTGAAGATCTAGGATCTCATTTAATTTAGGCCTTTCGAGCCTCTTACACCTTTCTTTGCCAAGTTTTTAAGTGTTTCATGTTCATGTTTACATTAGTCTTTTAAAATCTTTATTTTTGGAATCTTAGACTTTGTAAACTTGAGTATTTCTAATTCATTTAGTTTTGATATCCTTTGTTTGTTTCGTTAGTTGAAGATTTGAGTTTCATTTAAGAAAGAAAAAGACAAATTGGGAGTGTTTCCTTTTTCTTTTGTTTTCATTTCATTAGTTTGAAGCTTTTCAGTTTCGCTAACGTGGGAGTCTGGTGAATTCAAACATTCCTTTTCCTTTAGGAAGTGTGATTGACTTTGAAGTGTTTTTTTCTTCCTTGCTTGTTTGGTTTTCCCTAGTTTTGCTTGTCATAGTTGTCTACCTTATACTTGTATTTAAATCTTGCATTGCATATCAGTGTGCATTAGGGTTAATTGCATTAGAATAAGCATTTGGTTATTTTTTATTGATTTTGAATGTGTGAGTGCTTATTAAAAGAAAAAAAAAAAAAAAAAATTCTTAAGTAGGTTCTTGTAAAACCTCATATAATTCACTTTCGTTGAAGAAATAGAGAGTTTCATTTGCCTGTAGCCTAGGTTTTTCATATTGGCTTCTTTTGAGTCAAAACATTACAAATTGCACTTTCATAACTTGTTCCCTAATTAACAGACATTAAAATGAATGCTTAACTAAAATGAACTAGGTTTTTCTTTTGTCATACAAACACCAACTAATTTAGGGCATATTTAGGGCATTGGGATAGGTGTGTGGAGAGTAAACTCTCCAAGGCCACTCAAAAAAAAGTATAAAAGTTGATTAAAGAGTGGAAATCGAGTGACATATAGGTGGTTGGGGAAATATTCTGTCACACAGGAGTCAAGACTCTCGGCCATGCAATGATAAGGAAAGAGATATACCCCCTCTCCTACTTGTCTTACCAAGTCCTCATGATTGTTCCCCCTTGGCTTCTGATTATGAGCTGGTAACCTTAGCTTCCTTTCCTAGGGACCACCTAGTTGAATGTTGGGGGGGGATGCTCATGATACCTGAGACAGATGTTGTGTCACTTTCATGGTACTTCTGGAGGGTTCCCTGCGAAGTGAGGGTACTTGCACTGGTAAAGGATATTGTTTGGAGGTCATCGTAATTGTTGATGTTACCTTCGTTGTTAGGACTTGGGCCCTTAACATCCCAAGCTTATCTTCGGAAGTCCCTTTTAATCCACTTTTTCATATTTTGGTGTACGGTCCTAATCACCAGAAGCATAAATACTTGAAGGTTGTTTGCTTGTATGTATTTTTAGGACTTTTTTGAGATAGTTCTTTGAGCTCCTAGCTTGCCTTAGGTGATTTGAGTCTTTGATTTTATTTTTATTATAAAAGTTGATTAATCGACTAGTTTTTCTATCCAGGAGGATTTGTGGCCTTTCACCTGCGAGTGTCGAGCCTTCACCTAGAAGGCGTAAGGAGAAATTATGTTGTATTGTTCAGATCCTGTAACGTTCCTTGTTTTATTTAACCGTTGGAATTTACTGTTTCATCTTTGATATCTATAAATTTATGTCAGTTAATCTTCCCCCTCATCCTAGTCATGATGATGAACCTTGATTTAGGTTTGAAACCCGTCAACCCTTTGTTCTCAATGTGATTTTTTCCAGAAGTTATGAACAATATATCATGAATCACATAAGCATAAAATCTGAAAAATTATGTTGGTTCTTTTGAACCAGTCCAAGCTAACGCAACAGAGACAAAGGCCTTCATCGAGGGTTTCTATTTCAGGGGAAAGTCCAGTCTTACTCATAGTTCGGACGGAAACATCCCTATTCTCGCTAGGGTATTATTCACGGTGTTGGAAATCCAACAACAAAGGGGGTCTGCCTGATATGAAGTCCTAACTAGAACTTACATTGTTTGGAGTAGGAGCCCCATACAAATGTTAGGCCCAACCACCATTATTCTTAGGGATTTTCCTTGGCTGCAATTATCAACATAAGAGATTATGCAAAAAATCTTTGAAAAAAGCAAGTAAGTTGACATTGTGAGGCATACAATTGCAATGTATATAAGGTACTTTCACAGAAGGGAAAGAGAGAGTGAGCCTCTAGAAGAAAAGTAATAGTACTATCCTAAAATAGACACACAAGAGCATGGAAAGAATCATTAATTAACCTGCAAAGTAGTTCACAAGATAACAACGATCATAAAATAAAGTAACAATTCACATTCAACAAGATGCATACCAAAGCCAACGAAATAGTTAATTTTCATTAATATGTGTAAACATAAACATACATCGCAAACAATGAAAGAATAGTCTTATAATTATTCATGACATATGCATGAAAAATTTTCGGCTCCAAGAGCTTCATATATTAAGTGAAAGTCCCAAGATACATGATTACAATAATGCAACACTAGCCCCAATAGTGGAACATTAAGTCACCTCTTGCTCCTCCAGATAATGATCTTCCCTCCTATGTCAAGCTAGAGAAGCCAAGCTTAAAAGTCGTGTGCTTTAGCTATGAGGGTGTATATATAACAAATGAGGTGACTCTCCACCTCCCTTGTGACTCTTGACCTTCCCTCATGACTCTTGAGGTCCCATGTGACTTTTTGAATTCCTATGTGACTTTTGAGCTTCTACATGACTTTAAAATTTTCTAGCGACTTTTCATGTTCCATGTGTTACCCTTGGGCTTCCACACATTTTACATTTGATCATTTTTTGGAAATTACATAATTACATTCCATAAATAATGTGTAAAAAAATACATTTATCACATATGACTTTTGTGATGACACTTTGAGAAGCCATGACTTGGTGACAATAACCTAAGACTTCATAGATAATAGAGGCCAATCTCTTCTCTTTGTTGTTGTCTTTAACTCTTCCTAATTGATCTGAAAGGTGCTTCATTTTCATACTCCAAAGGATTTGACTATATTACTAGAGCCTTTCATGTCATCTCGGTCTCCATTTTCCTGTCATGGTCCAAGGTTCCTTTATTCTTGCATGATAGTATATTTACAACTTGTCTCCACATGTGTCCTTTTTTCCTATCTTTCTAAAATCCTTGATCATCATGAAGCCATGATAGGGTTATGTCACATGCAAATGAATTCACTAATGAAAAGACAACATCAATCCCATAATTACCTATTCTACCTTTTCCCATGTGAGGCTTCCTGTGATGAGATAGCGCAAAAGAACTGAAAGAGAAACTTGGGAATTATGTAGTGCACAGGGCTAGGAGGTTGAGGCTGAGGGTATGGGCACTATAACTATGAGGTTATATGACTACAAGGGTCAAGAAGAAGATCCACTATCCACTGTGATTGTGCAATGCACAAGGCAAGGTAGGGTTGATCAGTTTTGCGCATTGGGCAAGTGCAATAGGCAGATATGATTGACTAAGCACCAGGATTGTGTAGTGTGCAGTTGAGGGAGACTATTATATATAACTGCGCATTGTTTAGTTCCAGGACGTAGAGTGTGGAAATATTGGAAATAGAGTGAGGGACATGACTGCACAATTGAACAAGTTAGGGAGGCAAAGATGACAAGCCTTCTCACTGTGAATGTGCAATGCATCATGCTTGAGGAATCGAAACCAGGATTGCACAGTTAAAAACTATAGGGACTAAGGGATGACCTCATTGTCCACTAAAAATGGCATTTTGTAATGAAGGGGATTGTGCAGTTGAGCATTGCAAGCAGTCAGAGGTTGAGACATTGTGCTCTAGGATTGCACAATGCACAGTTGAAGGATATTTTCCTCTACAATTGTGCAATGTGTAGTTCTAGGAGCAATAGGCATCTTTACTATGGATTAGGACTATGAAATGCGTAGTTTCTAAGGGCTGAAGTTTGGTCATCGATTAAGAAAGTTGTGAGGACAGTGAAAACTCCAAAAATGTCTAAGCTTGAGATCATTGAGACAAGAAGGTGAGAGTAAAAGCATATAACAATTCTTGAACATGATCACACACTCATAAATGATAAACCACATGAAAAATAAACACAAAGTACCCAAAATCAACAAGTATTCATCGAAATGAAAACAAAGCAACACTTACCTCCAAGTGCAACCCTTAAGATCTACCTTTACGACACAAGTATCGCAATGTAACCAAAAGATGTGTTATGCCATAAGAATGTGCCCAACACATGTTCTAATGATAAATAGTATCAACTAGTGTAAGAGAATGTGTTGGAGTTGCCTCTACGAGTTGTGCCATGGTGCTCTTAGGATGTGTGAATACAAGTAAAAGTGACACATGCCAACACAAAGAAAACATAAGTGACGCATGTAAGAATGAAAGCAGGCAAAAGAAACACTTATGAGAGTAATAATAAGTGAAAAGGACACTTGAAAAGGCTAAAAAAGTGAAAGTGGCACATGCAAAAGAAAAGAAAACAAAAGTGACACTTGCGAAAGTGAAAGCAAGCAAAAAAGACAGTCACGAAAGTGAAAGAAACACTTACAAAAACAAAAGCATGCAAAAGAAACAGTTGAGAAAACTCACCTGAATGATAGTATAGTTGCAACTGAGAGTGATAGAATGTTCCTTATGCTCCAAACTTCACAGATCTAGAAAGAGAAATATGATTGTTAAAAGAGCTCTAAGTTAGAATCTTCATACAAGGAGAGAAGACATGAGTAAGGTGGTTGCCATTAAGACGTGTGACAACACAAACTTGGAGAATTTCATTCTCACTACCAACTAGAAATTTGCACTAACTGTTAGCAAAGGTTGCGCAAGAACTTTCTTTAACTATGCATTCACTATCACTAAGGTTGCACAGTCACTATCATCAAGAGTTGCGCAGTTCCTACCACTAAGCACTGTGAAGTCACTATATCTAGGGACTGTGCATGCACTATCTCCTAAGACTATGCAAGAACTATCTTCAAGGGTTGCATAATGCTTGCCTTCAAAGGTAGACATTAATGGCTAGGCTTGCTAGGAATGGGTGAGCTTAGGAATGTATCAAAAGCTAAGCATGTGCAGGAAAGTGGTTTCAAATCTTAGATTCTTTAGAAGAAAACTTGAACTCTTAGAAAAACATTAGTCGACCATGAAGTAACTATGAACAACTTGTGACAATAGATCACAATATCACAAGGAGGCTCCAAAATCAAGTGTAGGAAAAATTTTGGAGGGTGTTTTTCACAGTGACAGCATGTACTTTTTTAGTTAGAAGACCAAGTAGAAGTTGAAGACGTTCCAGACACTTTTGGGACTCCTTTAGATCCTCTTCCTTCAAATCTTCCTTACGTAATATCATATGTGGGTACACCTATTCACAAACCAAGTACTCCCCTCCACTATCCTTCTTTCTTCATGGCCAATGTTAGTAGAACTAGTATGGTTATTGATTCAGCTGGTGTGCATACTCGTTCTTCAACAATAAGAGGAGGTACTTTGTCTATCCCTACTATTACACCATGCATAGTAGTTGTTGCCTCTACTTTTCCTCCTAGCCCGAGTAGAGGCACCTATCCTTATACTCCTTACACTGGTGCATTTTCATACGGGATGCCATTTGTTGGGATTCCTTCAATTCCTTCATCCTTACCTTCTACCACTTCGAAAACTATACCTTCTATGGTTAGTAGTTCTACATTGTTACAAGGCTTTGCTTTTGGAAGTGGACATGTTCCTCCTTCCAATCCTTCCGTAGGTATTGGATCTATGCCATTCCCTAGTCTGTCCCAAAATATTAAAATGTTTCAAGTTCAAGGAGGGCAAGGTATGGAATATCCTCCAATGAGTGGTTTAGGGTCAGGTGTCCATTCTTAATTATTTGGTTAGTAGGGGAGTATACCCTTCCCTACTGGAAGTACATCAACCACTTTTCCTCCTTTAGCATGTGTGTGGAACCCTTAACAAGGGGTTTCTCCTATTTATAACATTCCATAAGGAGGTAATATTCACGTTTCTCAAATTTCTTCATCAAGTGGAGGATGCCCTCCGTACAATCATAGACAACAAGGACCACCTTATAATCCAATACTGCTAGCAATCCTTGGCAGCCTGGTGCCGCTCAAAATTCATGATCTACCTTTCCAAACTTTAGGAACCCTAATCCCACAACTTGGAATCCCATAGCTTTGTCATGCTTACAATTCCTTGAAACTCTTAATTTGCCATATCTTTTGAAATTAAGTAATGATCTAGTTCGTCCCGGGGAGGTAACTCAATTGGTTAATTTGAAGTTTGTGAAATTGTGGAAACAATGCAACTCATGTTCAAATCCCCCCTGAAGTGACCCTGTTTACAGCAATGAGGATAGGTCATAAACCCCCAAAGGTTTACTAGTATTTACATGTCATGAGGGTTGTTGGTTTCCTTTAGGATAATAAAAAGAAAAACTAATGATCTAGTTCGGTATAATCCAACTTGGCCCCCAATCCCTACTAAACTTCCAGTAAACATACCTAAGTTTGAAGGGAAGTTTGAAGAAGACCCAGTTGAGCATGTAACCACTTTCCATTTGTGTTGCTCATGGAAATCTCTAATTTAGGATTCAATTAGGTTGAGACTTTTCCAATGCACTCTAACTGGGAATTTGGAAAAATGTTATATTTAGTTGGGAGGAGGGGGCATCATTTTCCATATTTAGTGAGTTAGAAATGATATTTCTTACCACTTTCAATTTCTTGTTCGTTATGGCATTAGGATCGAGCTTCTAGCCAATTGTAAATATGGTAAGGCCACCCATATTTCTGACCACATTCAAGAGTGGCGGAGAAGGAAAAGATTCATCATGGCATATATCCCTAATGATTTTTTACTAGAGTGGTTTTTGAAATCTCTACATAAATATATCTCTAAGGATGTGTCACTTTCAAGAGTGTTCACGAAGGAAGATGTTATCTTTAGAGAACAACAATTAGAACTAATTTATTCATAGTTTGGAGTTCTTTATAAGATTTTTCATGATGCATCAAGATCTCAGATAGATCCAACCAAACCGACATCGGGTCCCCATCTTGATGGGGTTGTAGGATCACTTGATTCCAATATGGCTAGTTTGTTAATTAATCAATTACAACAGATGTCATTACAATCTGCTCCAGTGGCACAAGCTATGCCATATGTGTCTCCTCCTTCACAACCTTCTACGGTTAATGTAGTTTAGTCTTCTAATCCTAAAGGAAACCAACAATATAATGGGAAGAATAAATTACGAGGTAAGAAGAAGGGTGAGGAAGAGGATGGGAATACAAATAAATCAAATTCTAACAATGGGGAGGGCAAGAAAGAACCTAAAAAGAAAGTTAAATTCCCTTGCAAGTTATGCAGTGGGGATAATCATACACATATTTTCCCCAAGGTTCAATATGATTAGCGCTTGTTAGATTAGTAGCGTTCTTCTAGTTCCCAAGTTGTGCTTAACAACCCATTTTCCCAAGGGAAACAATTACTTAATAGTGTGAATGTTAATGTTGGAACCACTTTGGGGGTCACTCAGTTAGATGAAGAATCTCCATCGAATACATGTATGTCTAAGGCTCATGTTGGCATATCCACTAGAGCTCATGACTATGGAGACCTAGAGTCCTCTAAGTCTAAAAATGATTTTGATTCTCAACAACCTCTTCATATAGAGAGACTTTTCATTGAGTTTATACCTCAGATGTTGAAAGCCTCCTCAAATGCTTGACTTTTAATCCAAATTCTAGGGCTACTCAGAATTATTCTATTGTCAAGGACTTAGCTTAGAATCCCTATGTTATTCAGTGTTAGAGGTACTTTAGTCTTACCCAACACAAAGGAGTGCATTATTCACTGCGATTGGAGCAGTTGACCTGACGAATTCTCAAATAATTACACTTAATACTGCAATGGTCAAACCTAAACTCCCTCGTCATATGGCCTTTCAAATTAAATCTATGTATCGAAAGAAGACTATCTTTCATACCGTAGTTGATGAAGGAGCTTCCACATGTAATGTATATGTCATGTTCGAAAACAATTTGTTCTCCTGAAGTGGTTCCCTCTCCAACTCTTTTAACTGCATTCGATGGAAACTCTCATAGACCTCATGCATTTTTTCCTTCCTTCCTGGTTGGAGTTGGGGGTAAGATAGTCAATGTGGAAGTAGAAATAGTAGATGTTAATCTTGATTATAATCTTTTGTTGGGCCGAAATTGGGTCTACGTGACGCAAGTTGTTCTTTCAACCTTATTTCGCATATTATGTTTTCCTCATGATGGGAGAATAGTTATTATTGATTTCTTGGCTTATTCTTCCAATGACCCTAATGCATCCTCTGACTATAGTATCCCATTGGTTAATAATTCTCAACAGCCTATTGATAATTTGGATTTGGGATGTATTCTTGATTGATGGGTACTTTTGATCTTCCACCTCCAGTATTACACATACATGCCATTTCTTCAACATCTAGGACAATTCCTCGACAAAATTCTTTCAAAACTAATTATTTTGAATATCCTTGGACTTTTCCTTCTTCTATTGCCACATTAGAAGAGAGGAAAAATTTTGGAATGGATTTTCCCATGTTTGTAGTTGGAGTTGCATAGTAAGTTATTGCTAATAATGCTACAAACACAAACCCAATCTTTGTTTCACCAGAATATTAGAATAATGATATGGTTCCTATTTGGGAAACTAAATCGAATATGGCTATGTATTGTCTTGATATATTTTTACCATATGAAGAGGCGATTCTAGAAGCAATCATTGGTGTAGAAAGACCATGGGATGATTTGCATCATGGTCTTATTTTCTCCCTGACTTGCTTAAAGTTAAGTTTGTCTTGTTTCACCCCCCATGGAAACATTCATAGGATTTTAAACCCTTTAGTCCTATCACATATTTTTTCTAAAGTAAATATGGCCATATTTCACAAACCATTCTTGTGAACATTTCCAAGAATCCCAATGTTATAGAAAATGTCTTCATAGGATTTGATAGTTCTCCTAAAGAGGTAAATATTTCTTTCGACCTATTGAAGAGTTTTGTGATGTATTCACCTGGTCTAATGAGGAAATTCCTAGAATTTATCCTAACATCGTTTAATATGAAATCAAGACTTATGAAAACGTGAAACCGGTCCGCCAGAAACTTCGTCCAGTAAACCCTAGGAAAGTCGCAACTATCAAGGCAGAAGTAGAGAAACTACAAAGCATGCTTAATATACCTTGTTCATCTTACAAAATGGGTTTCAAATCCCATTCTGATTGAAAAGAAACAAGGGATCATTTGTGTATGCATCAATTTTAGGGACCTCAAAAAGGCTTGTCCAAAAGACAATTTCCCACTCCATTTATAGACCAAATTATTGATGAGTGTACCGGAAATTGTATTTTCTCCCTCATGGATAGATTTTATGGATATAATCAAATTACAAATCATCCTTAAGGTCAATATAAGACAAAATTTATTTGTCCCTAAGGTACGTCTGCATATAGGAATATGCCTTTTGGTCTTAAAAATATTGGAGCCACCTTTCAGCAGACTATGTCTTCCGATTTCCACAACATCAAACATACTATAGAAGCTTACCTGGATGATATAGCTGCTTGCTCTGGAAAAAGAGTGGAACATCAAAAGAACCTTTGCCTTATTTTTGAAAGATGCCATTTTTATAAAATCTAGTTCAATCCTCATAAGTGCATACTCGCTGTAACATCAGGTCGATTATTGGGATTCATCATTTTGAATGAAGGGATCAAGGTTGACCCCTTCAAGGTGGAGGAAATTTTTCAATTACCCCCTCCCCCTGCTCCAATATATGTCAACTTCAAAGTCTCCAAAGGAAAGCCAATTTTTTACAGAGATTTATCGTAAATTACATTGAGATAACCAAAGGATTTATGTGTTTATTCAAGAAGAGAGTTCCATTCATTTGGGACAAAATTCACTGAAAGTTCCTTTTATGCTTTTAAAAAAACATTGACCTCTACTCCTTTGCTTAGTCCAACTGATTATAGCATATATTTCGTTTTGTATCTTGCAGCGACAAAATTTGCCATTGGCATGGTTTTTGGTTCAGGAAGATGATGCCTTTAAAGAAAATGTTATCTATTACCTAATTCATGGCTTCGCAAGCTGCGAACTTTGATATTCTCATGTTGAGAAATTGGCTTTGGCATCAGTTCATGTTTTCCAGCAACTCTGTCATTATATTTTTTTAAAAATACCATCATATTTGTTGACATCAATCCTTTTAAATTTGTCCTCAGAAGTTGAGTTATTGGGGAAAAATACAACAAATGGATTGTGATTTTGCAAGAATTTGATCTTGAGTTCATATCGGCAAAATCAAAGAAATCCTTGGGTTTTGCAGAATTAGTTTCGGAATTGCCTTATGATCGAGATTCTAATTATGATGATTCATTTCCTGAGGAACACCTTGATCCAAGTGGTTCTAGAGACACACATAGGACAAAGAGGGCTTATGGAAGCTCGAAAATCAAATGGTTTGGATTATGCTCGAACTAGAACCAGAGCGTAGATCTCCTCGCCCTGATCGCAGTGGTGTGAAAAATTCGTCAATTCGAGCTCGTATGAGGGAGAACGAGCCAGTAAAAGTTCTGGTCAAAGTTGGGTTGTGGGCCAAGTTTAAGTGTCCTACAATTTGACTGGCCCCGGGGCATGAAACTCAACTCCTGAAATTGGTCGAAATTGTGACCTCGTTAATTTGCCCGATATCCCTTATTTTCTAAATATTGGAAAATCTCTCCTAATCTTAATTATATATATATATATATATATATGTATATATATGTATATATATGTATATATATGTGTATATGTATATATATGTATATATATATATATATATGTATATACATATATACATATATATATATATACATATATATATATATATATATACATATATATATATACATATATATATATACATATATATATATATATATATATATATATATATATATACCAAACCTGCCACCCCCCCATCGGACTTCACAGATACATACATATATATATATATATATATATATATATATATATATATATATATATATATCTATATATATATAAATATATATATATATATATTATTGGGGTGGCAGGTCACCAAACCTGCCACCCCCCCATCGGACTTCACAGATACATATATATATATATATATATCAAAATTTTGATTGCCCGATGGGCCATGATCCCCATCAACCTCCCTCAACCCCACGACACTTAACAAAATTTAATTAAAAGTGGCTCGGCGGCCATCACCCCGCCGAGCCCTCCAACCATCACTGCACCACCATATTAAATGGGGTGGGCACGGGCCACCTTCGATGGACCCGGCCCACACCCCCAAACTTGCCACAATGCCATATGATGTGTCATATATAGTGCGGGGCCGGCGGGGATTGAACCTGCCCGGCCCATGTGGGTCGGCCCCCACCGGGCAGCCCCATGAACCACCACACCAATACCATGATACGTACCAAGTACCTCGTGCACCATTAATAAAATGCGCCAACAGGTTTTGTGTTACGGGAGTTATGGGGTAGGCCGTCCAATGCGGACCCAACCCTCAAATACATGTACATTTTTTTTTTAACAAATAATATATTAAAATGGGAAGGGCAGGGTTTGACCACCCGACCCCTCCACAATACACTGTCTCATTTACCACTATGCCAAACGATTTTATTGATTAATCCGCCCGAGAATGTATATAAACCCTCATTTGCACAGTGCGTCGGGGGAGGCAGATGGAGGAACCAGGAGTGGGCATAGGAAACGAGGCAGAATTAATTTTTTAATTAATTTTTATGCAAGTGGAACCATGATTGAGCAAAATTTACAGGAGGGTGAAATTTCCGCAGTGTCCAAATTGGACAAACATTATGTCTATCTTACACCAATCGGCGACACGAACCCAATGGCATAGTTAGTTTCTTGATCTGAGCAGCCAATTTTCAGAGGACCCGGAGGAGGGAATCTTTGAGGAATCTAGGGGGAATATAAAAGATTCCTTAAGCCCCAGATTTCCACTTTCTCAGAATTTAGAAATTTGATAGTCGATTCTGCACTACTCGACACCAAAAATCTAATGGTGCGTTCAGATTTTTCATTTGATCATTTCATTTTTCGGCCACTTTTCTAAGTGGAATGCAGGTGTCAGCGTTCATGTGCGAACAGTCATTCCCATGCAATTCGATGCCATGAGATTCGACGTGTGACCAGCTTCAGCAACTTGACATCCTTTTCTTCAGATAGCCTCAAGATGTGAGGCATATGCAGTGTGTTCATGTACTTCTTTTGCTATGCATTGTGATACACAGATCCCTGTTTGATGTTTGATGTGGTATCTTGTTTCTTACTTGTTTCGTGATTCCTGCTTGATGTGACGCGGAATCATCTATGTGATGTACTTGTTGTCATGATTCGTCATGTTTTATTTGAGATCCCTTTGTCATTATGTTGATGGGATACTCATGTTGTCCTCATGTATGATTGCATTGAAATCCCTTTTATGCCATGTTGGCGGGATGTTCATTGTCATGCATGAGTTTGTGTCATGCTGATAGGAGTCCTTTTTGACTGAGAGTTCCTGTAACGGAACATCTCTTGGAGACAATCCTGTGTGAGGGCATTTTCCTTGTATGATAGTGACATCACCTCTTATGTACATCATCACTATTGACAGCACTTAATGCAGCGACCTACACCATCTTGACACCGGGGCCCAGAGATGTAGTCCCTCCTAGACGAACTTCGTTATCAACGGCTTGTGTTTTTATGTTGTTGATGATTTTCATGTTCATTCTTCTTTACAACATGCACATGTATTCAGTTATGTTATTTTAAAAATGCAATTTAACACATCATGAAAGTAAAAGGTCTTGGAAGGGTCCTTCGTCACACCCGGACCTGGATCACACCTCTTTTTAATATCCTCACAAGATACTTGGTATAAAGACATCATAGTGTATCTCCATAGTTTGAAGTTTCCTCAGTTTTTTTCTAAGGATGATTATAAAAAATTAGGTCATCTCACTAAAAATTATTTGCTTATCGATGATACATTATATCGTCAAGGGGTTTATTTGATCTTAAGGCGTTGTTTAACCTTGGAAGATGCTAAGGATGTTAAGTCCCTATAATATTAGTGATTACCCCATTACTATTGTAGTTGAATCCCTTATTAATATTGTTGTGCCCCTATTGTCCCCATATTTTTATTATTGTGCCCCATAGAATCCCTCTATTTTTATTTTTGTGGCTTTATATTATTATTGTTAGGTTGGCTGGGTTATATTGTGACTCCTTTGACTCCTATATATAGAAAGGAGGTTTTGTCATTTGAATCATCCAAGAATTGTTCATTTGCGTAATGTAAAGGAGGTTGCCCCCTCGAAGAGGCTGAATTCTAAGGCGTTGATCTCTCTTTTCTATCTTTCTGTGAGCTGGTTTCATAACAAAGGAGGTATTAAATGATTTCTACAATGGATCTTGTGGTGGTCATTTATCTGGGTTGGCCACAGTGCTTGCAAGGTATTTTTGGCCTTCAATTTTCAAAGCATGTATTGAAGCGATAAAAAAAATCCACCCTTGTCACGTATACTCTCAGAAAATGTGCTCTTATATAGCTATGCTTTTTCCGTTCCTTTTGTCGGTTCATTGACCAAATGAGTAATAGATTTTACAACATGTCACCCAACCTCAGAAAGGAAGCATAAATATATTATTGTGGTGTTCGATTACTTTACTAAGTGGATCAAAGCCATGCCTACTTTTAAAAATTATGGTGAGATGGCGAAACTTTTCCTTTTCAATCAAGTCATTTCACATTTCGATATCCCTAAAGATATTTTCATTAAACATTGCAGTCACTTTTAGAATAAGATGATGTATGAATTGGCCTCTAAATTGGGATTTAGGAAGGATCATTGAGCATTCTTCAGAATATTATCCTTAATTTAATGGGAAAGTTGAAGTCATTAATAAATCCCTCAAAACAATCCTACAAAGGATTATTATTTAAGCTAAGTCCAATTGGCACATCATGTTATATCATGCTTTATGGGTATATCGAACATTTGTTAAGACTGCTACAAGATTTACTCCTTTTCAATTAGTATATTGTATGAATTCATTCCTTCCATAGAATGTCAGATTCCATCCCTCATGTTGGAATTCCAACTTCTTCCAAACATGTAAAACTCATAAGAATGCCTTATTCACTTAGAACATCTTGATGAGTAGCGTCGAGATGTTGCTACAATCAATGAGGCTTGTAAAAAAGAATGAAAGCTCAGTATGATAAGTTCGTACGACCTAGAGTTCTCTCTAACCAAAACCTTGTCTTTTTCTATGACCAAGATAAGGATGCCTTGGGGCATGCATGTTTAAACCTATGTGGCACAGTCCTTATACCATTATCATGTCTTGAAGATAAGGATGTCTTGGGGGCAAGCATGTTTAAACCTATGTGGCACGGTCCTTATATCGTTTATCATGTCTTAAAGAAGGGATATTATGAGTTGATTGATTTTGAGGGAACTGTGTTATCCAAACCCAGAAATGGACTTTATCTCAAGAAGTATTATGCTTAAGCTATTTCTTGAGAATTTGCTTTGTTTTGTAAATATCATACATTGTGTTTTAGTATCTAATCTATAGGTTTCTTAGTGATGTGTTTAACGGTGTCTTCAACTTGCCTTTGCAGATGTTGATGGGTGATTTGATTTACTTATGATTTGGAGATGACGCTAGTCAACACACCACGAACTTAACTTCCACGAATTAGATCATTATTATCCATCTAGTCAGTTGTTAACCATCGGTGGCACATGCATAGGTATCGCTTTTAATAATATGGTTGAATACAGTGTTGTAATTGAATCGCTTTTAGAAGTGATATCTCATGATATCCAGTCACCAGTAGTTTGTTTATAGTCACAATTGGTGGTGTCTCAACTAAATAACATTTATCGTGTGAGAGATCCTTTATTACACAGACAATTTATGGCAATAAGATTACTTGAGTGATCATTTAATTTTATAACATACATTCATATTCCATGATCATATAATTCATTTGTTGATTCTATAGCAAACTATGTAATAGATAATCATTCATCATGCTAAAAAGACAGAATATCACTTTTCAAATTATATATATGATAAAAACGTCTTGAAATCGCTATATATATAGATATAAAATGTTCAAAATTTTACAAAATGTGGACAAACGTTCTACAAAATTAGGGCCCTGCCCATTGGTATTATTCTTTGATCAGTCTAACCATAAAATCTCTAAGTCTAAGGGCATTTCCCTATATGTGTGTCATAGTAATGGATGACGGCATTTACCACTCATTGGAAGATTCATACCCAATCTCGTGGTTATCCTACCACGCGTCTCTATATATCCTCTCATGGATCCTCTACATCTGCCATTGGAATTTGACGATTCAAAGTCTCCAAATTCCTCAGAATGGCTCAGAGCAAGGGTTAAATTTGACGGGTTCCCCTACAAATCAAGGAATTTTTTTATAACATTTTTTTTTTACACTGCTTTCACATGACTTTTAATATTTACTTTTACCAGTTTCATCTAACTTCTGCAAATTATATTCATAATTTCTCTCACATGAAAATAGTGAATGTAGATAGTGTTGCAACTCAATTAGACAATAAAATTTAACTTAACAGAAATTGAAATATACATACCATGTTTTCCCAATTGGAGAGATATTCAAACCCCGAAGAAATGTGCAAACCAAGAAATGTAGTCCTCAATGAAGGTGGGAAAATTGTCGGTGGTAGAGTCTAGGCAAGAGAGGATACAACCCATAAATGATCCAACCTCCACATCCATAAAATGGATCAAAAATTCAATGTGATTCAATATATAATAATGATAACATATTCTCAATCCATGGCCACCAAACAATTCAAAAAATAAATAGCCGCCCAGAGTAAAACCACCAAATACTCCGAGAAAACAAGAAAACGAGAAAAATAATCCCTCCCAAGGTAACAAACACAATGCCCCAAGGTTCCAAATTTCAACTCACCTCTACAAAGGTATCCAAAGAAGCATCCTCAATTTCACAGATAAACCTAATGATCACCCCCCATATGTAAATATCAATAGATCACATAGATAAGTAACTCAGAACATAGTCGAATTGGAGGTGCAAATACAACCTATAGAGAAAGAATAAAATGAGAAATAATTATCCCTCTCAGACGAATCACCACACAAACCTCATATAATGTCCATTTTAAACATAAAAGTGTCTCATGGAACCTCCTTCCATGCATGAAATATCTAACTCCTCCTAGGTATGCATAAGTAACTTATAATCCAAAACAGAGAAGCGTACCCCCAACAACAGACCAAGGAAACTCCACCATGTGCTCCCACCTAGTATCAGAAAAAACAACTAAAAGTGAATAAGGAATCAACAATATGCATTTACTCCAGTGCCCATATCTACGACAACCACGATAGGCGATCTGGATCCAAACCACCAGCGTTGTAGGGACTCCCACACTTGTCAAACTATTATTCAAGTACTAATATAAACAATACAAATAAGAAAAACATAACTTAGACTAGTAGGAACACCTGCAAAACAATAAACCCAAAGCATCCTTATAACATCATCAGGAACACTCCAAAGATCATGTCCATGTCAGGCCATCAACCATCGTGTGGAACTGAACCTTACGGATATAGAACATTATACCGAGCTATAATAATCCTAAGTTTGTCATTTAATGAGTGAGTGTGCATTTAAACAAATATCCATCCTTGCTTTGGTGTTAATGCACATCCCATGATATATACTGACTCAAGAAATTATGAATTTAGGAGTCATGAGTCATGTACTTCATCTAATACATGTGCCACAAGTTGTAATATATACACAGCCCTCGAAAGTCTCCAAAGATCGATTATACATAAAATATCATATATATATTGAAACTTATCATTTTCATTTATGTCAGTCAGTATGACACTTTTATAAATTATTTGCAAGTTAGCAATGACATGTTTATTTTGAAATATTTTATATATCGCGGCTAAAAAAGGTGAAAATGTGTAAATGGGCGTCAAATTTAAATCCTAGCTCGGATGACCCTCTCAGACTCTGCTTCTTCACCTTCCATGTCCCTACCACAATGCATGTGCTTAGGTATTCCTTCAGGACTTACTAGTCCAACATCTATATAATTACCATTAAATTTTGTCAGTACTTTTGTTCCACGAAAAAAGATTTCATTTTCTTGAGAATATCTTAAAAAAAAAAATCATTACCAATCTTTCCCCAAGCAACAAAGTCAGGAATTTCTCGTTTTGGGACTCCTCATAAACATAACCCTGCATAGTGGTAGTCTTCTATGTTGATGGCTTGTTGCTCCCACCATTGGAAGAACTTGTCATCAAAAGCAGCTTGAGTGACTTGTGTTGAAAAGTGTGCAACAAGAAATGCTAAATTTAGAATGTACTAAAAATAGCATGTCTAAAAATAGTAGTTTGGCCAGTGAGGTCACTGGCCACATTGGGTGAGAGGTGAAACTGCTAAAAATAGAAAGTTCTAAAAATAGAATTTATGGGTCCCTTCCTATTTATAGCAGTCCCTAGTCTATCTATAGGAAGTAAAATTAATTTTGGTCTTAACAGCAGTTTAAAATATTAATTAATTAATCTCCATGAGTTAATTAATTATGAAAAATTAAACTTGAAGTCTTTGTGAGATCATGCAATTATTTTCTCCCTTGATTTAGGAATTTATCCCTTGATTTAGGAATTTATCCCTTGATTCAAGGAGATAAGGTTCAGTTCTATAATGAGAGAATCAGTTGACTTAGTTCTAACTAGTCAAGTCCAGTTAGATTATTTTAACAAGTTGTTAAAATAATAAAATATAGTTTTTTAATGCTTGCATGCATGTGACAACTATTATTTTAGATAACTGAGGATTCACTCATGGATAACTATTGCATGTCAGTTCTGTCAGAGACCCAGTTGAGATCAGATGTGGGACAGTGTACTATCATATGCTTAAGTATTTCTAGTAAGTAGTTTTTGCATGTTTAAGGAACTAGTGTTCTCAATGAATACGTAGTTGGACCATTGGTTGTTTTTGGTATGTTGGAATTAATAGCATATGCTTTTGCTATTATTTCCTAAGCAAACTATGTAAGGACCATAGGGAAAGCCTATATAAACAGGGCTTGGGTGGTTCATGAGACATATCTTCATATCTTCATAGTTCATTGAGAACTGAATAGCTTGAGAGCTAATTCTTCTTGTATTGTGAAGAGGATTTCCACTTGATTGATAATACATGGTTGGGGTTTTATGCTGGTGCTTTCCCCTGGATATATCTTGTGTTATGTGTGATTAATTCTCTTGATCTGTTATGCATGTTTCTACTTAATGTTGCTCATGATTTCGATTATGATTCCGCTTAATTTTTTGTAGAAGTAGAACAAGTATTATGCTTTAGGACATTGCATATATCGGTTTGTTCTACAGGTGAAATTTCTACATGGTATCGGAGCATAGGTGATCAAGCAAGAACAGTATACTAGTAGGAGAAATTCGAAGTTTATTATTCGGGATATAGATCTCAAGTTCTTATCACATCTATTTCATCAATGGAATTCAATGGTTTGAGGCTTGAGTATGCCCTTGATGGCAGCTCAAACTATATAGCTTGGAAGGATGGCATGGAGGCAGTTTTGGAAGATAATAGTCTTAAGGATTTTATTGATCAAGAAGTCCCTAAGCCAACTAACAAGACTGAGCTGGTGGAATGGGGTAAGTGTGTGGCTAGAGCTAGGAGAATTCTCTTGGAGGGTGTTCGAGATCACATAGTCTCGAGCCTCCATGGGAAGGAGTCTCCGTTTGCAATGTGGAAAACACTGAAAGATTTATATCAGAATAGCAGTGATCAAAGGAAGTTGGCACTGAAGGACAAGCTTCGAAAGATCAAGTGTGAGAAGGGTGACTCTATTTCTACATTCTTGAACATGCTCACCACCTGCAGAGATGAGCTTGCAAGCATAGGAGTCACTATAGCTGATGAGGATATGGTGAGTCTAGCACTCCTTGGCCTTCCTAAGAGTCGGCATAGCTACCAGGAATCAGTGAATGGAAGGGACAAACTGCCAGATTGGGAATGACTATGGTCGGATTTGATGCAGGAGGAGATCAGATGAAGCGCCAGGGATGGAGCTTCTTCATCAAAACATGATGATGAAGAGAACTTGGCTATAGATTCTAAAGCTAAGAAAGGGAAAGGGAAGGCATCCCATTCCAAGTCTTCTCAAGGAGGGAAGAAGTTTGACAAGTCGAAGGTGAGATGCTTTCATTGTCGTGAGTTGGGTCATTATGCTAATAATTGCCCAAAGAGGAAGTCCAAGAAGAGAGGTTCCTCCACGGAATCTGATGGTGATGCACTAGCTACATAGTTTGAGATGGATTTCTCACTTATTGCATGCATGGTTTCATCCAACATGGTATGTGTTTGGTATTTGGACAGTGGAGCTTCTTTCCACATGTCAGGTGACAAGAATCTTTTCAGCACTTTGGAGGAGAAGGATCTCCAGAGACGGATCGAGATGGGCGATGACAGAAAGTACTGTGTCTCGGGTAGAGGTATGGCTATGTTTCAAAGGAGCATGGTTCTCCCCTCACTCTTTCTAATGTTATGTATGTACCAGGGCTGAAAAAGAATCTTGTGTCTATTGCTATGCTTGAGGATAAAGGCTATGATGTAGTCTTTAGTTTGGGAAAGGTTTTCCTAAGGCATATCGGCACTAGACAAACCAAATAGTTTGGGATTCGAATTAAGAATCTCTACAAGTTATAGGTAGAAGATTATCCTGCTCTTAGTTCCAAGGCGGAAGAGGTGCATGGACAAGACATTGGCGAGTTGTGGCATAGAGGACTAGGCCACTTGCATCATGGGGCCTCTTTTAACTGCATTCGATGGAAACTCTCATAGACCTCATGCATTTTTTCCTTCCTTCCTGGTTGGAGTTGGGGGTAAGATAGTCAATGTGGAAGTAGAAATAGTAGATGTTAATCTTGATTATAATCTTTTGTTGGGCCGAAATTGGGTCTACGTGACGCAAGTTGTTCTTTCAACCTTATTTCGCATATTATGTTTTCCTCATGATGGTAGAATAGTTATTATTGATTTCTTGGCTTATTCTTCCAATGACCCTAATGCATCCTCTGACTATAGTATCCCATTGGTTAATAATTCTCAACAGCCTATTGATAATTTGGATTTGGGATGTATTCTTGATTGATGGGTACTTTTGATCTTCCACCTCCAGTATTACACATACATGCCATTTCTTCAACATCTAGGACAATTCCTCGACAAAATTCTTTCAAAACTAATTATTTTGAATATCCTTGGACTTTTCCTTCTTCTATTGCCACATTAGAAGAGAGGAAAATTTTTGGAATGGATTTTCCCATGTTTGTAGTTGGAGTTGCATAGTAAGTTATTGCTAATAATGCTACAAACACAAACCCAATATTCGTTTCACCAGAATATTAGAATAATGATATGGTTCCTATTTGGGAAACTAAATCGAATATGGCTATGTATTGTCTTGATATATTTTTACCATATGAAGAGGCGATTCTAGAAGCAATCATTGGTGTAGAAAGACCATGGGATGATTTGCATCATGGTCTTATTTTCTCCCTGACTTGCTTAAAGTTAAGTTTGTCTTGTTTCACCCCCCATGGAAACATTCATAGGATTTTAAACCCTTTAGTCCTATCACATATTTTTTCTAAAGTAAATATGGCCATATTTCACAAACCATTCTTGTGAACATTTCCAAGAATCCCAATGTTATAGAAAATGTCTTCATAGGATTTGATAGTTCTCCTAAAGAGGTAAATATTTCTTCCGACCTGTTGAAGAGTTTTGTGATGTATTCACCTGGTTTAATGAGGAAATTCCTAGAATTTATCCTAACATCGTTTAATATGAAATCAAGACTTATGAAAACGTGAAACCGGTCCGCCAGAAACTTCGTCCAGTAAACCCTAGGAAAGTCGCAACTATCAAGGCAGAAGTAGAGAAACTACAAAGCATGCTTAATATACCTTGTTCATCTTACAAAATGGGTTTCAAATCCCATTCTGATTGAAAAGAAACAAGGGATCATTTCTGTATGCATCAATTTTAGGGACCTCAAAAAGGCTTGTCCAAAAGACAATTTCCCACTCCATTTATAGACCAAATTATTGATGAGTGTACCGGAAATTGTATTTTCTCCCTCATGGATAGATTTTATGGATATAATCAAATTACAAATCATCCTTAAGGTCAATATAAGACAAAATTTATTTGTCTCTAAGGTACGTATGCATATAGGAATATGCCTTTTGGTCTTAAAAATATTGGAGCCACCTTTCAGCAGACTATGTCTTCCGATTTCCACAACATCAAACATACTATAGAAGCTTACCTGGATGATCTAGCTGCTTGCTCTGGAAAAAGAGTGGAACATCAAAAGAACCTTTGCCTTATTTTTGAAAGATGCCATTTTTATAAAATCTAGTTCAATCCTCATAAGTGCATATTCGCTGTAACATCAGGTCGATTATTGGGATTCATCATTTTGAATGAAGGGATCAAGGTTGACCCCTTCAAGGTGGAGGAAATTTTTCAATTACCCCCTCCCCCTGCTCCAATATATGTCAACTTCAAAGTCTCCAAAGGAAAGCCAATTTTTTACAGAGATTTATCGTAAATTACATTGAGATAACCAAAGGATTTATGTGTTTATTCAAGAAGAGAGTTCCATTCATTTGGGACAAAATTCACTGAAAGTTCCTTTTATGCTTTTAAAAAAACATTGACCTCTACTCCTTTGCTTAGTCCAACTGATTATAGCATATATTTCGTTTTGTATCTTGCAGCGACAAAATTTGCCATTGGCATGGTTTTTGGTTCAGGAAGATGATGCCTTTAAAGAACATGTTATCTATTACCTAATTCATGGCTTCGCAAGCTGTGAACTTTGATATTCTCATGTTGAGAAATTGGCTTTGGCATCGGTTCATGTTTTCCAGCAACTCTGTCATTATATTTGTTAAAAAATACCATCATATTTGTTGACATCAATCCTTTTAAATTTGTCCTCAGAAGTCGATTTATTGGGGAAAAATACAACAAATGGATTGTGATTTTGCAAGAATTTGATCTTGAGTTCATATCGGCAAAATCAAAGAAATCCTTGGGTTTTGAAGAATTAGTTTCGGAATTGCCTTATGATTGAGATTCTAATTATGATGATTCATTTCCTGAGGAACACCTTGATCCAAGTGGCTCTAGAGACACACACAGGACAAAGAGGGCTTATGGAAGCTCGAAAACCAAATGGTTTGGATTATGCTCGAACTAGAACCAGAGCGTAGATCTCCTCGCCCTGATCGCAGTGGTGTGAAAAGTTCGTCAATTCGAGCTCGTATGAGGGAGAACGAGCCAGTCAAAGTTCTGGTCAAAGTTGGGTTGTGGGCCAAGTTTAAGTGTCCTACAATTTGACTGGCCCAGGGGCATGAAACTTAACTCCTGAAATTGGTCGAAAGTGTGACCTCGTTAATTTGCCCGATATCCCTTATTTTCTAAATATTGGAAAATCTCTCCTAATCTTAATATATATATATATATATATATATATATATCAAAATTTTGATTGCCCGATGGGCCATGACCCCCATCGGCCTCCCTCAACCCCGTGACACTTAACAAAATTTAATTAAAAGTGGCTCGGCGGCCATCACCCCGCCGAGCCCTCCAACCATCACTACACCACCATATTAAATGGGGTGGGCACGGGCCACCTCCGATGGACCTGGCCCACACCCCCAAACTTGCCACAATGCCATATGATGTGTCATATATAGTGCGGGGTCGGCGAGGATTGCACCCGCCCGGCCCATGTGGGTCGGCCCCCACCGGGCAGCCCCGTGAACCACCACACCAATACCATGATACGTACCAAGTACCTCATGCACCATTAATAAAATGCGCCAACAGGTTTTGTGTTATGGGAGTTATGGGGTAGGCCGTCCAATGCGGACCCAACCCTCAAATACATGTACATTTCTTTTTTAACAAATAATATATTAAAATGGGAAGGGCAGGGTTTGACCACCCGACCCCTCCACAATACATTGTCTCATTTACCACTATGCCAAACGATTTTATTGATTAATCCGCCCGAGAATGTATATAAACCCTCATTTTCACAGTGCGTCGGGGGAGGCAGATGGAGGAACCAGGAGTGGGCATAGAAAATGAGGCAGAATTCATTTTTTAATTAATTTTTATGCAAGTGGAACCATGATTGAGCAAAAATTCCAAGAGGGTGAAATTTCCGCAGTGTCCAAATTGGACAAACTTTATGTCTATCTTACACCTCTCGGCGACACGAACCCAATGGCACAGTTAGTTTCTTGATCTGAGCAGCCAATTTGCAGAGGACCCGGAGGAGGGAATCTTTGAGGAATCTAGGGGGAATATAAAAGATTCCTTAAGCCCCAGATTTCCACTTTCTCATAATTTAGAAATTTGATAGTCGATTCTGCACTACTCGACGCCACAAATCTAATGGTGCGTTCATATTTTTCATTTGATCATTTCATTTTTCGGCCACTTTTCTAAGTGGAATGCAGGTGTCAGCATTCATGTGCGAACAATCATTCCCATGCAATTCGATGCCATGAGATTCGACGTGTGACCAGCTTCAGCAACTTGACATCCTTTTCTTCAGATAGCCTCAAGATGTGAGGTATATGCAGTGTGTTCATGTACTTCTTTTGCTATGCATTGTGATACACAGATCCCTGTTTGATGTTTGATGTGGTATCTTGTTTCTTACTTGTTTCGTGATTCCTGCTTGATGTGACGCGGAATCATCTATGTGATGTACTTGTTGTCATGATTCGTCATGTTTTATTTGAGATCCCTTTGTCGTTATGTTGATTGGATACTCATGTTGTCCTCATGTATGATTGCATTGAAATCCCTTTTATGCCATGTTGGCGGGATGTTCATTGTCATGCATGAGTTTGTGTCATGCTGATAGGAGTCCTTTTTTACTGAGAGTTCCTGTAACGAAACATCTCTTGGAGACAATCCTGTGTGAGGGAAATTTCCTTGTATGATAGTGACATCACCTCTTATGTACATCATCACTATTGACAGCACTTAATGCAGCGACCTACACCATCTTGACATCGGGGCCCAGAGATGTAGTCCCTCCTAGAAGAACTCCGTTATCAACGGCTTGTGTTTTTATGTTGTTGATGATTTTCATGTTCCTTCTTCTTTACAACATGCACATGTATTCAGTTATGTTCTTTTAAAAATGCAATTTAACACATCATGAAAGTAAAAGGTCTTGGAAGGGTCCTTCGTCACACCCGGACCTGGATCACACCTCTTTTAAATATCCTCACAAGATACTTGGTATAAAGACATCATAGTGTATCTCCATAGTTTGAAGTTTCCTCGGTTTTTTTCTAAGGATGATTATAAAAAATTAGGTCATCTCACTAAAAATTATTTGCTTATCGATGATACATTATATCGTCAAGGGGTTTATTTGATCTTAAGGCGTTGTTTAACCTTGGAAGATGCTAAGGATGTTAAGTCCCTATAATATTAGTGATTACCCCATTACTATTGTAGTTGAATCCCTTATTAATATTGTTGTGCCCCTATTGTCCCCATATTTTTATTATTGTGCCCCATAGAATCCCTCTATTGTTATTTTTGTGGCTTTATATTATTATTGTTAGGTTGGCTGGGTTATATTGTGACTCCTTTGACTCCTATATATAGAAAGGAGGTTTTGTCATTTGAATCATCCAAGAATTGTTCATTTGTGTAATATAAAGGAGGTTGCCCCCTCGAAGAGGTTGAATTCTAAGGCGTTGATCTCTCTTTTCTATCTTTTTGTGAGCTGGTTTCATAAAAAAGGAGGTATTAAATGATTTCTACAATGGATCTTGTGGTGGTCATTTATCTGGGTTGGCCACAGTGCTTGCAAGGTATTTTTGGCCTTCAATTTTCAAAGCATGTATTGAAGCGAAAAAAAAAATCCACCCTTGTCACGTATACTCTCAGAAAATGTGCTCTTATATAGCTATGCTTTTCCCATTCCTTTTGTCGGTTCATTGACCAAATGAGTAATAGATTTTACACCATGTCACCCAACCTCAGAAAGGAAGCATAAATATATTATTGTGGTGTTCGATTACTTTACTAAGTGGATCAAAGCCATGCCTACTTTTAAAAATTATGGTGAGATGGCGAAACTTTTCCTTTTCAATCAAGTCATTTCACATTTCGATATCCCTAAAGATATTTTCATTAAACATTGCAGTCACTTTTAGAATAAGATGATGTATGAATTGGCCTCTAAATTGGGATTTAGGAAGGATCATTGAGCATTCTTCAGAATATTATCCTTAATTTAATGGGAAAGTTGAAGTCATTAATAAATCCCTCAAAACAATCCTACAAAGGATTATTATTTAAGCTAAGTCCAATTGGCACATCATGTTATATCATGCTTTATGGGTATATCGAACATTTGTTAAGACTGCTACAAGATTTACTCCTTTTCAATTAGTATATTGTATGAATTCAGTCCTTCCATAGAATGTCAGATTCCATCCCTCATGTTAGAATTCCAACTTCTTCCAAACATGTAAAACTCATAAGAATGCCTTATTCACTTAGAACATCTTGATGAGTAGCGTCGAGATGTTGCTACAATCAATGAGGCTTGTAAAAAAAGAATGAAAGCTCAGTATGATAAGTTCATATGACCTAGAGTTCTCTCTAACCAAAACCTTGTCTTGTTCTATGACCAAGATAAGGATGCCTTGGGGGCATGCATGTTTAAACCTATGTGGCACAGTCCTTATACCATTATCATGTCTTGAAGATAAGGATGTCTTGGGGGCAAGCATGTTTAAACCTATGCGGCACGGTCCTTATATCGTTTATCATGTCTTAAAGAAGGGATATTATGAGTTGATTGATTTTGAGGGAACTGTGTTATCCAAACCCAGAAATGGACTTTATCTCAAGAAGTATTATGCTTAAGCTATTTCTTGAGAATTTGCTTTGTTTTGTAAATATCATACATTGTGTTTTAGTATCTAATCTATAGGTTTCTTAGTGATGTGTTTAACGGTGTCTTCAACTTGCCTTGGCAGATGTTGATGGGTGATTTGATTTACTTATGATTTGGAGACGACGCTAGTCAACACACCACGAACTTAACTTCCACGAATTAGATCATTATTATCCATCTAGTCAGTTGTTAACCATCGGTGGCACATGCATAGGTATCGCTTTTAATAATATGGTTGAATACAGTGTTGTAATTGAATCGCTTTTAGAAGTGATATCTCATGATATCCAGTCACCAGTAGTTTGTTTATAGTCACAATTGGTGGTGTCTCAACTAAATAACATTTATCGTGTGAGAGATCCTTTATTACACAGACAATTTATGGCAATAAGATTACTTGAGTGATCATTTAATTTTATAACATACATTCATATTCCATGATCATATAATTCATTTGTTGATTCTATAGCAAACTATGTAATAGATAATCATTCATCATGCTAAAAAGACAGAATATCACTTTTCAAATTATATATATGATAAAAACGTTTTGAATCGCTATATATATAGATATAAAATGTTCAAAATTTTACAAAATGCGGACAAACGTTCTACAAAATTAGGGCCCTGCCCATTGGTATTATTCTTTGATCAGTCTAACCATAAAATCTCTAAGTCTAAGGGCATTTCCCTATATGTGTGTCATAGTAATGGATGACGGCGTTTACCACTCATTGGAAGATTCATACCCAATCTCGTGGTTCTCCTACCACGCGTCTCTATATATCCTCTCATGGATCCTCTACATCTGCCATTGGAATTTGACGATTCAAAGTCTCCAAATTCCTCAGAATGGCTCAGAGCAAGGGTTAAATTTGACGGGTTCCCCTACAAATCAAGGAATTTTTTTATAACAATTTTTTTTTACACTGCTTTCACATGACTTTTAATATTTACTTTTACCAGTTTCATCTAACTTCTGCAAATTATATTCATAATTTCTCTCACATGAAAATAGTGAATGTAGATAGTGTTGCAACTAAATTAGACAATAAAATTTAACTTAACAGAAATTGAAATATACATACCATGTTTTCCCAATTGGAGAGATATTCAAACCCCGAAGAAATGTGCAAACCAAGAAATGTAGTCCTCAATGAAGGTGGGAAAATTGTCGGTGGTAGAGTCTAGGCAAGAGAGGATACAACCCATAAATGATCCAACCTCCACATCCATAAAATGGATCAAAAATTCAATGTGATTCAATATATAATAATGATAACATATTCTCAATCCATGGCCACCAAACAATTCAAAAAATAAATAGCCGCCCAGAGTAAAACCACCAAATACTCCAAGAAAACAAGAAAACGCGAAAAATAATCCCTCCCAAGGTAACAAACACAAT
Organism: Pinus tabuliformis; assembly: GCA_031772625.1. Taxonomy (NCBI): domain Eukaryota; kingdom Viridiplantae; phylum Streptophyta; class Pinopsida; order Pinales; family Pinaceae; genus Pinus; species Pinus tabuliformis. Next base: position 952,140,145 of record CM062820.1, read on the forward strand.
GCCCCAAGGTTCCAAATTTCAGCTCACCTCTACAAAAGTATCCAAAGAAGCATCCTCAATTTCACAGATAAACATAATGATCACCCCCCATATGTAAAAATCATTAGATCACATAGATAAGTAACTCAGAACATAGTCGAATTGGAGGTGCAAATACAACCTATAGAGAAAGAATAAAATGAGAAATAATTATCCCTCTCAGACGAATCACCACACAAACCTCATATAATGTCCATTTTAAACAGAAAAGTGTCTCATGGAACCTCCTTCCATGCATGAAATATCTAACTCCTCCTAGGTATGCATAAGTAACTTATAATCCAAAACAGAGAAGCGTACCCCCAACAACAGACCAAGGAAACTCCACCATGTGCTCCCAGCTAGTATCAGAAAAACAACTAAAAGTGAATAAGGAATCAACAATATGCATTTACTCCAGTGCCCATATCTAAGACAACCACGATAGGCGATCTGGATCCAAACCACTAGTGTTGTAGGGACTCCCACACTTGTCAAACTATTATTCAAGTACTAATATAAACAATACAAAGAAGAAAAACATAACATAGACTAGTAGGAACACCTGCAAAACAATAAACCCAAAGCATCCTTATAACATCATCATGAACACTCCAAAGATCATGTCCATGTCAGGCCATCAACCGTCGTGTGGAACTGAACCTTACGGATATAGAACATTATACCGAGCTATAATAATCCTAAGTTTGTCATTTAATGAGTGAGTGTGCATTTAAACAAATATCCATCCTTGCTTTGGTGTTAATCCACATCCCATGATATATACTGACTCAGGAAATTATGAATTTAGGAGTCATGAGTCATGTACTTCATCTAATACATGTGCCACAAGTTGTAATATATACACAGCCCTCGAAAGTCTCCAAAGATCGATTATACATAAAATATCATATATATATATTGAAACTTATCATTTTCATTTATGTCAATCAGTATGACACTTTTATAAATTATTTGCAAGTTAGCAATGACATGTTTATTTTGAAATATTTTGTATATCGCGGCTAAAAAAGGTGAAAATGTGTAAATGGGCGTCAAATTTAAATCCTAGCTCGGAGGACCCTCTCAGACTCTGCTTCTTCACCTTCCATGTCCCTACCACAATGCATGTGCCTAGGTATTCCTTCAGGACTTACTAGTCCAACATCTATATCATTACCATTAAATTTTGCCAGTACTTTTGTTCCATGAAAAAAGATTTCATTTTCTTGAGAATATCTTAAAAAACAAAATCATTACCAATCTTTCCCCAAGCAACAAAGTCAGGAATTTCTCGTTTTGGGACTCCTCATAAACATAACCCTGCATAGTGGTAGTCTTCTATGTTGATGGCTTGTTGCTCCCACCATTGGAAGAACTTGTCATCAAAAGCAGCTTGAGTGACTTGTGTTGAAAAGTGTGCAACAAGAAATGCTAAATTTAGAATGTACTAAAAATAGCGTGTCTAAAAATAGTAGTTTGGCCAGTGAGGTCACTGGCCACATTGGGTGAGAGGTGAAACTGCTAAAAATAGAAAGTTCTAAAAATAGCATTTATGGGTCCCTTCCTATTTATAGCAGTCCCTAGTCTATCTATAGGAAGTAAAATTAATTTTGGTCTTAACAGCAGTTTAAAATATTAATTAATTAATCTCCATGAGTTAATTAATTATGAAAAATTAAACTTGAAGTCTTTGTGAGATCATGCAATTATTTTCTCCCTTGATTTAGGAATTTATCCCTTGATTAAAGGAGATAAGGTTCAGTTCTATAATGAGAGAATCAGTTGACTTAGTTCTAACTAGTCAAGTCCAGTTAGATTATTTTAACAAGTTGTTAAAATAATAAAATATAGTTTTTTAATGCTTGCATGCATGTGAAAACTATTATTTTAGATAACTGAGGATTCACTCATGGATAACTATTGCATGTCAGTTCTGTCAGAGACCCAGTTGAGATCAAATGTGGGACAGTGTACTATCAGATGCTTAAGTATTTCTAGTAAGTAGTTTTTGCTTGTTTAAGGAACTAGTGTTCTCAATGAATACGTAGTTGGACCATTGGTTGCTTTTGGTATGTTGGAATTAATATCATATGCTTTTGCTATTATTTCCTAAGCAAACTATGTAAGGACCATAGGGAAAGCCTATATAAACAGGGCTTGTGTGGTTCATGAGACATATCTTCATATCTTCATAGTTCATTGAGAACTGAATAGCTTGAGAGCTAATTCTTCTTGTATTGTGAAGAGGATTTCCACTTGATTGATAATACATGGTTGGGGTTTTATGCTGGTGCTTTCCCCTGGATATATCTTGTGTTATGTGTGATTAATTCTCTTGATCAGTTATGCATGTTTCTACTTAATGTTGCTCGTGATTTCGATTATGCTTCCGCTTAATTTTTTGTAGAAGTAGAACAAGTATTATGCTTTAGGACATTACATATATCGGTTTGTTCTACAGGTGAAATTTCTACATGGTATCGGAGCATAGGTGATCAAGCAAGAACAGTATACTAGTAGGAGAAATTCGAAGTTTATTATTCGGGATATAGATCTCAAGTTCTTATCACATCTATTTCATCGATGGAATTCAATGGTTTGAGGCTTGAGTATGCCCTTGATGGCAGCTCAAACTATATAGCTTGGAAGGATCGCATGGAGGCAGTTTTGGAAGATAATGGTCTTAAGGATTTCATTGATCAAGAAGTCCCTAAGCCTACTGACAAGACTGAGCTGGTGGAATGGGGTAAGTGTGTGGCTAGAGCTAGGAGAATTCTCTTGGAGGGTGTTCGAGATCACATAGTCTCAAGCCTCCATGGGAAGGAGTCTCCGTTTGCAATGTGGAAAACATTGAAAGATTTATATCAGAATAGCAGTGATCAAAGGAAGTTGGCACTGAAGGACAAGCTTCGAAAGATCAAGTGTGAGAAGGGTGACTCTATTTCTACATTCTTGAACAAGCTCACCACCTGCAGAGATGAGCTTGCAAGCATAGGAGTCACTATAGCTGATGAGGATATGGTGAGTCTAGCACTCCTTGGCCTTCCTAAGAGTTGGCATAGCTACTAGGACTCAGTGAATGGAAGGGACAAACTGCCATATTGGGAATGACTATGGTCGGATTTGATGCAGGAGGAGATCAGACGAAGCGCCATGGATGGAGCTTCTTCATCAAAACATGATGATGAAGAGAACTTGGCTTTAGCTTCTAAAGCTAAGAAAGGGAAAGGGAAGGCATCCCATTCCAAGTCTTCTCAAGGAGGGAAGAAGTTTGACAAGTCGAAGGTGAGATGCTTTCATTGTCGTGAGTTGGGTCATTATGCTAATAATTGCCCAAAGAGGAAGTCCAAGAAGAGAGGTTCCTCCACGGAATCTGATGGCGATGCACTAGCTTCACAGTTTGAGATGGATTTCTCACTTATTGCATGCATGGTTTCATCCAACATGGGATGTGTTTTGTATTTGGACAGTGGAGCTTCTTTCCACATGTCAGGTGACAAGAATCTTTTCAGCACTTTGGAGGAGAAGGATCTCCAGAGACGGATCGAGATGGGCGATGACAGAAAGTACTGTGTCTCGGGTAGAGGTATGGCTATGTTTCAAAGGAGCATGGTTCTCCCCTCACTCTTTCTAATGTTATGTATGTACCAGGGCTGAAAAAGAATCGTGTGTCTATTGCTATGCTTGAGGATAAAGGCTATGATGTAGTCTTTAGTTTGGGAAAGGTTTTCCTAAGGCATATCGGCACTAGACAAGCCAAATAGTTTGGGATTCGAATTAAGAATCTCTACAAGTTATAGGTAGAAGATTATCCTGCTCTTAGTTCCAAGGCAGAAGAGGTGCATGGCCAAGACATTGGCGAGTTATGGCATAGAGGACTAGGCCACTTGCATCATGGGGCCTTGAAGATCATGCAGCAAATTTCTACCAGCTTACCCAAGTGCAAACTAGAGCAGACAAGCACATGCAAAGGTTGTACTCTGGGCAAGTATGCGAAGGCTTCCTTTCATGATCGGGATGGTAGAGCAGGAGCAGTTCTAGATCGAGTTCATTCAAATGTATGTGGGCCCTTCTCTACAGCCTCCACCACGAAGCAAAGGTACTTGGTTATGTTTATAGATGATTTTTCTCGTAGATGTTGGATCTACTTCATGCAAAAGAAGGATCAAACCTTCTTGAATTTTTTTGAGTTCAAAGCTTTGGTAGAGAAAGAATCAGGGAGGAAGATAAAGGCCTTATGGAGTGATAAAGGTGGAAAGTATGTTTCCCAACAGTTTAAAGACTTATGTGCTTCAGAAGGAATTAAATGGGAACTCACGGCATCTCATAACCCAAAACAGAATGGGGTGGCCGAAAGGAAGAACAGATCTATTGTGGGAGCAGCTCGAGCAATGCTGCATGACCAAAGCCTACCATTTCATCTGTGGGCTAAGGCATGCAATACAGCAGTGTATCTTTAGAACAGAAGTCCTCATCATATTTTGGGGATGAAGACACCTATAGAGGCTTTTTCAGGGAAGCGGCCAGATGTGAGTCACTTCCATATCTTTGGATCACCAGTTTACTATCATGTGACCAAAGATGTTCAGAAGAAGCTAGACCCAACAGCTGAGTTGGGAATACTTGTGGGGTATACGGATACACCTCACAACTATTGGGTGTTTCTGCCTGCCAGTCAGAGGATAGTAGTGCGCAGGGATCTGAAGTTCGATGAGCAGCGAGCCATGCGAGAGTCACTTGAGAGGGAGCTCAAGTTGCATGGTGATGATGAGGAACTACTAGTTCCTAAGGAGGAGGAGCCTCCTGATGATGCAGAGTAGCTACATGCAGAGATTCCAGTCGTGGAGATCACCACTACTAGAGAGTCTTCCAGAGAGGGGTGGAAACGCTCTCGGGAAGCTGACAGATTGATGCAGGATGCAAGAGAGAATGTGGGGCAGCCATCCTCTCATCATAGACAGAGGAGAACTCCCAATAGATACACTGGCTACATGGCCCTGGTTGGGGAGTGTGTAGCGACCGAGCCTTCCTCTTTTGAGGAGACAGTGCATCAGCCAGTTTGGATGGATGCGATGATAGAGGAGTATGATTCTATCATGAGGAACAGTGTATGGGATGTTGTTCCTAGACCAGGGGACAAGTCAATGGTTACTTCCCAATGGATTTACAAGGTAAAATAGGCAACTGATAGTAGTATTGAGAAACATAAGCCAAGATTTGATGCCCGTGGTTTCTCATAGGTTGAGGGGATTGACTATGATGAGACCTTTGCTCCTGTTGCAAGGTACTCATCGATCATATCGATTCTAGCACTATCAGCACATATGGGTTGGAAGATCCATCAGATGGATGTGAAGACAGCTTTCCTCAATGGGGAGATGGAGGAAGAGGTATACATTAAGCAGCCCGAAGGATTTAAGACCTTCGATCGTGAGTCACATGTGTGTCGGCTCAAGTGAGCATTGTATGGGCTGAAGCAAGCACCCCGTGCTTGGTATACCAGGATCGACAACTATTTCACCGGGTTGGGCTTCACCAAGAGTGAAGCGGATGCAAACCTCTACCACATCATTGTAGATGGTAAGCTATTGATTATTGTACTTTATGTCGATGATCTGATTTTGACAGGTGATGATGAGTTGATCAAGTCTTGCAAGAAGGATCTTGCAAGAGAGTTTGAGATGAAGGACATGGGCCTCATGCACTACTTTCTAGGCATGGAGGTGTGGCAGAGAGATGGGGAAGTATTTTTTTCTCAAGGCAAGTATGCCAATGAGATACTAAGGCGCTTTCACATGGATATGTGCAAGCCCATGGAGACTCCTCTAGTAGGTAACTGGAGGAAGGAGGATGCTAATTCATGTGAGGTAGTAGTTGCTACAGTTTATCAGTAGCTTGTGGGTTCACTCATGTATCTAGTGAACACACAACCAGAATTATGATTTGCAGTGAACCAGCTGAGTCAAGCTATGGTTCAACCAACCAAGTTATTTTGGAAGGCGGCAAAGCATGTGCTGAGATATCTCAGAGGCACTACACAGTATGGATTATGGTACAAGCGGACAGAGGGAGTGAAGCTCCAAGGCTTCACAAATGAAGATTGGGCAGGTAGTCCATCAAGCAGGAAGAGCACTTCTGGAGGGATCTTCAACCTTGGGTCAGCTGTAGTTTCTTAGTATAGCCGGAAACAGAGATCAGTTGCACTTAGCTCAGCGGAGGCAGAGTACATGGTAGCAAGTTAGGCTGCATGTGAGGCCATCTAGATGCGGAAGATCCTAGTGGGATTGTTTGGTCAGATGATGGATCTGACGGTGATATATTGTGATAATCATATTTGCATTAAACTCTCTGAGAATCCAGTGTTTCATGACAGGTCCAAGCATATAGATATCTGCTATCATCATCTACGAGATTGTGTTGTCAAGAGGATCATGATGTTGCAGTATATTTCGACCGAGGAACAAGATGCATATATTTTGACAAAGGCATTGTCAAAGGGCAAGTTTGAGTTCCATAGAGATAGGATCGGGGTTGCTGATAATCCCTTTCTTGTTGAGAGGGAGTGTTGAAAAGTGTGCAACAAGAAATGCTAAATTTAGAATGTGCTAAAAATAGACCTGCTAAAAATAGCATGTCTAAAAATAGCAGTTTGGCCAGTGAGGTCACTGGACACATTGGGTGAGAGGTGAAACTGCTAAAAATAGAAAATTCTAAAAATAGTATTTCTGGGTCCCTTCCTATTTATAGCAGTCCCTAGTCTATCTATAGGAAGTAAAATTAATTTTGGTCTTAACAGCAAATTAAAATATTAATGAATTAATCTCCATGAGTTAATTAATTATGAAAAATTAAACTTGAAGTCTTTGTGAGATCATGCAATTATTTTCTCCCTTGATTTAGGAATTTATCCCTTGATTAAAGGAGATAAGGTTCAGTTCTATAATGAGAGAATCAGTTGACTTAGTTCTAACTAGTCAAGTCCAGTTAGATTATTTTAACAAGTTGTTAAAATAATAAAATATAGTTTGCTAATGCTTGCATGCATGCGACAACTATTATTTTAGATAACTGAGGATTCACTCATGGATAATTGTTGCTTGTCAGTTCTGTCAGAGACCTAGTTGAGATCAGATGTGAGACAGTGTACTATTAGATGCTTAACTATTTCTAGTAAGCAATTTTTGCATGGTTGAGGAACTAATGTTCTCAAGGAATATGTAGTTGGACCATTGGTTGTTTTTGGTATGTTGGAATTAACAGCATATGCTTATGTTATTATTTCCTAAGCAAACTATGTAAGGACCATAGGGAAAGCCTATATAAACAGGGCTTGGGTGGTTCATGAGACATATCTTCATATCTTCATAGTTCATTGAGAACTGAATAGCGTGAGAGCTAATTCTTCTTGTATTGTGAAGAAGATTTCCACTTGATTGATAATACATGGTTGAGGTTTTATGTTGGTGCTTTCCCCTGGATATATATTGTGTTATGTGTGATTAATTCTCTTGATTAGTTATGCATGTTTATACTTGATGTTTCTCATGATTTCGATTATGCTTCCGCAAAATGTTTTGTAGAAGTAGAACAAGTATTATGCTTTAGGACATTGCATATATCGGTTTGTTCTACAGGTGAAATTTCTACAACTTGGCCTCGTCCAAGTCTTCTCATCAAATCTGCCCACCTCGCTATCTGGGGCTTTCTCAAATCACTGACATGAGGTGTTACACATGGGCATAATAATGGGATTCACTCAAAGAAAAATGAAAAAAAAATATAGTTCCATAACCAAATTTCTTGGTTCTACCCTGTCTGCATGATGTCAATTGGTTCTTCATATTACCTAAGATCATAGTACACCAATCATAAACAATGAGTTTCAAACACTCTGTTCCTAAGAACATAGTTGGTCGTGATGCCTGATGTACTAAACTTGATACATATACTCTACAAATCATGAAAAGAAATATTTTTATAGCTACATATGTGATGCTTCCAATCAGGATTTGAGACACTACTTTTTGTGTTCCTGGTGCACAATAAATGGCAATATAATCATCGATGTTTAGGGTTCTACTTGCTTGTATTTTCAAGTTCATTACTTCTCCTTGTTCGGAAAGGCTCATGATAAAGTAAATGTCCTCTACCTCAATTTACAAAGGCATAGAATTGATTATAAAGTGTCCCTACTCTAGGTACCAATAGTTGATAAGCATGTTTAGCATTTTATTTTGAGCCTTCATATTTGACATCATAAAGAACTTCAGAAAACCACAATATCATAAAGCATCCATGGCTTCTTGGTCTCCTAAAATTAAGTTATCAATGTCTTCATGTTCTCTTTCACGCCAAACAGCCATCATTCTGTAAAAATTTGACAATTTGATTCATTAAAATTCAAGATTTAAAAATTAATTTTGTGCATATGTGTTTGTTGTTCTAGTCAGTCCTGTATATACGCAACATTCTTTCATTAAACTAGCATATATGGCTTTCTATACGCGACCCAATATAACAAAAATCGTGTATAGTAGCCCTATCCATAATGTTGAATTTTTAATCATTGTAACCAATTAAAATTAATCAAAAATTAATCAAATTGAACAGAATATGATAAATAATTATCTAGAGCTTGCAGAATTTGATTTCAATGAGTAAATCTCCCAAAATCAGTGATTGAAGTTAGAGCACAAAAAACCACTTTTGAACACAGGAATAGGTAAATGAGCAAATCGTAATTTCAATTGTTATTTATGAATTATTTATAAAATAACTTTACCCACTTTTCTATAGTTTAACTATTTTATAATGTATAAACCTATCCCAAAGTGTTTTGGAGTACTTTACAGGGTAATGAAGACGTTACATGTAACTTAATGATATTTTTCCTATCGTTATGATTCCATGATCGTTAGCCTATCATGGCAGGTATCGTTCCCTAACTAGCCTATAGGTTAGAACAATTTGTCATTGCATATTGCATTTTGACTTCATTTTGAAGTACTTAGCCATAACGTCGACCCTACTATGTTGTGACACTTAACCATTTTTCACTCTTCATAGTTTAAGTCATAACATAGTGGTAGACCCTCTCTTACATGGGCTTCGTAGTTAGCACCTCACTAGCATATGTTTCCCTTGTTGAAAATATTGTAAAGGCTTGGGAGTCCTCTTTACTTCCATCATGACTTTGTGTTGAAGCCTCATTCTTATTCCTTGCTCTTATTTTGACTTTATACCCTAGAGGCTCCCATGTGTTGAGTTGTACTACTACACTGCATATTGACCACTTGCGCCCTTTTTTGCCTTAAGTCGGCTCCAATTTTACTCTCATAGAAGCCATTTTTTTCCCATGACCTTTTTGCAAGATCAAATCATGCATTATTTAGCCTTTGCAACTTGAAACCTTTAACCCTAGAGGGAATAATCCTCGAGTGTCGATGTCCTGCATCCGTAACCTTGCAATGAGCGTAGGGATGCTCGAAACCTAGGAAATAGTCGCTTTCATTTGACACTTGTTCCCTTCGCTATATATTATAGGTATTCTTTTATTATTTTTCATAGTTTATAATGTGAAAAAAGACAAAAAATCAAATATTACAAAACAGAAGAGAGGGAATGGGAAGAATTATTTCATCAATTTGGCAACAGAGTTAGTCGTGTCAACCTTGAACAAAGCACTTAAAAATGTGCCCTTTCCTCCATTGGGTTGGGATTTAGTTTGACTATTAGTAATCCAAAAACCTTGTCTTACATTCAATACTCCTTAGGTTGGTTAGTCTTCCAATCATATGGAGAGTTTGTTGATGTCTCGTGCATCACAAACTTATACAAAGTTCATTTTGTGCTTCCTTAAAGTCACAAAATATCGTGCTTTTATTCAAGTGAAGTTAGCCTTTCGTCAGCCATTTTTCAGTGTCTCTTGACTCATTTCTATCATCCATACCCAGTCTATCAAGTTATTCTCAGTATCATATCAACTCTTTGGTTATATAATTATGTCAGTAAAGAAGGTCCTCATTAACTTCCTGCTAGCGGGGCTGCTCTTATCGAATTCAACAAACCCTAGACCTATTTACATCATTGATAGGTGACCTTTTGCCCAACATTGTGTGTCTTTGACTAGGTGGTTTCCCTTGTGTTCGACATAAACTTACATTATCACACATTGGGATTCATTTAGTACCTTGGTTTCCATTTGACCCTATTGGTGGATTCCTTGCCTATGTGTCAGCATTCATTATTGGTTGATTCATAAACTTTATTTTATTTATTACTTTCATCTTGTGCACACCGGAAATGTACTTGGTGGTGGTTACTTCATCCTTATTCATCTAAGTGCTTCCAAATTATTGGCATGCAGGTTACACTCATGCTAGTTGATGTGGGAGGCCTTAATTCCCTCCTTCCAGTGGATCTTTTCGCATCAACTTCAACTCACTACCCTGGGAACAAGATCTAAAATTGTTTTATCAATACCTTAGGGTTTGCAATCATCAGTGGCAGACTCCTTCACTATTAACAATGGGAATACATCATTGTCCCCTAATTGATAGATTATTTCAAGTGTTCAACTTCAACTCCTTTATGCACACTTGTTAGATTGTATTGGGGTACCTTGACACTCATTATCATTATTGGTGAGTTGTATCGAGTTTGTTAACAGTATACATCAATGACTAGTAATCAAATTATTTCTCAAATGGTCGAATTCAAATCATTTATTCCCATAGTGTAGAAATGTACCATTTATGGTCAATGAAGACCTCTAGTTGTGTCAGCATCTCAGATCACTTGATAGTTCCTTCAACTTTCTGTCACTGGCATCCACACTTATATGTTGCACACTCTTTCAGCAACAACTTATATGTTGGCACCCAGGTTTTATACAATACCACTAAGCCATTCATATGAATTTGGTACAACATATTTTATATAGACATCCTCCTATATGATATTGAGACATAGATTCGTTGTGTTCTTTCGTGGAAATGATATGTTGTTCCATTATGTATTCTTCTAATTATTATCACACATGTATACATCTTCGATTTTCATTGTACTTCATCAACAAACATGCTTTACTATCTCTGAGCATGGCTATGCCTGCCTAAGATATGAGTTTTATTTTTGAATCCTTCTATAGGTATTTGATGGACTAGACTTTGGTGATCTCCTCTTAAGTCTTTCGAATGACTCCTCCTTGTTATTCTTAATGTATTTCAGCCATCAATGCTCCTTCTAGCCTGATACATTAGGGGGCATTTGTTATAGCATATGTTATCACTCTTGTAGACTAAATCCTGTTATATCGCATGGGAAGATCCCTTTCCCCTTGCAGATCTGTCCTTATTTCAAAAAAGAATTTTTAAAATCTATACGTGCCTCTTCCCATTATAAAAGTGCATACATACACCATTCCTATGAACTATACCCACATACACATTGTTAAAACTTGAAAAAATATATAGAAGGTTATTTTTTGGGTGGTGTTTACAGGTTATATGGAAATCCCACCTAAAGGAGCTTGTGGCCTAACCGAATTAACTAGTTTTTTGTGGTATATGTACACCCCATGGCTAGGCCTAATTCATTCCTAATGAGAGGTATCTATACTATACCCAAATTTCCCCATATCAGATTTGCATTTTTCTCATGCTTCTTGCACTCCCAATCCACAATAAACCCGTGTTTCCTTGCACAAATGCTCAACCTATTTATCTAGAATCTTCTTGCACATATTGGAGAGAATGTCTTTGATGGCTCAGACTGGATGGATCCAAAGGAAGGTTTCGTTGGTGCATATATTTAAGATCATGTTGTAGCTTCACCTATTCTTGTTGCTTTCAGTTAATAAAGAAATTCATGTCCTCTTTCCAAATTTCATTGTTATCTTATGAATGTTAAAATGCGATGATGATTATGATGATCTAACATATATGTACTTGTACTTTGAATTCGATGATTTGATTGTGTCTCTATGATATATTTGCAGGTCTTCACATGTTGGAAGAAGGTGAAGGGTTTGGACCCTGCTAGATCTACTTCAAACATAGGACCTATGGGTATGTCTCAAGTCCATACTTTCATGAATTCGAGTTCTTAGATTGCATGAGTTTTCTTTGTTATGTTTTTATTTTGCTCTATTAGGGCTCTAAACCCTAGCCCTTGGGATTTTTCCCTTCAAACAACCTACCACAGAGAATTTAGCAATGGAGGTTTAGGCAAAGTTAAAGGAGGATATGATTTTGTAGTAGAATTCCAAAACAATAAGATGAGGATAGCATAAACTATGGTGGGTTGGGTTAAAAGGAAAACTTCAAAGCAAGGGAAAATGGCACTCAAGGTAGAAGCTAGAGGAATTTTTCTCACCTCCTTTAGTAAAATATTTTGGGGAATATAATCCTCCAAAAATAAGGAGGTATGGTCCAACGTGGATCACTATATAATTTTTCATCTATTGTGGTACTTTGTGGGTGGAAAAATTGGAGTTTTGCAATTACAGAGCCAATTTATGGGAAATTATTGATTTTTTATTTGGACTCCAAAAACCCCATAACCTATTTGAGGCATAATATGACCTTTTTGGGGTCAAAACTTTACAACAAAGTTCACAATATTTTAATATTGTTCTACACATAAAGATATTTCTAATAGTGTGAACACCATCTCAATAAAAATTCAAATGGATAAGTTATGTCTCCAACAAGTTGACCTATCAATTGGCCACCATGGTATCGAGTGGATGCCACATCAGTATCCATTACTCACATATGTCGAGCTAGTCATGTTTGGAATTTCAAGAAGATTCAAAGGTTCCAAAGCCCTAACCTTGCTTAGGATTTTAGGCATGCATAAAAAATAACCTCGACCCTAAATGATTATAAGGACATTGTTAAATACTAAGCCACTAGGAAAGGAAGGGTTCCATTATTGTTACATTGATCATTGTTCCATAGTGGAGTGGAGCAACGGAGTGGGATATTGGTGCATAGTAGAGGAAGGAAAAGACCATGTAATAGTCATACATGTTATAGTGTCTATGAAGAAAAGAGAAAAGTATTGTCCCTGCCTCTTGGTTGACTTTTCCCATGGTATATATTGTGTTCATTGTTTGGATGGTGTATTGTTTCAATGGGATTCTTTTATCTCAGTTTAGTGTGCAAAGATAGTAATATTAAATTTTAACCTTAAATAAAACATTGCATAAAATAAGTTTGCAAAAAGTTGTAAACTTTTTTATGATAAATTGTTAAAGGTGAATATCCATGAAATTTTATAGATCATGCCACCCCAAAGATCCTTCCTTCATTCTTCTCAAACATCTATGCAATTGCTCTTTCTACTTCTTTCAAATCCTAGTGTAAACTTTCTTTTTTTGTTATCCAAGCAACCATTGCCTCTTTAGCCTTCTTCAAAGATGTTGCAAATTGAAAACTCCCTATCTCTCTAGATACTTCATCATATATTTTCCATTATTTTATAAACATATATCACAATTCCTCCTCTTCAAGTCAAATTGTATTGAATTTTAAAGAATTGAAAAGGTTGCAGTCTCACTTCTCCATATAAACAAGTAGAGAGAAATGATCAAAGCCTCCCCCACATATATCTATTGATGCAGAAGTTTTGATACTTCTCATAATAATATCTTGAACCTTGTTAGGCTAAGTGAGATAAGGGTGAATGTTACCCTCGCTTTATAGCCTTTAAATTTACACCCAAATTCCAAGATGCAAAGTTCTTGAAATATGTTATTTATTTTCAATATATATATATATATATATATATATATTAGTTTTTTTCTTATATCTGCCAAAAGAATAAAATAATGATAAATTATCTTGTAAATTTAAAGTTTCTAAATTTATAGGAATAAATATAAAATGGACATCAATACCAATTCTTAAGAGTAAAATTTTCATTAAGCCAATCCGAGAAAGAATCAGTAATAAAATATTATTACAGACTAATATGCATATAATGTTTATGTTTTTCATATTCTTGTGAGAATCAGGAACAAAGATGTTCTTAGAAGCCTAATATCTTACAATAAATCATATACAGACAACTAGGTCCCACAAGAAAAGAGAAATATGATTTGGACCACTTCAAGGTATGTGAAAAACATCCACAAATCTCTGCAAAATTTACACTAATTATCATTGAATAGCATCAGAACTTCTAAATAGTGCAAACAAAACATGAAGAAAATGAACAAACCTTGAAGAACATCACAATTTAGTGTTACTCAATCTTTCCTTGTTACTTTTCATGATATCCCTTCACTCAAAATGTTCTCCTCTCCTTCTCCATGATTTCTACCTTATTTAATACATATAAAATAATTATTTGGTTCAACTACCTTTTTAACAACTTGCTTAAACTTTGATTTTAGGAAACATCATGGGAGAGTAATGTGACAACCCCTTTTTCTATCCCTCTTGTAAATATTGCTATGAATTGTAATTCATTTAAATAATGTGGAAATGTAAACAATGACTGGCTGAGAGAAGTGGACACAGATTTAGAGGTCTAAGGAGAAGGAGTTTCTTGTCAACCAAATCCACTGCATTTATTTCACCACCTATATCCCTGATGGGTTTATGGAATCGCTATTACAAGCATTGAATTCTGGTATCGTCTTCCTAAATAACGGACGAACCCATGCAGTCCTGGTTCTCATGGAAAGTGTGGGAGTGGTCAACACACAGGTAAGGGACGTGAAGCAAAGGCCCGATGGGAGAAAAGCATGTGGCACAGTAAGAAATGTGTGGATACAGTGTGGTATCAGAGGAAGAGATAGCTCGTAGAAGAAAGAATAGCGAATGCTGAAGTGCAAGAGAATGCATAGAGCAGGATTTGTGGTGGACGTGGATTTTCCAAGGGGAAATAACCTTCTCTAGCCTGTGTTCTATGTTTGGGATAATATTCCCTGTGTTTTGCTAGGGCAAGTATGTGTGCCTGAAAATTTGTTGGCTAGTGAGAGATGGAGTTCGATCATTTTAGTGCTTGTCTTGGGGTTGATAAACCATTGGGATTCTTGATAGTTGATCGATAAACCACTTGACATGTTGAGACACCTAGGTGATAGCTAAAAGGACTGATAAACCACTAATTTCTATCCTTGGGGTTGATAAAACATTTATGTGCTTGATCAGTAAGATGATAAACGACATAAATAGTGGGCTCTTGAGTATTGCAATTCTATATTATAGAAGCCAACTGATAAACCACCCAGATAATGTATTCATTATCCTATAACTGAGTTGTAACTCACTAAGCACTAGATGAATTCCTATGGTTGATTTTTATTGGGACATAGAATCACTTTGGTGCTTACTACTGGAGGCAGATAATAAACCACCTAGAAAGTGGAGTCCTCCTCTTACCATCGGTTTGACTAGTTATTCGTGAGAATAATCCTAAACAATTAACTCTTTAGACTCTGAATCCCACTCAAGAGTGGTGAGCTACAAGAAATATTGTAGTGTAGTTGGCCTGCTATTGGGTGGAGAATAGAATTCCCTCCCTTAGTTTCCATCCACTCAAGGTAATAATATAAGTATATTTACTTGTACACATGTCGCACGGTGAATGACGAATGATGTGTTGTGATATGTGACAATGAATGTATCAACTTTGTGAATGGAGGAATATGATATTTATTGTTATTTATAATGAAATATTGATGTTTTGTCATGGTTGAAGGGATTACAAAATTTGTGTTAGTTGATATGTTCTAGAGTTGTAGAGTCATTTATATGTTTATGTCTAATTGTTTAACATGATCAAATGACTATCATTGTGTGATATTTATCATGGTTTGTTATGTTATGTGTACCATGGAATTCTATGCTTACAAAGTATTGATTGTCTCTCTTGGTAAGGGATTGTAAATGATATAATGTATAATATATCAGTGGATCTGATAGTGTTGCTTCGGACCCAATATGTGGGTTAATATGATGTTGTGTTTGAAATTACAACGTAGTTTTAACCATGGCTAGGCTCACTCTTGTGCTTGTTATAAGGCATGTTGATAACCTTACTTCTTGTAACAGGCCTGTGAAAATTCAATGTTCAAAAAAATAAATAAATATAAAAATAAAAACAAAAAAATAAAAAATAAAAAATAAAAAATTGGTGAGACACTTATTCCAAGTTGAACGTTGTGTAAGACGTCCTAGGGGGTGTTCATTTGGTTGTTTATGGCTAAGGAAATTGGTAAAGTCAATGGCTAAGGCTTTGGAAAGGAAAAATGACATTTTGACACATTTATTTATGAAAATAATGGAAATTAGGAGAAAAAGGAGGTGAAAGGTCATAGGTTGCATGTGAGGAGGAAATTGAAGGAAAATAATGGAAAATGAAGAAAAATAGAGGCCTCATTAATAAAACGACTTATGAGGGTCAGTTAGGAACCTTTTGTCACTTCAGTTTTGGAGCTCTCTCATTATTCTCTCTCTCACTCACTCTTGGACAATTAGAGTTTTCTTGGAGCACTTTGGCACTGGAGCAAGAAAGGCAAAGAAAGCAAGAGGAAGCAAAGATCAAGCAAAGAAAGGCAGGATCGAGCAACTACAGCAGGATTCATTACAGTTATCGATTTTCATGTGTATTTTCCTTGCTAATTTTGGCGTGCATGGTGTTGCATGTGGTTGTTTTATGTCATGGCATGGGTTTTTCCAAGTGTGACAGTGTTCTTCAGCCTAGCCTTGCCATTTCCTGATAGACTTGATGATATGGGTTCTCATACCTCGGCTGAGTTGGATTGTGGGATGGATTCGAAGCTGAGTGGGGTGGATCTCCGAAATGAAAAACACATGGCCTAATGGTCCCTCAACTGAATTGTAGATAACGGTAAAGCCACTGGCCTAGTAACCCCTGAGTGAGACTATGAGTTGCGGTAAATCCAGTATTATGTGCCTTGATGGGCCTAGGAATCCTTACTGGTGAATGGCAGGATATACGGTAAATCCAAGAGGTGGATTGCTCTCCGTTGGGCCTAGTAGTCCCGAGATGAGATGTACGGTAAATCTTGGAGAGTGGGTCTTGGTGTAGGGCCTATTGATCCCTAGATCGAACTGTGGATTACGATAAAGCCTGAGAGACTAGGAGGCATCCATGCTTGTTTGGTTCTTTTCGGTTGGCTATGAGTCCCACATTCATGCTTGGAATATGGCACAAGGTTGATTGGCTTAAGAGAGATTTGGCTCAGCCAATATATGTTCGGGTGGAACGTGGTAGTCCCATCTCCAGTTGGTTTTTGCATTCATTAATGAGAAATTCATTCCCTTGGTTTCATGTGTAAATGTATTGGTTTATATGTGGATTTTATGGCTAATATATTTATGGTATTTATGTTGTTACTATGTTGGCTATATGTATGTTTTATGACAACAGCTATATATGGCTCTAAGTATGTTTTTACTTGTAAATGAATGGACGATGTATCTAGGACCTAATAGATGGCAATGTAGCAAAAGACATGAGGGGAAATGGTTCTTATCAATTCTCAGATAAGTATGAGATCCCTATCTTTAATTATGTTTTCTACACCTGTATACTACATGTTTGCGATATGTTTGACAAAATGCCTCTCATGGCTAGTAGGGGTTTGGTTAAGGGCTTATTTAACTAATTACTTATACTACATTGTTTCCCTGTTATTTTACTACTCTTAAGATATCATTCCATTCTCGGTAATGACCTGGGCTATGGGCCAGAAAAAGTGGCTCAAATCCCGGGGACGCCGGCACAAAACTAGAAAAAAAGGTCTCGACACACGGGCATGCAGGCCTATGATAGCGTCCATAGGTCCCTGGATGTTGGCATTCCCATAGCATGAGAGCTTCCAGAGGGAAAGTGATCAGAAGTTTCAGTGGGACCTAGGGGCAAAGCTGCCTAGAGTGTTGGCATGGTTCTCAGTGATCATGTAGCTGATGTGGAAGATCTATTTGTTGTGTTTCCATTGATTCCATTTCCTTAATATCACCTAGGAGGTCGAATTCAAGTATAGTAGCCTCTCGTCGCATGTTTACCTTGGTTAGTTAGTTACTTGGGTAGATGTGGGAGGAGGGTATTACACTTCTCATGTTATGACTATGTAAAATAATCGCCTATTTGTGGTGGAATGAAGAGTTCATTTATGATGAAGCCAATGTTCTGAGCAACACTTCACTTCATGGATGACCTGGGATACCAAGTAATCCCTTATCATTTCTAAGTTGAATGTTATAAAATCCAGGCTTGCATCTGGGTCTGAATAAGTCCTTGAGAAGGTTTGTATCTAAATGCATGCACTTTATGTCCAATGGATGATCCAGGAATCCAAACATCCAAGGCATTTGTGTTTATGTATTTCATGGATGCATTGGATGTGAAATGATTCAGATATGTCACACAAAAAGGGTGATATCTAGGGTGGGGACCGTGGAAGTTTTCAAGGCTTGGATCTGGATGCACTTTATGTCTAGGTGATGTATCTGAGAATCCAAACAATCGGGACTTTTGTGCTTATGAATTTTGTGGAAGCATTGGATGTGAAACAATCTACATATGTCATATTTAAAGGGTGATATCTAGGGTGGGGTCATCTGTAGAGCTATAAAAAGGGTCTCTTTCACCTCTAATTACCTCACATTAATATGTCAATCCGGGAGCATTTGGTTATTTCAAAGAGTGACTCAATCTGAGGCTATTTGTCAGAGTAATGCTAGTAGTACAGCGTTCTGCAAAAATACAAGAGTAAACGGATGCTCGTCTATGACTACGTTACTTCAAATGACTAAAGCACACACTCTTAAAGCTAGGCAACTTTATCAGTCAAGGGTTCGATAGAAATAGCCCATCCCTTTGGAAACTGATGGAAAGGAAATTAGAGCATGGACCACGGGTCTGGGAGCGAGGCAGTAAATGTCGAGGCTCACTACAGCCACAGATTGTCTCTCACACCAAATGCGAGTAAATGAAACAACAGGTAAAAATGGAACGGCAAATAAGAAATTGAACATCAAATCTAGAATGGAACTGCAATGCTTATAATGGAACAACAATTCTGAAATGGAACAGCAATCGAATAACTAAACCTCGCGAGCAGTAATCAAACTTTATCCTATCAACTCAAATGCACTCATTGTAATCAAAACTCCAATCTTTCATTCTCCAAGCAAATCACGCAACACGCGCTAATGGAACAGCACTATTTACTAAGTATGGAACAGCATTTGGAAATCATACACGCACAATACCCTTGAAAAGTAATATGATTTAACACCACTCATCAACAGGAATTACAACTGTGTTTCAAAATGGAACAACATTAACCCTGAATCATAAAGAACACATCTTTCAGATAATTTCCTCAACACAAATACACAGCATAAAAGCTCCATAACAAAATAATAACAATGTTCATTTAAGTCGAATAATATTCAATCAACTCTGAAAGTATTGGTGATATAATGCAGAGTCAATATAAAGAACCTTAATGAACGAATCTTAACAGAGCATATGATGTAACTTATAAAGCATATCATATTACCAACTAATGACGATAAGCAAACCACGCAGAAATCAAATCGTAGTGATACAGAAGCAAGTGTCCTCTGGGACCGGGCCCTTAGCCTCAAGGGTACACCGCTTTAAGTTAATCCAGACGCAGAGATAAGATAATCACCAAGTTTATATTAATGCATGAAACAGAAAGTACAATGAGCCAAGTTCAACGAGACTCGATGATCAAAGTTCAATCTTTAACAAAAAGTTACATAAAAAAAACATTCTCCCCAAAACTAACAGTGTCGTCCCTTTATATAAGGGTGACGGCGGAGATGTCTAAGAAATAAGATAAATAAAGCAGCGATCCCTCAGGATCGAAGATCCTGAGGGATTCGCTAAATTGTTAATCCTTAATCACTTCTTTTCTCCTCCGCCGAGCTGGTACCTTCTCCTCCTTTTCCGGACCGGTTTGCTTCAACCTGCTTAGCCTCGTTTGCACTCGGTCCTTCGTCAAAGGGAAAACAGTTACCCTGTTCTTGTCTTTTTCTTTGGAACAGCAGCTCCTCGTCTTTACCCTTTCCTGCATAGGAGAATGACAACTATCAACGGTTAAGTCTTGCATACTAATTCCACATATTTTGTCATAATTCTTTATCGTTTTCCACATTCATGATGTAAAAGATTCACAAGTCCCACTGAAAAGCCATTGAAATGATCATTAAAAACATACCTTTTTAGGACTCCACACAAACCCCTGCTTACCCTATTTCATGCCCTCATGAAAACATTGTAGTTGACATGCAAAGCAGTGAGAGAATAGGTTGGAGAAGGAATCTCATGTGGAGGCCTACAGCCATGGTGAGTGACTAGGTAGTCAAATAACTGGCATGTTTGACCCTCTGGCATCTCATATAGGGCTTGATATCTGGGTGCAGGGTGCCAGATAATTGGACTGCAGAATCTATATCCTAACCAGGATGGCCCTACCCTCAAAATTCTTTCGCCATAGAGGTTCAAACGGTTGGCAGCTAATTGAAAATTCTCATACTTAAATGGCTCCTTGAGCTGGACGTTTGGATTAGAGATTCGGTACCGGAATTTGGCTGCATCAATAGCGAGGTCTTTGATAGAAATAAAATATTCTAAACTTTGTCGAATGAGTGCCTCGTGCATGGGTCCTAACGTTTCGATGACACCCGGAGTTCTCATGAGGTTTCTATGTGCTTTCCACAACCGTACTGGGTCCCTAGGCTCAGCCCTTACCCACAAGTCTAGTTCATTTTCTTGCCTCTGGAAAGTGTTATAGGCTTTGAGCCATTTGATCTGATTAACCCCGAATGAGATGAATGCTTGCAATTGAATGTGCCCAACAAAAGGGCCAGGGTTCAACTCAGTCTCCTGATCTAGCACGAGGTTATGCAAATAAAATTCACATAGAAATCTCTAGACCTTCACCCCATAATGTTTACAACAATCTATAAAGTCATTGACAGTGTTAATTTGTATCGGGGCGCCTGCTTTAATAGCTTTTACTTTTAATTATAAGTACGGTTCCAATAAAAACAGAGCATCGTTTTTGGCAGGGGCCCTACATGCTAAGACGTCATTGTATAAAGAACACAAGGTATCCATCTGTTTGATAACAGTATCTAGCCTACGGGTTACCTTTACAACTTTCTCTTGTTCCTTTCGCCACCCTTCAAAGGCCTGGCTTTCGGATTGGTTGACGTTCCTTAGTTGTTGTTGGAGTTCTTCATACTTCTCGCGAGGAACTGTTTGCTCTCTAAGCCTCTCCATTTCTTGCTGAGCCTGTTTCAATCCCTTGTGCAAGGTCCTCGTTTTTGGATCTCTTTTCCATGCATCAGTGGATGCCGGGAGTTTTACCTGAACTTTCTTATTGCGTTGTTTCGAGTTCAAAACCCTTATCACCCCTGAGGGTGGTGCCTCCGTTTGAATTTTCTTGCTGTCCATTTCTTTTTTAACACGAATACCAACTTGCTGCTATTCCTTTTCAAATGGAACAGTAGTCTGTCCCTCAGCGTCATTTGGAACAGCAGCTGGACCTTCAGCCTCATTTGGAACAGCAGCTGGATCTTCAGCAGGGTGATTTTTGGTCCTCCGCCTTTTTATCCTGCGGATTTTTATTGCAGTGGTCATCTTTTTCTTCCCGGCAATCTTCCTTACCCTCTGCCTCGCTTTCAGGATCCTGATCTGTTGGTGGAGCTGGGCTATTATGCTCAATAACCTTCGATGTTCCTTTCGTAATTCCCTAATTTCCAATGTTTTATTAGAAGGAACAGCAGGCTTTCTGCTGCGTTCTGGGCCGTGACTAGTCCCTGGATCCTTCTCCTAGGGTGCTTCTTCACTGTCTTGTACTGGTTGTTCTGGGGTAGGAACCCTAACTGGTTCCGTGACTTCTTTTTCTATCCCTACTTCCTCCGGAATTTCCTCTGGTGCCTTGGGAACAGATTGTTCCCGTTCAGTGTCTCCTATCTCCTTTTCATCATGAACAGGCAGATTTCCTTCTTCTGCCTCTTTTGCATGTGGTTTTTCGGATGTATCTTCTTCCTGGGGTTTGTCGCGAAGGTATGATGGAGTGGAAGGTTGGCCATACTCACCCATATTGGCCAAGATTGCGGCCAATTCATCTTCTCCCACTGGGTCCTGTGGTGGGCTACCTACCTGCTGTCCTATTTCCTCCTCCTGCCCGGATTGTCCAGCTTCTGCCTCAGAATGCTCAGCTTCCATTTCAGGATGCTCAGCTTCTGTTTCAGGAGGCTCAGCTTCTGTTTCCGAATGCTCAACTGCTTCTTCATTTTCCTCTTCGAATTACTCAGCCTCCTCGACCTCTCCTTCCTTTTCTCCTTCGACTTGTTCTTCTTCTACTTCTGGCCGTGAGGGTTGCTCGTCCTCAATTACCACTAGCTGGCTGGTGCTTTCCTGGAGTTTTTCTAGCCTTCCTCTTATCCGGGCTAACCGGACTGATTTTCTGCGTTTCTCTGGCTGTTCTGGTGTATCAGTGTCATGCTTACGCTTTGTTGATTCCTGGCGTGTTTCTGGTCGTTCAGATGTGCTTGCAGCATGTTTTTGTTTTCCTAATTCTCTGCGTTTTTCCGGACGTTCTGGTGTGCTTGTAGTATGTTTACGTTTTGGGGAAGGTGTTGTCGCTCTCCCCTCAATTATTGCAATTAGTTCTTCCCAGCTGCTTTGTTGCTGGGTGAGGCTATGACTAACTATTAGTCGGATTAATCCATGGTGGCTGACAACTGACTCTACATGCTGTGCCTTTTTTAGGCTTCGTGCGACGTCATGAAGTAAAGAATTCAAAAGTGCAGGAAGATTTACATAGCATTTTTGCTTTAGAACAGCTAAGAGTTTAAGATGTCATGCCCTTACCACGTCTTTTCTCCCCTCGCAGGTGATGTAGCTTTGCACTGTTCTTGCTAATTCTGCCCAAGGTTCTCCTAGCGTTGCTGGCAGAACTCCCTTCCCCTTAATCGTCAAGCTCTGGCCTTCGTCCTGGAAAATTTCCATGATCTTCTGTAGTCTTTCCTTCTTTAGTGTCCATACAGGTCCAGTGGCTGGTAGTCCCGAGACTTCTGCGATTATATCGTCGGTGACCGCTATCTGTTTCACCCTCACTGTGGAGTGATCCTCCTGCAGGTTCTGCAGAAATTCCATTGCCATTGTTTCATTGGACTCCTGCAGGCGACTGAGATAAGTCATCCATCCTTCTCTTTCCAGGATCTCCCGAGCAGCAGTTGAGACTGTCAACTCCTGTGGTTCGCTTCGAATTGCCCTGCCTCCCATGGTTTCACTATGGATTCTCAATGGAACAGCAACTGCTTGTGCTGTTTGAAACACAGAGAGGGTAATAATCGTCGGATTTAGAAAAAACACAGAGTATGCAACAAAAATGACTTATGAATAGCAACTTGTGTAGAAAAAATAGAAATATCATGTCGTTAAACCGTGCCATTTCCTGGTACACTATCTTTCCCGAATAGTGAGCTGACACATAACCCGGGGAATAATGAGGTTAACCTCCCCCCCCACAATGCGATAGGTTGTCCCAGCCGTCAAAGAAAGGAGCGGCACCCGATCTGTAACCAAGTCATAAAGGAACAGCGTATGAAAATATGCCATGTTTAGAAAAACAACGGATTACCGAAATCGAGGCGTAAAGTTGGATTGCGTATTACGTAAGAGGCTGCTGTGATATGATGCGAGGCCGGGGGATAGGACGTCTGTCGTACTTGCCAAATCTCAAGTGGTCATTGTCACCTCCTTTGCCATGATTGGTGTAATAAATGTTCATGCGATATATAAGTCGGGAAATAATGTATGATTAGTGCCTAGGATATAAGAAACAAAAGAGTATTAGTATCCTACCTATTGGTGTAATCAATGTAACTTCGATACCATTAACAGAGCTCTGCTGCCGACAGGTGTCCATAACCTTGGCAGAGTTGTTTATTTCACCCTTGGAACCATGATCCTTTATGTGCATATTAAGGAATGTAATGTCAAAGTGTAGGCCATTATGCTGGTTTGGTAACCAGTTAGCCATAATGCCATTCACGAGGAGGGGCGGAGAGTGGGCAGGCCGGCTCGTGATGAGACCTCCTGTTCCAAGGTTTGTTTATTTGATATACCTTTTGGACCATATCCCTAGTGTAGTGGCCATAGTGGGAATGCCACTTCACTTCCATCCTCATGATCATGGTAGGCTGGCTCTTGATGAGACCCCCTATCCTGCATTTGACAATTTATAATTCATTTGTTTTTTCTTTTTTTTCATAAAGCACTTTTCCTTATATATACACAAAGGGTGGTTCAACACTCCTTAAGAGTAGGAATGGTGAAAGAAGTCTTATCATCTCAATAGGAGGATATAAACCCTTTGCTCTTATTCCTAAACAAAAATGAAAGGGGATTAAAAAGAATGGCATGATAAAGATAACCAATCATGGCAAAATTAGTAAGACAATGACAACAAAAGATAAGTATGTCCTTCCTTCTGTCCTCTTACCAATACAGAGCCTTATAAAGATAGCGATTTATAATTTCATGATTTCAGTATGTTGTGATTTTGTATTCATTGCATAAGTGCATAGCTGTCTCTAAAAGACTTTGAAAGAACAGGGGCAAGAAGCATCCTCAAACTTGGATCAGCAAAAGGGATAAGTTGTTTCACAAGGAGAGAAAAAGTATGCTAGAAGTGTTCCTTTTTGAGAGAAGAACAATAAAGGAGCATAGGTCTCAAAAGTGAAAATGTCGTTCCTTTTGAAAAAGGAACAGCAGAACACACCAATGTCGTTCCTTTTGAAAAAGGAACAGCATAACACACCAATGTCGTTCCTTTTGAAAAAGGAACAGCAGAAAATAAAAAATGCTATCTCTCTTGAAAAACAGTACAGCAACACACTCAAAATGACGTTCCTTTTGAAAAAGGAATAGCAAAACAGGTAAACGTCGTTCCTTTGAAAAAGGAACAGCAAAACAAGCAAACGTCGTTCCTTTGAAAAGGGAACAGCAAAAATCAAGAGTGTTGTTCCTTTTGAAAAGGAACAGCAGAAAAATCAAAAGTGTTGTCCCTTTTGAAAAGGAACAGCAGAAAAATCGAAAGTGTTGTCCATTTTGAAAAGGAACAGCACAAAAATCAAAAGTGTTGTTCCTTTTGAAACGGAACAGCAGAAAAATCAAAAGTCTTGTTCCTTTTGAAAAGGAACAACAGAAAAATCAAAAGTGTTGTTCCTTTTGAAAAGGAACAGCAGAAAAATCAAAAGTGTTGTTCCTTTGAAAAGGAACAGAAGAAAAATCGAGAAATCAAAAATGTTGTTCCTTTTGAAAAGGAACAGCAGAAACACGCAAATGCCATTCGTTTCAGGAACGGAAAAAATCGAAATCTTTGAGAAAAATAACACATTTGGTTGAAACATATGTACACGAACGAGTTTGAAGAAAATAAATTATGTACAAATTTTAAAAAGAAATGAATTCCTTAATGAATTACAGGTGAGGAAGACTTCTCTTCCTCTACTAAAATCTCCATATCAGTGTCTTTGCGTAGCTGTTGGCAGAAGGATTCCCGAGTGAGTGGTTTATGATAGAGACGAACTCGGTGGCCATTCACTTTGAAGATATATCCAGAACCGTCAATGGTGATTAAAGTGATGGTCCCATTGCCATGTACCTTCTGGATTTCGTATGGTGGAGTTTCCTAGGGAAGTCCTGAAACCGAGTCATATAACAGAGCCCAGTCTCCCTCGTGGAAGACTTTGTTTTTTATGAGGGCGTCATGCCATTTAGCTCGCTGTTGTTGAATCAATGTTGTATTTTGTAGTGCAGAGAGACTAATTTCGTCCAATTCATTAATCTGCTGTAGTTGATTAATCTGTGCCTCGGTTAGATCTAAGCCAACTTCCTGTGTTGTTCGTAATGTTTGGATTTCAAATTCCATAGGAAAAATGGGTTGTTTTCCAAACACTAATTGATAAGGTGAGTAACCAGTGGTGCTTCTCCATGTTGTTCTATAGGCCCAGAGTGCTTCAGGTAGTCGAGCAGCCCAATCACGCATGTGTGACGCAATGGTTTTCGTTAGGATTCATTCTATTACCTTATTGTTGCTTTCTACTTGTCCATTCGCCTGTGGGTGATATGGGGTAGTGCTTTTATGCTGGACATGATAATTATTAAGTATTGCAGCTAATCTATTTCCAGAAAATTGTGGTCCTCCGTCTGTAATTATTTCCCTTGGAAGGCCATAACATACAAATAGATGAAACAGGAACTGTATGACAGAGTCCTCTGTGGCTCTTGGTAATGCTTCTGCTTGTACCCATTTGTTGACATATTCTGTTGCCACCAAGATATATGTTCTCTGATTTGATGAGGGGTTGATGGGTCCAACAAAATAAAGAGCCCATCGCTCGAATGGTTCGATGACTAACTGTGGTTTGAGAGGCATCTCGTCAGCTTGACCAGGACGTCCCGCTCGATAGCAGCTGTCACAGGCTTGGACAAATTTCTTCGCATCTCTGAAAATCGTGGGCCAATAATATCCTGTCTATAATACTTTGTGTCCAGTTCTACGCTCAGCGAAGTGTCCCCCACATGGTCCGTCATGACAGGCTTTTAGGATGTCAAAGATTTCATCTTCTCGAACACATCTCCTGATATGCATGTCTGCCCCTGTGTGAAACAAATAGCCTCCAATCCAGGAGAATCGAGTACTCTTATGAACAATCTGTTTTCATTCATTAGGGGTTAAGTGTTTTGGTAGTTTACCTACTGCAAGGTAATTGGCAACATCAGCATACCAAGGTGTTCGAACAGCAACAGCAAACAGATGTTCGTCCAGAAATTGATCTTCAACTGCTGCTGCATCAATTGGCTTTGGCATTCTTGAGAGAAAATCGGCTATAGGATTCTCTTTGCTGGGTTGGTCCTCTATTGTGATATCGAATTCCTGCAATAAGATCAACCATCTAGTTATTCTGGCATTTGTGACAGGCTTATTTGCTAAATATTTTATGGCGGAATGATCCGTATACAAGATAACAGGATAGCCTGTGATATAATGTCTAAATTTATTGACAGCATGTATTACAGCTAGGAATTCTTTTTCAGTAACAATGTAATTTAATTCAGCAGGGGATAAATTTTTGTTGATGTAATAGATAGCGTATGGTTTTTTATCCTCTTCCTGCCCAAGGACTGCGCCAATGGCTGTATCTGAGGCATCAGCTGATATCTGAAATGGCAAATCCCAGTTTGGTCCTCAAAGGACTGGGGCTGTGGATACGAGCTTCTTTAAATCCTTGAAAGCACGTTCACATTTTTTTGTCCAAAGAAAATCAACGTTACCAGTTAGTGCATATAAAGGTGCAGCAATGTGTGAATAATGTTCTATAAATCGTCTATAATATCCAGAAAATCCAAGAAAGCTGCGTACCTTTGTTTGAGTAGTAGGAGTGGGAATAAGCAAAAGTATTTGGATTTTGGCCGGGTCTACCTGAATGCTGGCTGTTGAAACATAGTGTCCTAGAATAAGTCCTTCAGTCATCATCATATAACATTTTTCGTGGCTTAAGCAAAGTCTGGTAGCTATGTAGCGTTGTAGGACTTTTTCTAGGGTATTTAGTGCTGGATAAAAATCATCTCCATAGGGTGTAAATTCATCCATATATGCTTCAAGTCCATCATTTATTAAATCTGCAAAAATGCTAAGGATAGCCCTTTGGAATGTGGCGGGAGCATTACATAGGCCAAAAGGTAGAACTTGGTAGGCAAATGTTCCCCAAGGACAAGTGAAAGTAGTTTTGTCCTGGTCTTCAGGGGCAATCTGAATCTGATTGTATCCACTGAAGCCATCCAGGAAGGAAAAGAATTTCTTTCCTGCCAAAGTATCTAGCACTTGGTCTATGAATGGGAGAGGAAAGTGGTCTTTTTGTGTTGCTTTATTGAGTTCCCTGTAATCCACACAAATTCTCCATTTCCCATTCTTTTTTGGTACCACCACAAGCGGAGAGACCCATTTACTGTCAGAAATAGGATAAATAAAATTCACATCTAAAAGTTTCTGAAGTTCCGCTTTTACCACATCCTTTAGATGAGGATTAAGTCTTCTTTACGGTTGACGGACAGGTCTAGCATATTTTTCTATATAAATGTGGTGAGTACACAATTGTGAATCGATTCCTTTCATATCAGGGTAATCCCATGCAAATGCTTGTTGATATTTTCTTAAATGATGGATGAGCTTAGTTTCTTGTTCAGATGTGAGGTTGGCATTGATATTTAAAGTTTTTCCCGGTTCAATTTCCACAATTTTACTATTTGCGATAGAAGTAACAGGTATTGTTTGATCATGTGTGTCTTTCAAAGGATCTTCTTCTAATTCATTATCAAATGCTGCTTCTATCATGTGACATTGTGTGCAGGATCCAGATTCAGTATGACTAATGAAGTTGTTAATGGCATCATCTTCTGTTTGATCTTTAAAATCAAGTGCCTCCTGTATAGTCAATGGAGATCTAATGTTATCAGTAAGGTATGATACAGGATACTTGTTAGTTTTAATTATTTTCAGACTTGGCTGCGCTGGAGGGTATAAAACCAAATTCTTGATATCAGGTCATTTAGTTATGGTCATATTTCCTTGCCGGCAACCAATGTAAGCATCGGCGGTGGCAAGCCAAGGCCTACCTAGGATTAGCGGGTGTCCATCAATTCGGGTTTTTGGATTAATTATCAGGAAATCGGTTGGATATTCCCAGGAATCTACAGAGACCATGACATCATGTAGAGTACCTTCTGGTCTAACCACAGATCGGTCGGCCAATTCTAACAAAGTAGAGGTAGGTTCTATATATGTAATGCCGAGCTTTTGACAAGTAGTGGTTGTTAAAATATTGATTGCAGCGCCTAGATCAACTAAGGCATTAGACAGGGTCTGACCGTAAATTTGAACAGTTACAATTGGATTTCCTGGGTCTTCATATTTAATGGGTGTTTCTTTCCCAGATAATAGATCGGATAAAGTACCGACTACTTGGACTCTTGGATTATTTGTTATATTCCTCCTTGGTTTCTTTATGCACAATTCTTTAATAGTTTTTGTATATATAGGAATATCTTGAATGGCTTGGAGGAACGGGATTTTTATATACAAATTTTGTAATTCTCCCAGAATGTCAAAGTCAGGATACTGTAAAGGTCGAGGTATGACTAATCGTTCTGGGAACGGAGGAGAGGATGTGGTTGCTTGATTATGAGTCTGTTGCTTATTTACATCCTCTTGTTGCAACTGATGTTCTCTTAATAACTGATCTTCAATATGAACTGTTTTATCTCCCTCATTTTCAATAATACGTCCAGATCGTAATTGAAGATCGTTACACTCCCGTAGGTCGGGTCCTATTTCTGGTGATTCTATGATTTGAAGATATTGGACCGATCTGTTATTTGGATTGGGGTTGGGTTGGGCTGGGAGTTGCGGTCTCAGATTAGACTGGGGATTTTGTTGTAAAGCTGGCAGAGTAGGTTGAGGAAGCAGAATAGTTCCTACTGGCTGTTGCATCGGTCTTTTCCAGTTTGTCTGCCAGGGTGAACCTTGTGAAGTAGGGGGAGTCCATTGCGGAGGGTATGGGCTATTTTGCCAATATGGTGGAGTATAAGGGAAATTTGGCCAACCAGATTGGCTTGGCTGATTCAACCACGGGTTTGAAGAAGGAAACGATGGTGGTGACTAGTTTGAAAATGGGGGTTGGGGCTGATTTTGCCACATATTATATTGTTGAGCATTATATTGTGGAGTCTGAAAAGAAGAGGTTGGGTCTGAAAACATACCAGATTGTCTTGGCTGCCACTGGCGGCGCTGGTTGATCAAATACACCGATTCTGGTTCTTCCTCTGCTTCCCTGTATACTGCTTTTAATCCAGGAAGTGAGGGGCAGCTTTCTGTAAGATGATCGTTTGTACAGATGGCACATATTTGGACTGTATCCAGTGGACACTCCTTGTGACTATGTTTTTTTCTGCATTGGGGGCAGAAGATTGCCAAATTTTGTTCTGCCTCCATCTGCTTCTGTTTGGCTTGCATAATATCAAGTTGTGTAGTTAGTGTCCCTAGAATATCAGTTTTAAAATTTTCTAATAAATTTCCAATCTCCACACTCGTTACTCCTTCTGTTGATATTTTATTGTCTCTTGCAAACTGATCATATTCTGTCGATTTTATTCTTGTGCTGCCTCTCGAACTCCTGATACATAAATCAATAATGTCAGCAAAGTTCTCTTGATAAATATCCCCTTTTCCCATGATGTTTAATGTTTCTATCCACTGTTCCTTCATGCCCCTTATCAATGCAGTTTTTAACACATTATCAGGTAAAGGTAGTGATGCATAAGGAGATCTTTGTAAATTGTATTGAAAACGTTCCACATATTCTTCTAATGTTTCGTTCGGTTTGGCTGTCATTTGGAATATTTCGTCTTTCAATTCTCTAGACCTACAATAATCCTGATATTTTTTTAAGAAGGATTCTTTCATTTGATCCCAATTGTTGATGACCCCACCACCTAGTCCCATAAACCATCTTAAAGCAGCCCCCTTTAATGTAGAGGGGAATAATTTTAATTTCTGGGGATCGGTGGTGTAATCATATCCCCTGCACAACACATCAAATTCAAATAAAAATGCATCCAGATCTTCTGATGTGAGACCGTGAAATGTAGGGATATGTTGAAGAGGGATAGCTTTCATGGGTGCATTTGCTGCAGAATCCACTATAGGATATTGTAATATAGAGGTTTGAGTATTTGGCTGGTTTTGAGCCATAGGATCGAATATATGCCAATAACCTTCTGGGATATCTAGGAGGGTATTCCTAGGTTGAGAGGGAACGATTTTAGCAGGGATAGTTTTTATGGCACTTCCTTTATCTGGGATAAGAGGAATACCTGATGTCTGAGGAGATTGGACTCCTTCAACAATGATTTTCGCAGCACTCCCCTTATCTGGGTTGTTTAATGGCTGATCTGTTCCAATGGGAGATTTTGGTTCCTCGGTTTCCCCTGTTTCTCCTTCTCCTTCACAAAAGTTGCTGAAATTCCCTTCCTGCAATAGTTCTGGAGTAGAATTTTCAATTTCCTGAAAGTCCTGCTCTTCAGTTTGACTATGCACCTCAGCAAAGGCTACAGATGGTGATCCTGTGGCCTGAAGGGAACTAGTAGGTTGTTTAGAAATGATTTTCCTGGGACCTACTGATGGCTGAGATTCTGTTTTCTTATAGATTTCGTCTATGAAAGTTGTTCGGCCAAGGGTCACCGGCCCCTTAGCTTTTTCGGGTTTGGATGGAAGCTTAATATTCTTTTCTGGTTTTTTCTGCTTAGTCATGCACTCAAATGAACTACTAAATTCTATTCAAACAAAGCAACAGCAAATCTGTTAGGAAAGCAGACAGTGGAGCAAGGCTTTTACATGCTCCGCACGCAGGTTCTTACCTTTCGTTTTTAAGATCCAACTCTTCCCTAGCAGGTTCATACACTACTCTGAAAAAGACAAATGGCTACACTCTTTCCTCGGCAACGGCGCCAAAATGTAGAGCTATAAAAAGGGTCTCTTTCACCTCTAATTACCTCACATTAATATGTCAATCAGGGAGCGTTTGGTTATTTCAAAGAGTGACTCAATCTGAGGCTATTTGTCAGAGTAATGCTAGTAGTATAGCATTCTGCAAAAATATAAGAGTAAACAGATGCTTGTCTATTACTACGTTACTTCAAATGACTAAAGCACACACTCTTAAAGCTAGGCAACTTTATCAGTCAAGGGTTCGACAGCAATAGCCCATCCCTTTGGAAACTGATGGAAAGGAAATTAGAGCATGGACCACGGGTCTGGGAGCGAGGCAGTAAATACCGAGGCTCACTACAGCCACAGATCGTCTCTCACACCAAATGCGAGTATTTGAAACAGCAGGTAAAAATGGAACGACAAATAAGAAATTGAACAACAAATCTAGAATGGAACAGCAATGCTTAAAATGGAACAGCAATGCTTAAAATGGAACAACAATTCTGAAATGGAACAGCAATCAAATAACTAAACCTCGCGAGCAGTAATCAAACTTTATCCTATCAACTCAAATGCACTCATTGTAATCAAAACTCCAATCTTTCATTCTCCAAGCAAATCACGCAACACGCGCTAATGGAATAGCACTAATTACTAATTATGGAACAGCATTTGGAAATCATACACACATAATACACTTGAAAAGTAATCTGATTTAACACCACTCATCAATAGGAATTACAACTGTGTTTCAAAATGGAACAACATTAACCCTGAATCATAAAGAACACATCTTTTAGATAATTTCCTTAACACAAATACACAGCATAAAAGCTCTGTAACAAAATAATAACAATGTTCAATTAAGTCGAATAATATTCAATCAACTCTGAAAGTATTGGTGATATAATGCAGAGTCAATATAAAGAACCTTAATGAACGAATCTTAACAGAGCATATGACATAACTTATAAAGCATATCAGATTACCAACTAATGGCGATAAGCAAACCACGCAGAAATCAAATCGTAGTGATACAGAAGCAAGTGTCCTTCGGGGCCGGGCCCTTAG
Organism: Pinus tabuliformis; assembly: GCA_031772625.1. NCBI lineage: Eukaryota > Viridiplantae > Streptophyta > Pinopsida > Pinales > Pinaceae > Pinus > Pinus tabuliformis. The sequence goes on from CM062820.1 coordinate 952,172,825, forward strand.
CCTCAAGTGTACACCGCTTTAAGTTAATCCAGATGCAGAGATAAGATAATCACCAAGTTTATATTAATGCATGAAACAGAAAGTACAATGAGCCAAGTTCAACGAGACTTGATGATCAAAGTTCAATCTTTAACAGAAAGTTACATAAAAAAAACATTCTCCCCAAAGCTAACAGTGTCGTCCCTTTATATAAGGGTGACAGCGGAGATGTCTAAGCAATAAGATAAATAAAGCAGCGATCCCTCAAGATCGAAGATCCTGAGGGATTCGCCAAACTGTTAATCCTTAATCACTTCTTTTCTCCTCCGCCGAGCTGGTGCCTTCTCCTCCTTTTCCGGACCGGTTTGCTTCAACCTACTTAGCCTCGTTTGCACTCGGTCCTTCGTCAAAGGGACAGCAGTTACCATGTTCTTGTCTTTTTCTTTGGAACAACAGCGCCTCATATTTACCCTTTCCTGCACAGGAGAATGACAACTATCATCGGTTAAGTCTTGCATACTAATTCCACATATTTTGTCATAATTCTTTATCGTTTTCCACATTCATGATGTAAAAGATTCACAAGTCCCACTGAAAATCCATTGAAATGATCATTAAAAACATACCTTTAGGACTCCACATCGTCGAGGTGTTCAAGTCTTGGAGCCATATGAGGGCTAGACTCGGATAAGTATTGCGAAATTGTGGTGAGCTAGATGTATCTATGGATCTAGGGGTCTGGGAGATCTGTCAATCACAAAATGCTTGCACACTCAGATATCTCCTATGGCCAGATATAAAGGAAATTCATGATTTGTACAAGACGTCGGGCAAGTGGGAACCGTGAGTAAATCTAATGTGGCAAGTGCCACATATGCACTGATAAGCCGCATAAGCACCATGTGGGTGTCATGGTTGATGTGGCAACATCATGTGGTTCCCATGTGGGTGCCACATGGTAGCCCCTATTGACGTGGAAAAGGTTAGATGGCCAATATTTAAAAGGGCATAACTTTAAATACAAGAGTCAGATTGAGGTAAAATTTATATTGTTGAAAAATATCTTGATGAGTTGAATGTGATGGTGTTGTCCAAACTTAATTCTGCTAACTTTGGGAAAGAATAAATTTTGTAACACCACTTCCATGATGAGGCGTTCGAGGTTGAGTTAATTAAAAGTAACGCCTCCTAACAACCTGGGAAGTCTAAGGGGGTGGGAGGGAGCATTACAGAGTGATATCAAAACAAAGGTTCTACAATGAACCTTTGGAAAATAAAAAATAAAAAATAATAATAATAATAATAATAAAAATAAATAAATAAATAAAATAATAATAATAATAAAAATAATAAAAATGGAACTCTGTTATAGAGTGTGGTGGTTTCTAGTGATTGTTTGTTGTGTGTGACTGGGTGTTGGTATTTGACTATGTGTTGCATGCTATCAATATTAATATATGAATTGTGTAAAAAAAAAAATGGAACTCTGTTATAGAGTGTGGTGGTTTCTAGTGATTGTTTGTTGTGTGCGACTGGGTGTTGGTTGTTGACTATGTGTTGCATGCCACCAATATTAATATAAGAATTGTAAAATGATATAAATACTATGTTATAGAGTGTGGTGTTTTCTAGTGATTGTTTGTTGTGTGCAACTAGGTGTTGGTTTTTGACTATGTGTTGCATGCTATCAATATTAATATAAAAATTGTAAAATGATATAAACAATAGATTCTAATATGTTAGTTTAACTATGTTGACAATGTTGGACCCACAAACATTCAAGGGATCTCCCCGATGTGAAGTCCCAACTAGACCTCAAACTGTTCGGAGTACGAGTCCCAGCTGTTAGTGTCAGTCAGTTTTTCCTGCCACCAGTGATCAAATTTTCTCTTTCAGAATGTCCATTAAGGTTGAAGGTCAATTTTTTATCATTTTACTAGGTCTTCCATTCAAAACTTTGGTCACTGGTTACTGTGTCTAGGTTGTCAATTACTCCTTTACAAATTGCCATGTCTTGGTCGATGTCATCATACATTTGGATGTGCCATCTCTGAAAATATTTATGGTCATCTTAGTTTCATTATCATGGTATTCATCAAGCACTTTATCATCCATTAGGTCACTAGGGTTTCAGTAATTGAATTTCTCATTCCATTCATAAATTTGGCATGTAAAGGAGTAGTGATACAAATTGGTTCAAAAAGGTTTTATTTCAAATTAATATTTTGTAATAAGTTTCAAATAATCTCAAGATGTATTCAAAGGTTCCTAAGTTGCATGGTTTCCAATGCAAAAGTGAGAAAGGCATAGTGTGGGCCACCCCATTACTATGAAAGGAATCAACTTTACAAGCTATACAAGACCATCATTGTTTAATTTCTCTCATATATTTCATTGCTAAAGAAGTTCTCTCTAATCATCAATCACTTCCTCACCATTTATAGGGCCAAAGACATTCCAAAAAGTGTGTTCCAACTCTTTTGTTGTGTTTTTAAGCCATTTCGTTGCGCTTTCCATTGGGCACGCTGCACTTTTCCTTACACAATGTGCTTTTTGCAGTGAACACTGCACTTTTCCCTATGAATGCTACGCTTTTCTTCAAGGGTCATTAAGTGAATTTCCAAGGGTTTTCAAGGGAAAATCAAATCTCTAAAAGGGTTAATCAAGTAAGTTGACGGCTCAAATTCTTTCCAATCTCTTTATTTCATATTTTCTATGGTGTAAACCTCCTCTTTTGCCCCTACGCTACGCTTTTCTGTAGCACTCTTCATTCCTAGTTTTTAAACCCTCAAACCCCTGCTTTCCTCTCATTTTCATCTCCCTGCCCTCTTACACACTCATATCTATTCCCTAAAGGCCCTAATACCCCACACTCATACTCCCTAAATCCCTAAAACCAAACCCTACCCCTATGCTGCATTTTTGGTAGCCTAATACCTTGGGCCTATGAATAAATTCTACAGCCCATCTCCCCCACTCATTTCACTCCCTATCACTTCCTAACACTCCCTCACACCCTTCCCTATCTCACTAAATTTTTCCACACTTAATTCCCTTCCCTAACCCCATCATCTTATTTCCTCTTTCCCTTCCCCTGTTTTTCTCCTTAAGATTTGTATTCACAGTTTGCTATGGAGGAGGAGATTATGGAGGAGGAGAAGAAAAATTATAACAAGGGTGGAAAGGTGTCAATGTATGAACCTCTGAATACTCAGGAGTTGATGTCTTCACAACTTGCAAAGAAGTGTTTTCAACATGTAGGGTGTCTTGAGTTTTGTGAGTTAGTGCAAAAATTTCAATATCATGTTGAATTGACCAGCTTGTTTGTCACAAACCTCAGAAAGCATAAAGTCACAATTGCAAGGGTAACTTTTGTCATCTCGGCTAACATCATAGCAACAGCCACAAGAATGCCAAACATTGGTGAAAAGTGGTTTAAGACTCAATAATTGAATGCTCAACTGTATCAACCCTACCTCAAAGCTCCATACAAAGACATCATCAAGAAAATCTTTCCTTTTCACCATCTCCTTGACAGATTTTCACCTTTGATGAAGATCATAATGAAATATTTCACTTGTGAGGGGAGATTCTCTAGGCTCTACAACTATCACATCAGACTGCTTATGCATTTTACTAGGGTGAAACTACTCAACATACCCTACTACCTGTATAGAATCCTAGACAAGATGGCATACAAATTGTAGCATAGAAACAGTAAGCTATAGCAAAACAACCTCTTTCATCACTTACTCATCGAGATTATTGTCCTTCATCATCTTAAGCAACTAAACCTTACCTGGGAGACATTCATTGAAGCAGAGGTCTTTTTTCCTTCTTCCAACCAGCCTATTAGACATATTTCATCATCATCACCCCTATTAAAATAGAAATTGGCTGATCTAGTAGGCCTACAGTGAAGAAGAAGAAAGGTGGGGTGAAAATGGCCAAAAACCCACCTAAAAAACACCTTTGTGCCCTGTTTTTTGAGGCAAGGCTACACTTTTTGACCAATCTTGGGAGAATTGATTTTTGAGGGGCTATACTTGATCATTTTTAGTGATTGAGGAGTCCATTGTGTAGCATATAGAAAGATATTTCCAAGGAGCTGTCATGAGCCCAATTCGGAGTTCAGTCCATATTAGTTGCGCTTTTTCCAGGAGGGTGATTTTCTTCATCAATTTGACCTAGTTTGACTTTTTACTTATGTAAATGATGTAATTAAGTATTTAAATGATGTAATAGTGGGTAATTAGTATTGTTAAGTTGTTTTGATGTAAATTTGGCCTCATTTATGAGAGTGGTTAGAGTCAAAGTTAAATGGAGGAGTTGTTTTAAACCTCCCTAGACATTAGGGTTTGGTTAGAACACCTCATGGAGTAGTTCCTAGAGTCATGGATTCGACCCTTGAGAGTGGGGAGATGTTGTTTTGGTATTTATGAATCATTTTATCAATGATAGAATAGGTTGGACATGAGAGGAGAGAATTATTGTAGCTTGTACTTGGATATTTTATGGAAATCAAAAGATACAGTGTACAACTATTATCTAGGAATTCATGTGTAGTAAGTTTGTGATGTTGTTTCTTCTATGTTATAACTTTATATGAAATATATTCATCTTCATCAATTCTTCAATGGTTTTCCTTATGGTTTATAAACATAATACTGTGCATAAAGCTTTGTTTTGATGGAAAAATCATTATGTGTTACTTTCTTTCTTGCTTAATGAATTCATGTTTCATGCTCATTAAGACCTTTAGCTTCTTCTAAACACTACACTACACCGACAAACCCTAAGATCCATCATAAAAGTATTGCTACCTTTCTCCTTTATATCTTTTTTTGTTGTAACCCTTTGATCCTGTTGACCTAGCTACCTGGTTTTTCTCCCTTATCCAACAACAAAACCCTAAATTTTCCAAAACCTACGTGAGCCTAGCTATCTAGCATAAAATCCTTTACATGCCAGTCATCTCTTGGCTGTGATTTCATAGAGAGATCCCTATCTGGTTCGGTAGGGCTAGCTACCAAACTTAAAGCTTGGTTTGTGGTTACCTCCGTCGATCTGCTTATCAACCTGGGACATTGTGGAGGATAACATTTTGGCGACGTTTCTAGGGAAAGGACTATTATATTATTCCTGGGATTAGTTCTATAAGTGCTTTCAAGAATGGTTATGTGGGTGACAGATTCCAGTATCCAAAGAAGGTTGATTTAAGAAATCACATCAAGTTCAAGGTGTAAAAACTCTACCTCCTAAAACACACACGAGGTCAAATCCTGACCCAAATCCACCTCCTATTGTTGATGATCCAGAGAAGCTACTTAGGAAACTCAAATCCCTTATTCCTGAAAGTGAACCTCGAAAATTAGTAAAAACTACATCTCTACCTGATCAATAATTGAATTTTGAAGATATTTCTTTCGATAAATCAGTTTGAGCTATCTTTGTTTCAATCAAAATCTGTGTCTTCCCTTTGGAAGTGGTTTTTGACCCTATTAGGTTTTATTCCTACCTCCCATCTTCTAAATCCCTCTTTTCCAAAATTGTTCATGGGTTGTGGTTGAACTTTGATCAACTTCAAAGCCTAGCTGACCAACTTCAAATCACTACCGAGAAAGCTTATACTCAATATCATCTTGAAAACCTAGATATTGCTTCATACTCCACCTCATCTCCAAACACATCCATTACATCATCTTCCATTGTTAGTTTACCACCACCTCCATTAGTGTCATCATCTCCATCAACATAGCCCATTGTAGTACCTCTACTACCTCCTCCAGTAGTCATGGCACAGTTTGCCCCTCTACTATTACCTGGTCAACTTGTTGCCCTACCTCAAAACTGTGGTCAAAGACTCCCTCTTTCTGATGGAAATTTAGAGATCACAGCACAACAACATATTGACAAACTGATAGATTTCATCGACCTTGAAGAGGTTGATTATGAGGATGAAAAGATGAGAATCATAGCCCAGAGTTTTTCCGAAGATGTAAAGAAATGGTTTCACAGTTTGGAAGATAATTCCATCAATAGTTCTCAGTGTTTGATAGATATGTTCTTAGCCCGGTGGCAGGAGAAGAAAAATCCATTACAGATTTTGGCTGAGTATAATTCCATGAAAATAAACCCAAATGAGATAGTGCAAGAGTTTACAACAAGGTTCAATCTGGTGTACAATTCCATTCCTAATGATATGAAACCTCCCCCTGGTTTAGCCCTCCTCCACTATCCTGATGCCTTCGATCTAGACATGGCATATCAGCTTAGGGAGAGAGATCTTGCAACTTTAGAAGAAATGCAGTACAATGATGTAAGTGTGGAAGCTAATTTAAAGATCAAGGAGTCTGAAATAAAACTAGAGAAACCTGAGAAGAATGTTACTATCAAGGAGGAGTCTTCTTCTTCTTCTGAGGTAAAGCTTGACACTCTGATTAAATCAATGGAAAGAATGATGAACAAACTGACTATTGTTGACAGACACACAAAGCCTTCGATAAGGAATCCAAACTACAGGGGACAATAGCAATCATAGTTCAAAAATAAGCAGAAAGAACAGAAAAATCAAGACCCTCAAGGACAAATCAAAACACCATTTCAGCAAAACTACACACAAGGTCCGAAAGAGGACGAAGAAGAAATTGTTGAGGCTAATCATTTGTCTGAGGAAGATGAATTACCTACCTTTCAAACTGAGGAAGATCAGTTTTATCAGGAATTAGTAACACCGAGTGATCAACAGTTTTTTCCTTGCTAATGATGATTCATGGGCAGTGCAGACCGAAGAGTATCAAAGGGGATATCAGAATGCCCTCAATCATTTTCAGAAACAATACAACTTGAGGAAAAGAAATGTGCCCGTCACATTGCATCAGAAAAGGCAGAATGCTCAGAAAGATACACAGGATAAAGAAGCAGATCAAAACAGAGAAAAAGAGATTGTCATTCTGAGTCGAGATAAAAACAATGAAGCTTCTACCAGTAATGTGAGGAAAGACAAGGAAGTTCAAACCGAAAGTCAGAAAAAAGGAGTCTCAAGCCAAAGGACAGCCTGAAAGGAAGGACACCGCAACAAAAGAGATAGACAAGCAATCCAATCTGTTTAGTTTAGAGAATGAAATTTTCAAATTGAAGGTTTCAATTCCTCTAACTCAACTAGTCAAAAATGAAAAGTACCAATCTCAAATTGCTAAGATATTGAAAGTAGATCAAATGTCAGATATTGTCAATGTTGCCAATGATGAACTTGCAATTTTATTTGGTCCAGCTATAGAGGGAAGTCCTGAGGATAGTGAAGTTCCCCCTTTCTATCTTAGTTTGAAACTCCATGAGTTTATACTCCACAATGGCATGTTAGATTTCGGTGCCTCACATAAACTGATGCCAAAATATATTACGGACAAACTATGATTAGACATCACCCAACCCTACCATGACTTGTATTCATTTGATTCGAGAAGAGTCAAATGCCTTGGCCTTATCAAAGATCTAGTAGTGTCCCTCGACCAAATTCCAGCCAAGAATGTGTTGATGGATGTAGTGGTCGTTGATATACCTCCACGGTTTGGCATGTTGCTTTCACAGTCTTGGGGAGCAAAGCTGAAAGGAACCTTGCAACTTGATTTTTCAAATGCTACTATACTGGTATTTGGGCATCTTAGAAAAGTATAGCGGTAGAAGAAGATGAAATTCATGATTAATAGCAAAGAAAGACCAAATAATCACCCCATCCACGTTGTACATACCGACCTAGAGTCTTTCATTTTGTATATTGATAAGAATCCAATAGATGATGATAGTCAGCTTGTAGAAATTTCATAAGTTTCGGATGTTATAAGTAGTGTACAGAAAAATTTGATTGTTGAAGAAAAAGAACTGAATGTAGAGTGTTTGCAATCGGAAAGTTCAACTAAAAATATTGTTGAGTCAGTGCACAAAATAGAGATTGTTGAGACAACAAGTCGTCCTCCAAAATGTTAGACAGTTCATCCTTCCAAATTTCAGTTTCCAGATGAAGAAGATGGTCTCTGGACCATGGAGTTTGATGGTGCATTGGGTAAAGAAGGAGCTAGGATTGGCATGTGGATTCATGGTGCTTTGCATCAGTCAGGTAAAGTCCCTCGAAATGTAATATTAAGTTCTTATAAGTTGGATTTTGATTTCTCGAATAATGAGGCTGAGTACGAAGCATTGACTGTTGGCCTTAAAATTCTTAAGAAACTAGGAGCGAACAAAAATTCAGTTTATGGCGACACTGATCTTGTGATTAAACAGGTAAAAGGGGTGTATTAGTCCAAGCATCGAAGGATGAGAGCTTACCGGAATGTTTTCCTTGACATTCTTAGAACTTTTTCATAGTACACTTTGTCTTTGATTCCTATAACTCATAATTTTATGGTTGATTCCCTTGCTACTGCAGCAAGTATGTTTAAGATCCCCATCCACTCCAATAAGAAGTATTCAATTCATGTCAAACACTTCCCAACTGTCCTTGAAAATCTGAGATATTGGCAAGTGTTTTGGGGCGACAAGTAGATTAATAACTTTTTGCAGATGGAGGACGAATTTCTAAATTCCCATATTGATGATGCACGTGATGAAAATGATCAGGAAATTGAAGGGACCGAGGTTGAAGTGTTGCAGTTGAAAGACAATAACATTCCACGAGGTCTTGTACCTTTGGAAGATTAATTTGAACGTGATGATGTCGCTAAAAATCCCACCATGGTCCCTACAGAAAAAGGTGTTGAAGATGTAAACATTGGAACAACAGACAAGCCCAAGATGGTAATATTGTCAAAGTCTTTATCTCCTCAGATGAAAATTATGTACATTGCTTTGATGACAGAATTTTCTTATGTATTTGCTTGGGACTATTCAGATTTAAAGGCGTATGATAAGAACATCATTCAACACAGTATATCGGTTAAGCCTGATCAAAAGCCATTATGTTCGAAGATGAGGGGGGATTAACCCTAAATTATTGCCATCTATTGAGAAAGAGGTAAATAGACTATACAAATCTGGTATTATAGTTCCTATTCGTTTTTTTGAATGGATGTTAAATCTTGTGCCACTGAGAAAGAAGACTAGGGAAATTCATCTTTGTATTGATTTCAGAAATTTAAACAAAGTATCCTTCAAGGACAATTATCCCCTATCGAAGATGGACCATATCCTACAGAGGGTAGTTGGGTCTTCTAGGATGCCATTACTTGATGGATACTCGAGCTACAATCAAATTTTAGTGCACAAGGATGATCATTTGTAGGTTTTAACCCCGTACAGAAATTACCTGCATACGAATTCTAAGAACACACAAAAATAAACAATGCGAGAGCATAACACATATACACAGATATTTTCCTTGGATCCCAAAACAGGACTACCAGCTTGATTTTTCATTATGTTCCTTTCAATGTTACAATACATATTTATACATGTCAAAGCATCCAATACCATGGCCCAAAAACCATCGCGTCTAAAACCATGTACCAAAAACCATCGCCTCCAAAACCATGTGCGAAAATCATTCACAAAACCATAGGTAGGTCTGCCCAACCTAATATAGGGTCCAAAAAACAAAATTTTCCAGGGTGTTGCCCCAGACCCTAAGGGGGGGGGGGTTACATGCACCCCTCAAACTCCCTGTGACCCCTCCCCCACTACGCAATCAGCGCAACGAGGGGGGGCTCTGCCCCCCTCTAACCCCCCGGTTAACTACGTGGGCTGGTCATGGAAAGAATATTACACAACCCAACATTCCCCACTTGTTGTTTTCTTTCCACAGGGGGCCACAAGAGAGCTTAGTCATTTATCTAGCCCTACAATGCCCATTGCTTCTCTACACCAAGAGAACTTCTCAAAGCTCACAGATTTTGTCAATGCAAATGCAGTATTCTTCAAAGTGTCCACCTTTACCAGCAACACCTTTTTGTCTTCTATCGTATCCCTCACAAAGTGATACTGAACATCAATGTGAATTGTCTTTGAATGGTAAGTAGGGTTCTTTGCCAAGAAAATTTCACTTTGGCTATAACAGTGTATCCTTATAGCTCCCTGTACCAACCCCATACTTGAACACAATCTCTGCAACCAAACTGCTTCCTTGCTTGCATGAGTGGCTACCATGTATTCTGCCTCTGTAGTTGATAGTGCCATTACAGATTGTTTCTTACTCATCCAACTGAATGCACCTCCAAATAGGTTAAACACATACCCAGTTGTAGATCTTCTCTGATCTAGATCTCCAACCCAATCTGCATCAACAAAGCCACGAATATCCAACACTTTGTCCAATCCTGGTTGTCCTTGGTAGCACAAACCATAATCACTAGTGCCACGCAAATACCTGAAAACCCGCTTCACTGTTGTCTAGTACTTCTTCCCTGGTTTTGACATAAAGTTGCTCAATACTCCTACTACATGTGCAATGCCTGGTCTAGTACAAACCATTGCATACATCAGGCTACCAACTGCACTTGCATATGGAACACGAGATATGTCCTCTTCCTCTTCTTGTGTCTTGGGACACTGTTCAGCAGATAACCTCACACCTACAGGAATAGGAACCTTCACCAGTTTACTATCCTGCATATTAAAGCTCTATAGTATTGTCTCGACATACTTCCTCTAGTTTAACCATAGCTTCCTCTTTTCCTTACCTCTTTTAATTTCCATGCCCAAAATATAGTTTACAGCACCAAGATCTTTCATGTTGAATTTGGAGGACAATTGCGTCTTCAAATCCTATATAATTTCTTTGTCATTTCCAACCAGCAACATATCATCCACATACAAGAACAGATAAATAACACGGTCACCAATTAATTTAAAATACACACAATGATCTACTTTGCTTTTGGTGAAGCCAAGTCCCCGTATAAATGTATCAAATTTCTGATACCACATCCTTGGTGATTGTTTTAACCCATACAGAGACTTCTTTAACTTGCATACCATTTCTTTCTTACCCTTCACCGCAAAACCTTCATGTTGCTTCATGTAGATCTCCTCTTCCAAATCCCCGTGAAGAAATGTTGTCTTCAAATCCATCTGTTCTACCTTGAAATCAAAAGCAACAGAAATAGATAAAAGTAATCTAATAGAAGCTACCTTGGAAAAAGGAGAAAAAATATCACCAAAATCAATTCCTTGCACCTGGGAATAACCTTTTGCTATCAACCAAGCTTTGTATTTCTCCACCTTTCCTTCTACATTTGTCTTCTTCTTGAACACCCATTTGCTGCCAATGGGTTTCCTTCCAGCCGACAACTCCACCAGATCCCAAGCCTCATTTTTGTGCAAAGATGCCATTTCATCAACCATGGCCTCTTTCCAGAGTTTTCCATCCTCTGAATCTACTGCTTCCTTCACAGTTCTGGGATCATCGTCAGCAATAGAAAAAGAAAAAATTGAACAGAAAGTAGATGGACTATACCTTTCCAGCTACCTTCTTTCTCGAACTGATATTCTCACACCCGGAGTTTGTGGCTCTTCATCTTCTGATTCATCCACTACTGCAGAGTCTGATTCTTCCTCCTTAAGCTCAAACTCTATCTTCTCAGGTTCCTTTGGTTGGACTTCATGTTTAATAACATCTTTCACCTCTCTGAACACCACATCTTGCCTGTACACAACCTTCCTTGCTACTGCATTCCAAAGCTTATAACCCTTTAAACCATCCTTATAACCAGTAAAGATGCACTTTTCATATTTACTGTCCAACTTGGTTCTTTTCTCCTTTGGAACATGTACATATACATCACATCCAAATACCCTCAGATGTGAATGAGAGGGTTTCTTACCAGTCCATACCTCTTGTGGAGTCTTATCCTCCAACGCTGATGAAGGTGATCTATTGACCAGGTAACATTTTGTCTCCACCGCCTCTGCCCAGAATTCTTGTCCTAACCCGACACCAATGAGCATGCTTCTTTCCCTTTCCATCAACGTCTTGTTCATTCTTTCTACAACTCCATTTTGCTCAAGTGTGTATGGAGTAGTCTTCTGTCGTGATATACCACACTTCTTATAGAATTCTTCAAATTCCTTACTGCAAAACTCTCCACCATTATCTATCCTCAACACCTTTATCTTCTTCTTTGTCTGGTTTTCTAGCATAGCCTTAAATTCTTTAAACCTGTCAAAGACTTTAGATTTCTTCTTAAGGAAATATATCCATGTATTACTTGAGAAGTCATCTATAAATGATACATAGTACACAGACTTACCCAGTGATGGAACCTTCACATGTCCAACACATCATTGTGCACAAGTTATAATATTTGTTTTGCCCTCTTACCACCAGAGGGGAAACTCACCCGATTCTGCTTCCCATATACACAATTTTCACAGAAATCAAAATCCAGAGAGCTATTACTCATACCATCTACCATACCTTTACCATGAAGTATTCGAAGGCCCTTCTCTCCAGTATGTCCAAGCCTTTGATGCCATAGCATGGTCTTCTCTCCAGAGACCACTAGATTTTCTGCTCCTCTTTCAGGAACCACAAAACTGTTGCACCCATCAACAACAGTGCTACCTTGCAGCTTGTACAGAGTTCCAATCCGAACTCCCCGCATCAATACCAATGCTCCCCAAAAAATCTTGCAGGTATCCTTCTCGAACATTGTTTTTACACCTACATCATCCAGCTTTCTTATAGAAATCAGATTTCTGGCCAATGCGGGAATATGCAGAACACCCGGAAGTGTTCTAACCCTTCCACCTTGCAACTTCAACTTTACTTTTCCACGACCAACGATTCTAGCCTTCATGTCATCCCTCAAGAAGACATCACCACCATCATATTTCTCATACTCGCAGAACCACTCTCTATGGGGAGTGAAGTGAAAGGATGCACTTGAGTCAATCAACCATGCCTCATGATCTACATGTGTACTCGAAGAAGCCAAGTACACATCCCCACCTTCATCTGAGGTGGTTTTCGCCTCTGCAGAAGGAGCATCATCAGATCCCTTTCCTTTGCCAGGAGCTTTAGATTTACAATCCCTTTTGTAGTGCCCTTCCTTTTCGCATTTCCAGCAGACCACCTTTACAAGTTTTCCTCGAGATTTAGATCTCCCTCTATATTTATATCTCCCACTCGATGACTTATTTTTGTTTTTATTCTGGGACCGTCCTCGTACAGAAAAGGCATCACCATTCTGGCTCTCCATATTTTTCCATCCCATCTCCTCCGTCAGCAAGGATGAGACTATTTCATCAAACTGTAAGGGAGTTGCATTGCTACCTATTGCAATAACCAGACTATCCCACGAATCTGGTAGAAAACACAACAAACTGATGCACTTATCTTCATCTGAAATTTTAATATCAATAGATAATAACTGACTTACAACAGTATTAAATGCGTTCATATGTTCTGTCACCGAGTCTCCATCTTTCATCCTCAAGTTATACATCTCTTTTCGTAGGAACAATTTATTCACCAGAGACTTAGATTGGTACAAAGTCCCTAACTTGTCCCACAAAGCCTTCATCGTAGCTTCCCCTGATACATTCAGTAATACTGAATTTGAGACACACAATCGTATTGTGCTCTTAGCTTTCTGATCCAACTTCTTCCATTCTTCATCAGACACTCCCATTGGTTTAGTACCTGGATCTACCGCGACCCACTGATCTTTATCCACCAACAAATCCTCCATCTTGAGTTTCCATAACTCAAAACTCTGACCATTAAATTTCTCGATCTCTATCTTTCCACTGCTCACCATCTTCTTTCACCACGAGAATTGATCCTGCAGATCTCCCAATGAACAGGGTCTACCACAGGCCCGAGCGAAACCCCTCAGCAACAAAGGCATCCCATTGAAGCCAAAACATCTCTGATACCAAATGTAGGTTTTAAACTCGTACAGAAATTACCTGCATACGAATTCTAAGAACACAGAAAAATAAACAATGCGAGAGCATAACACATAAAACACATATCCACAGAGATTTTCCCTCCGTACCAAAATCGGGACTACCAGCTTGATTTTTCATTATGTTCCTTTCAATGTTACAATACATATTTATACATTTCGAAGCATCCAATACCATGGACCAAAAACCATCGCGTCCAAAACCATGGACTGAAAACCATCGTGTCCAAAACCATGTGTGAAAATCATGCACAAAAACATAGGTAGGTCCGCCCAACCTAATATAGGGTCCAAAAAACAAAATTTTCCTCAAACCCCCTATGACCCCCCCCAACCGCTATGCAATCAGCACAATGAAGGGGGGGCTTTGCCCCCCCTCTAACCCCCCAGTTAACTACGTGGGCTAGTCGTGGAAAGAATATAACACAACCCAACATCATTTGAAATCAGTTGTCACAACACCATGGGGTACATTTATGTACACCAAAATGTCGTTTGGATTGAAGAATATAGGGGCGACATTTCAATGGGCTATGAACATCGATTTTGCCAACGAAAATGATGTTTTTTTGGTTATTTATTTAGATGATCTCACAATTGTTTCTAAATCTGACAAGGAACACTTACATCATCTAAGAATTGTCTTTTAGAGATGCAGACAATTCAACATTTTGTTGAATCCTAAAAAGAGCCTATTTTCCATGGAGGAAGGCAAGCTACCGGGGCACGTCATCTCCAAAGATAGCATCTGTATTGATCCTGCAAAAGTTGAAGCCATTCAACAGTTAGATTTCTCGAGGAACAAAAAAGAAATTTAGTCATTTAATGGGAAAATTAACTTTTTGAGGAGGTTCATCCCCAATCTCGCTGAACATTTGAGAGAGATGACATACATGCTGAAAAGGGACAGTGAGGTAAGATTGTCTGAAGATGCCAAGAATTATTTCAATGTGGTAAAATTTTGATTATCTACTGCTCCTACTTTGATTAGTCCTGATTATACTTCAGATTTTATTATGTTTTCATTCACTTCTAAGCATACTTTAGCAGTTGTCCTAATGCAAAAGAAGGATCAGAAAAATGAACAGCCCATAACTTTTTTGAGTCGAACAATAAGGGATGCAACCCTGAAATACAAAATTATTGAGAAGTAGGCTTTGGCTTTCGTGAAAGCGCTTAAAGACTTCTGGTATACATTATGCATTCCCACATTATAGCCTATGTTCCAACAACAACAGTAAAGGAAGTCCTTATGCAGATTGATCGAGAGGGTAGGAGGGGAAAATGGATAGTAGCAATGTTAGAATACGATCTGGATATAAAGCCAACAAATCTCATTAAGGGATAGGGTTTGGCTAAGCACATGGCCAAATCTAATTTGCATGCATTAGATATCAAAATGATTGTTTCCCTTTCCGAAGAACAAGTAGAAGATTCATAGGTACAGGTGTCATACATGTTCACTTCGTCTCCATGGTGCTCCAACATAGTTTATGTATTGCAACATCTAAATCCTCCACCAGAAGTGCCCAAAGGTAAAAGTAGATCATTAAAACTGAAAGCTTCAAAATATTGTATTCTTGATGGTGTTTTTTTTTGGAAAGATCCGGGTGGTGTATTGTTGAACTGTCTTGTTGAAAATGAAGCAAAAGGTGTGATGACTGATTTCCACAAAGAACACTATGGTGGGCACCTCTTTTCGAAAACTACAGCCAACAAAATTTTGAGGGTTGGGTTTTATTGGCCTACTCTTTTTGTTGATGTGTACAAAATAGTGATGAGCTACCATGAGTGTCAAATTTTTCAAGGGAAAAGAAAACTTTTTCCATTGCCTTTGCAGCCAGTTTTAGTCTCAGCTCCATTCCAGTAGTGGGGTTTTGATTTTTTTGGGGAAATCCATCCTTCATTGCCCGCATAGCACAAGTGGATCCTGACAGCCACAGAGTACTTTACGAAATGGATTGAAGCAATTCCAACCAGGCAAGCTACTGATTCTATTGTCATTCAGTTTATTGAAACTAATATCTTGTCTAGATTTGGCTGCCCACAGAAAATAATCACCGACAATGCTGCTGCTTTTAAGTCCAAGAAGATGGTGGAGTTTTGTGAGAAGTACCATATCACATTGGGGAATTCTACCACTTATTATCCACAAGGGAATGGGCTGGCTGAATCCTCTAATAAATCTCTAATCAACATCATCAAGAAAGTTTTGGAGGTCAATAAAAAGAACTAGCAAAAAAAGCTCATTAATTCTTTATGGGCAGACAGAGTCAATACTAAGAAATCCTTATGCATGTCTCCTTTTCAGTTGGTGTACGAGGTTGATACTATTTTTCCTTCTTCCCTTGTTGTCCCAGACATGAAAATTCTATAGGAAGTGGGCAGTGAACCGAATGTTGTGCAGCGGAGGATAAGTCATATGATCCATTTACATAAAACTAGAGAAGAAGTATTTCAAAATACTTCTAAGCTTCAAGAAAGGATTAAAAATATTTACAACCGCAAGACTAAAGAATATAAGTTCAACATGGGTGATGTTGTTCTTTGTTGGGATGCATGGAATGAAGAAAAGGGCAAACATGGCAAGTTTGAAAACCTATGGAAGGGACCGTACAGAATCTCAGCCTTCAAGGGGGAGAATGCTTATATGTTGGAAGAAATGAATGGACAAATTTATTCAGGAGGAGAGATCAATGGTAGGCTTCTCAAGCACTACCACACCTGAAGAAATTTCTAGAAATTTTCATTATCATTGTATATACCAGTTTACTTTTCATGTCAGAGTGTAAAGTGGCTATCATAGGAGTTTGAAGCCCAAGGAGAAGGCCATAAGGCTTCTTTGATCAGCTGTTGGTTTGAAGATTCAGTTTGTTTTGTTTATTGCTTTTCAAAGTCAGTCATTCAATTTTCAGTTTGAGGTTAGTCTTTACATTTTGACTCCATTCCCAATGAATAAGGCTACTAGGTCTACGATGTTCTTGACACCTCCTATGGAGCTACCATCCCCAGTTGGAGCCAATGTTAGTGTTAAACAATTTTGCCTACCACCAGTGATCAAATGTTCTCTTTCACAATGTCCATTAGGGTTTAAGGTCAAGTTTTTATCATTTCACTAGGTCTTCCATTCAAAAACTTTGGTCACTGGTTACTTTGTCTAGGTTGTACATTACTCTTTTACAAATTGCCATGTTTTGGTCACTGTCATCATACATTTGGATGTGCCATCTCTTAAAAGCTTTATGGTCATCTTAGTTTCATTATCATGGTCTTCATCCAGCTCACTATCATCCATTAGGTCACTAGGGTTTCAGTCATTGAATTTCTCATTCCATTCATAAATTTGGCATGTAAAGGAGTAGTGATACAAATTGGTTCAAAAAGGTTTTATTTCAAACGAATATTTTGTAATAAGTTTCAAATCATCTCAATTTTTATTCAAAGGTTCCTAAGCTACATGGTTTCCAATGCAAAAGCGAAAAAGGCACAATGTGGGCCACCCCATTACTATGAAAGGAATCAACTTTACAAGCTATACAAGACCATCATTGTTCCATTTCTCTCATTTATTTCATTGCTAAAGAAGCTCTCTCTCATCATCAATCACTTCCTCACCATTTATAGGGCCAAAGACATTCTAAAAATTGAGTTCTGGCTCTTTCACTGCATTTTAAAGCCATTTCGTTGCGCTTTCCATTGGGCACGCTGCACTTTTCCCTGCATGTTGCGCTTTTTTCAATGAACATTGCGCTTATCCCTGTGAAAGATGAGCTTTTCTTCAAGGGTCATTAAGTGAATTTCCAAGGGTTTTCAAGGGAAAATCAAGTCTCCAAAAGGGTTAATCAAGTAAGTTGAAGGCTCACATCCTTTCCAATCAGTTTATTTCATATTTTCTATGGTGTAAACCTCCTCTTTTTCCCCTATGCTACACTTTTCTGTAGCACTCTTCATTCTTAGTTTTTAAACCCTCAAACCCCTGCTTTCCTCTCATTTTCATCTCCCTACCCTCTTACACACTCATATATATTCCCTAAAGGCCCTAATACCCCACACTCATACTCCCTAAATCCCTAAAACCAAACCCTACCCCTATGTTGCATTTCTGGTAGCCTAATACCTTGGGCCTGTGTATAAATTCTACAACCCATCTCCCCCACTCATTTCACTCCCTATCACTTCCTAACACTCCCTCACACCCTTCCCTATCTCCCTAAATTTTTCCACACTTAATTCCCCTCCCTAACCCCATCATCCTATTTCCTCTTTCCCTTCCCCTGTTTTTCCCCTTAAGATTTGTATTCACAGTTTTCTATGGAGGAGGAGAAGAAAAATTATAACAAGGGTGGAAAGGTGTCAAGGTATGAACCTCTAAATACTCAGGAGTTGATGTCTTCACCACTTGCAAAGCAGTGTTTTCAACATGTAGGGTGTCTTGAGTTTTGTGAGTTGGTGCAAAAAGTTCAATATCATGCTGAATTGACCAGATTGTTTGTCACAAACCTCAAAAAGGATAAAGTCACAATTGCAGGGGTAACTTTTGTCATCTCAGCTGACATCATAGCAACAGCTACAAGAATACCAAACATTGGTGAAAAGTGGTTTAAGACTCAAGAATTGGATGCTCAACTGTATCAACCCTACCTCAAAGCTCCATACAAAGACAACATCAAGAAAATATTTCCTTTTGGCCAACTCCTTGACATATTTGCACCTTTGATGAAGATCATAATGAAATATTTCACTTGTGAGGGGAGATTCTTTAGGCTCTACAACTATCACATTAGACTGCTTATGCATTTTACTAGGGTGAAACTGCTCAACATACCCTACTACCTGTATAGAAGCCTAGACAAGATGGCATACAAAGTGCAACATAGAAACAATGAGCTACAGCAAAACAACCTCTTTCATCACTCCCTCATCAAGATTATTGTCCTTCATCATCTTAAGCAACTAAATGTTGCCTGGGATTTTTCGAGGCTAGGGTTTTGCTGCGACCTGCGAAGTCCGCACTTCGCGGGAGCCAAACCTGCATGCGCGCCTGCACCTCACGCCCTCTGAGCCTGCGTGGGAGCCGCTGAAGATCCTCTCGGGAGCCTGCGTGGGAGTCCGCTGAGATCCGAATTTGTGCCTGCGGGGGTCCGCCGAGGGCCTGGCTCCAGGCTGCGGCCACCCTGGCTGGATCTATTGGCCCGCCATGGAGGAGCCATCTCTCACTCCCCCTTCATCTTCTGCAGCAGAGGCCTTTAAAACCCTCCTAGCCTCCCTGCCTAAGAAGAAATGCATGGAATCAACGAAGTTTGTGAAAAGGCTGGAAGATATTCCAGAGATCGCTCTTCCGCCGGAAGGACTGATTCAAGTAGCTCTCTCTCTGGCAGATCAGGCTCTTGTAGGACAGTTTACAGGACTCTGGCCTTCACCAAATACAACCGAGAACTGGGTTGCCAGGAACTGGGCACCTCTGATCCAAAACAAGGTAACCTCTTACTTCCTCGGGAGAGGCTTTTTTTTGTTCGAATTCTCTGCAAAAGAAGACAAATATTTAATTTTCAGGAATGGCCCCTACTTCATGGGCCCCCAAGGTTTGTACTTAAACAAATGGACCCCAGACTTCGATCCGGTGGTGGACGTGCCCACAGCGGTCCCGGTGTGGGTGAGGCTCCCCAATCTCCCTGTCCATTGTTGGAACTGGGACTCTTTGAAGCATATCAGCAATACCCTGGGAAAATTCATAGACAAGGCTAACAGTAAGGACCAGTATGACTGTGCCAGAATCTCTGTGGAGGTAGATCTGGAGGTCGGATTGCCGGAAGCCGTCAAAATAGTGGTAGGTCCCTGGACCCACATACAGAAACTGGATTATGAGCAGCTGCCATTCAAATGCCGGAAGTGCCATGTCTACGGGCACTTTGCCAGGGACTGCCTGACTAAAGGGGTGGAAGAAAAAGGAAAGGATGAGGGATGGAACCAGGCAAAGCAATCCAAAACCTCTCACAGGAAGAATACAAATGGCAGTGCAAAAACCCCTCAAGAGGGCATTGCACAAAAATCAGCCAGGGAAAGCCAAGGGAATAAATTCGAAATCCTCGGATCTGAGATCATGAACACACAAGAGACAGAAGTTCCAAAGGAGACCTCTCCCCCAAAAGCCTCCCCCTCCATCAAAAGTATCCCAGAGCTTTCCAAAGAGAAGGCTACAGAAGAAGAGGATGAAACCCAAGAGTCTGAAGAATCAGAGGAAGAAGGGGAAATCGGGGAATCCCAGTCCTCTCCCAGAAGATCTACACGAGGGCGCAAATCTGCAAAAGAAAAAAGAGAACTAGAAACCTACGAGGACAAGCTCCAGGGCAGTCAGCCAACGCTAGATAAGCTCCTAGCCAAAACCCCGAAGGTGACAAGGATTCAAACACAGGGCTCTAAGGGAGCCCCCCAAGGCAGAAACAAATGGTGAAAATAATCTCCTGGAATTGTAGGGGGATGGGTACCTCAGCTAAGGAAGAAGCAATGCACAGCTTAACAAGATTAGAATCCCCAGATATCCTCCTCATCCAGGAGACTAAATTGGAGGACTCAGCTTTCCTCCAAGCAAGAAAAAAAAATTGGGAAAAAAATGGAGCGCATGCAATGTCTGCCCGTGTAGCATCGGGAGGGCTGGGGGTGCTTTGGAACTCAAATAAGTTTTCACTAATCTCTGAGTCCCTCAATACTCATTGGATTTTTTTAAAAATGCAAAATTTAGATTCAAAGGAGATTATTTGTCTGTTCAATGTGTATGTTCCTAACAATGCAGGTGAGAAAAAGAACTGTTGGGACTTCATCAAAGGTCTAGCAGATCTAGAAAACTTGGAAAATGTCATTATAGCCGGAGATCTAAACCTCACACTCCAAGCATCAGAAAAAAGAGGAGGTAGCATAGTCAGGGACACGGCAAGGGAATGGGCAGAAGACCTCATGCAAGACTGGGATCTGCTAGATATAAAACAAGTCTTAGGCACATTCACTTGGTCAAACAAGAGAGTGGGCCGGGACACATAGCAGCAAGACTTGACCGCTTTCTCGTCCAAAGCTCCTTCCTTCTCTTGGGGTTGTAGGCTAGAATGTGCATTCTCCAAACCAGTGCCTCTGACCATAAGCCTATCAGTCCAGAGCTGACTCCTACTAAGGATCTAGTACCTATACCTTTCAGGTTTAGCTCCCTATGGATCAAAGAGACCGATTTTCTACATAAGATTAGAGAGAGCTGGAAAGAGCTGGTCAAGGGGTCCCCCTTCTTTGTATGGAAGGAAAAACTTCGCAGGATCAAAAAAATGCTGAAAGGTTGGGTAAAGACATTGCCAAATCCTGCAGTGGACAGAAAAATAAATAAATAAATAAATAATAAAAAAAATAAAAATAACATGCTTAGCTGGATCTGTTTCTTCAACTTGTCCTGATGATGAACCACACGGGTTGGTTCGAAACGCGTCGACAAATGGTTTATCATGTGATTTTCGCCGAAAAATCTCTCGCAAATAAAATAAAAAATAAAATAAATAAATAAATAAAAAATAAAAATTAATAAAAAAATTAATAAAATTAAATTAAAAAAATTAAAAAAAATAATAAAATAAAATAAAAAATAAGAATAAAAAAATTTAAAATTTAAAATTTAAAAATAAAAACTAAAAATAAAAAATGAATTGGAACTCCATCACCTCCACCTGGAAGTTGCCGAAATCACCAAAGAGGAGTTAGATAAGGAAAATCAGCTGCAACATAAATTCCATAGGGCGTGCCTGGCAAAAGAAGAGTTTTGGAGGCTCAAGTCAAGGAGTCTATGGCTCAAAGCTGGAGATCGCAATTCCTCCTTTTTCCATAAACAGGCCCAAGCTAGAAAATGCCGAAACAATATATCAGAAATTAAAAATGAGAACAGCACCATAAAAGATTTCGTCAGCATCAAGAAGGCTGCATCAAACCATTTTGAAAAAATGTATTCTGAAGATATGGGGACCAGCCAGACTGCCAAACTGATAGACGATGTCCCCAAGCTCATAACTGCAAAAATGAACCAGATTCTGGAAAGTAAAATCTCAGCTAATGAAGTCAAAGATGCTCTGTTTGCAATGGAACCCGACAAAGCCCCGGGTCCGGATGGTTTCACGCCCAGGTTTCTTCAAACTTGCTGGCAAATAGTCGAGAAGGATCTTATGAAAATGATACAAAAATCCCAAGAGTGTCAGAAAATTGGGGGCAGCACAAACTCAGCATTCTTGGCCCTCATTCCTAAAGAAAAAGGTGCTAACTCCTTCAACAGATTCCGCCCAATATCCCTATGCAACATCGGATACAAAGTGATCACCAAAGTTATAGCAAACAGATTGAAGAAAATCCTCCCTAAAGTCATCCCGGAGAATCAAGGTGGCTTTATTCAAGGCAGGCAGTTGGTAGACAATTTCATCTTGGTCCAAGAGGCGATCCACTCAAGCCTCCGACGGAAAGAAAAAGGTATGGTTATTAAACTCGATCTAGCAAATGCTTTTGATCGCTTAAGGCATAGATTTATGTTTGATGTAATGCACAAACTTGGGTTTGGACAAAATTTCATAAAATGGATCAGAGCTTGTATCTCCGAACCATGGATCGCTCCTCTAGTGAATGGCAGGTGTAGAGCCTCTACTTTACACCTTATCATCCATCATTACCTACTGTTTTCATCACTTTCCTCTCTCTTTTGCCTCATTTTCCACCCAGATCATTACATTAGTTGTCATTAAACATGATCAAGTGAGCTTTGCTAATGGGTGACTGGTTTGTTTAGTTTTTGACATATTTGCAGAGATTCCGCAGCTGTCTGGCAATTCCGCAGCCATTCAGCGATTCCGCAGCCATCTGATGATTCCGCAGCCATTTTGTTGATCTCAAGGTTCCACGTGCTATTTTGCAGAACGAGCCACATGGGCATGTTGGAATATATGTGCTCGAGGTTCCTGTGCCATCAGTTCAGCCAGCCACGTCATCTGTACCTCCGGTCAAAGGGGGTCAAGTTACGGTCAAATAAAGGCAGCTTAACGTTGATGCGTAAGCTGTTTGGTCACGTCGGTGGAAAAGATGACTTGTCCGTGTTTTGTAAGCCGTGGGGAACATGATCCAACGCTGGATTCATTGCCCATAACGACCACGACCTCCAGCTCGACCATGAAGCATATGACGTGTTCACTGCACCTTTAATACGCATGATATTCAGTTTATTTTCTGTTTTATGCTTTACGCATTAGGCCATCTTGCAGATGCCTATAAATACTTGCGTCTGCGTACGCTTATGTTAACTTTTTAGCTGTTGTAGTTTATGAACTTGTGAGAATTTTAGCACCTTTCTGAACTCTGTTTTTATAGAGCTGTTCCAGCACTTTTGACTATGTATTTCTGCATATGAAGTAATGGAAACAGTGCTGTTTTGAAGTTTTAAAGCATCTGAGTTTTCTGTGGGTTGTATGGATGGAGGGCCCCCGTTCATGACTGCCCTTGTATAAGTATTTCATGTTTATACTTCTGCAATTTCTTTATTTCACATACAGCATTTCCTTTTCTTGAGTTATGTACAGCTTGATTTCTTTTCATTGCTGCAGCCTTTATTTTCACTGATCAGATTTGCTTCTTTGCAGGTTTTAACCCGGGATTGAGTGTGTTGTATTTGCTTTAATATCTAATGGTAGTTGCAATTGTCTTATTCATAATGCTGGCCTTTTTACTCTGTTTTCTAGATTAGTTTTTAGCTTAGTTTTACAAGTTGGATGCTAACTAATTTATGCTCTCTTTATCATGAATGGTTTATCTTTCAGAGAACAGAACACTAATTAATTGCAGCTTGTTTTTAAGTAGTCTTGGCTTGTGGCACTAATACTTTTTCCACTTGTTACACATAATCACATATGTAGGAAGCAGTATGATGGAAAAGGCTTAGTATTGTTATAATTTGTCATTTAGAGTTTTTATCAATTCTTGGATTTGTCTTCAGCTACTTCCTAATCGTGTTTTACACAGTACTATGTGGTAGAAGCAGGGAGTTAGGAAGAGATAACCATTATCATCAATCCTTGAAGTGATTTTCTTGTTTCTTTTATTTGCAGCAATATGAGTAGAGACTAATGCCATTAGAACGTGGTCATTTGCTTTCAAGTCATTTCAAGTTATTCATTTCTTTCAAGTTCTTTTCCTTTACAAATTCAGCAAGTAATTAGAAATCACCAATCACACACTTTCACTCATCTAGAACTCACTTTTCACACACTTGCACTCATCTGTCTATAATCATCACTCCATCTTAGGAAGATAAGTTAACCATAAACAACACCCCAAACGACAAAAGCTCTAAGAGGTTGCTTAAGTACATATAGTACACCTTCACTTCATCAGCTTACGAGCCCCGGGTTGACAATTAATGACATCAATTTAGGAACACTAAATTGACTAAACATTTTGGCGTCGTTGCCGGGGAAGTGAAATTAAGTAGCCATACTTAGAGAAAAAAAAAAAACATAAAAATTTCAAGGAAAGAGGTTAATAACCTATCCAAGTATGCTCTCCTCTTGCACTTCAAAGTGATCTGGAGGATCAGAAAGGAGAAAGTTATTGATTTAGTAGTTTCTTGAGTATGCTCTCTTCTTGCACCTAGAGTGACCTGGAAGATCAGAAAAAGAACTATTAACTTGACTTGAATAAAAAATAAAAAAATGACATGCATAGAGCTAGAGATTCTAGAGGAAGGTTTTTAGCTAGAGCTCGAAGTTCAATTTTTACAAGTCCATCTGCTTCAAGGGATAGACAAGAGACACCCCCCTTATCTCCAACCGAAACTCCTAGTCCTAGAATTCCTGGAATTCAAGAGCCAAGAGTTGACTCTCCTACACCTTCTATTGAGTTTGAACCAGGAAGAGACTCTTCCCTTTCTCCTACAGGAAGACCAATTGTAATTGAGGAATTGGAATCATCTGAAGAAGAAGGAGAAATCTCTTCTCATTCACCTTTTGTAGAGGAACCAGAAGATTTTGAAATCCCTAGGAGAATCATCATGGCAGAGGAAGAAGGAGGAGGTAGAGGTAGAGGTAGAGGAGGAGGAGGAAATAACAATAACAATAATGGAGGTAGAGGTCCCATTGGAGGAGGAAATAGAAATGGGGATAATTCATTTGGGTTTCCCATTGTTAATGAGGATTCCCGAGCCACTATGAAAAACATATCACCATCTGTCCTCCCTAACTTCCATGGGTTAAGGATTGAGGACCCTGAAACATTCTTATTTGAGTTTGAAGTGGTGTGTCGAACTTATGACTACCTGGATGACTCTCAGAAACTCAAGTTGTTCCCTTCAACACTGAAGGATCAAGCCTTGAAATAGTTCATGGGGTTACTCACTCAATCCATTAGGACTTGGGATGAGATGAAACAGACATTTTTGGATAGGTATTTAGACTATTGCATGCCTACTAATCACAAAGACGAGGTTTTTAAAATGATACAAAAAGAAGATGAGAGTCTAGAAGATTTACTTGAAAGATTTCAATATAACTTGAAAAGAGCAAAAATGAATACCTTGGATGAAGAGACCTTAAAAGCCCTCTTATTAAAAGCCATTAGGGATGAATGGATAGACATCTTAAACATGATGGGAAAAGGGGATATTTCTCAACTTTCTCTCAATGACATAGCAGAACTTTGTATCCATCTCTCAAGGGGCAAATCAAAAACTCAAAAAGGGCCTAGAGATCCTTCTCTCCTTAGGGCAAATAAATCTGCAACAGGATCAGTGAGTAGGGCTGAAATAGGCAGTATGCTTGATGAATTTAAAACTGACATCTTAGGGAGTCTTAGTGAACAACTTGATACCCTTAAGATTCACAATAAACAAAATGCAGAAGCTGAGGCTTTGGCTATCTTTTGCCCGAAATGTAGAAAGAAACATGCTTTAAGGGAATGTCCCTTAGATGCACACGTTGTAGAAACATGTGTAATTTGCTCAGAAACTCATGAGACCAAGGATTGTCCTTCAATTCCTGGCCTCAAAGTAGTCTTTCAAGAGGATCCAGATACACTTGAATCTCTCTGTTTTATTGCAAGGAGACCTTGGCAAGGACAACAGAATCAAGGGTTTAACAACTCTATGAATTCTCAATCCCAACCAAATTGGAATCCTTGGCAACAACCTTGGCCTCAACCTCAAAATGCTTTCCAAGCATGGATGCAAAGCATGCAAAATCCTTATGGGAGATTTGCTCAATTCTATCAATATCCTCCATCATTTCAGAATCAGCAAGCCCCACAACTTCCAAATCAAGGTCAACAATTATCATTGCCATACCCTCAACAACAACAACCTCCTCCACAAAATCAAAATTCTCAACTCTCGCTTCAATCCCAGCAGAAGTCAAATCAACTTCCCTCTCAGCCATTACCAAATCCAAATAATAGGAACCCTCAAAATGCTTACATGATGGAAGGTCAACCATTCCCTACCTATATGGTTGTTCCTCTCATTGAACTACAACTCAAATCAGGTAGAATCCTAGATCAACCTTCCACAAGTGTTCAACAACCAAGCATTTCTGAGGAAGAATCTCTCAAAGTCAATAAAGGTTCTGAAGTATCACTTCAAACCCAAAATATCCAAAAAGAAAAAGAATCAACCTCTACAACTCCCATAGTTGAGCAACCTACATCTTTAGCTACTCCTCCTTTTCCTGAAAGACTACAAATTGACAAAGGAGTGGAAAAGCAAATTTGGTTGCCTGACTATAGTTTTCTAGATGAATTGAAGAATGTCTGTATCAAGATTCCCTTGTTACAAGCCATTAAGGAAATTCCCATTCTAGCAAAGACAATAAAGGAGTTGAGTTTGAAGAAAACAGTAAAAAGAACCAGAGATACCAAAAGGATACACCTAGTTGGAAAAATTGCAGACATTATGATGGGCAAAATTACCATGCAAAAGTATGTGGATCCCGGTAGTCCTATTGTCAAAACTCATATTAATGGGGTTGAAATCCCAAATACTTTAATTGACTTAGGAGCCGCTATCAACATCATGAGTAGACAGACCATGGATCAGTTAAAGCTTCCTAACCTTCTCTTTACACCTACTTTGCTGCAACTTGCAGATAGATCAATCATTAAACCTGATGGTGTATTGGAAGATATTCCAATCTCTCTAGATTCTTGGGAATATCCCGTTGATTTTATGATTTTAACTCCCAAGAACAATCTAGGAGGACATCCTCTTATCTTAGGAAGACCTTGGCTAGCAACAACTGATGCTTTCATCAGTTGTAGGTCTGGAGACATGTATATATCAGATGGTAATTCCACCAAGAAATTCAACTTGTATCCTCCAGCAAAGGTTATAACAGAAATAGGAGAAGATGAATGGGTAGAGGATGAAGATACTATACAACCAGTTCTAACCATCTCTGAGATCAGTGAGGATAGTCAAATTCTAAATACATTAGAAAATTTTGAAGTACCTTTAGAATATGACTCTGAACATTTTCAGATAGATGCAGACATTGAATATCTCTCCTCTAGACAAATGTCTCTCTTCTCAATGGAAGAGTTTGGTAGTTCTACAGTTGAAATCCTCCCAGGAAAAACATTAAACATTAACAAAAACTTGGGAAGACCACAACAAGAAGAATTAACTAAACTGTTGCAAAAACATTCCACTGCCTTTGCATGGGAATACACT
Source organism: Pinus tabuliformis (assembly GCA_031772625.1). NCBI lineage: Eukaryota > Viridiplantae > Streptophyta > Pinopsida > Pinales > Pinaceae > Pinus > Pinus tabuliformis. The sequence goes on from CM062820.1 coordinate 952,200,422, forward strand.
GACATGAAAGGAATCGATCCTAAGACTTGTATTCATCACATCTACATTGAAGAGAATAGCATACCTATTAGGCAACCACAAAGAAGGATGAATCCAAACCTTAGGGAAATCGTGAAAGAAGAACTCCATAAATTGCTCAAGGTAAACTTCATTTACCCCATTTCAGATAGCCAATGGGTTTCTCCCTTGGTTATAGTGCCCAAAAAGAATGGTAAATGGAGAGTTTGCATTGATTATCGAGAATTGAACAAGGCAACCTTAAAGGATCATTTTCCTCTACCTTTTATTGATCAGGTACTAGACACTTTAGCAGGTAAAAAGTATTTCTCATTCTTGGATGGTTTTAGTGGGTACAATCAAATTCAGGTAGCACCTGAAGATCAAGACAAAACCACATTTACTTGTCCTTGGGGAACTTTTGCCTACCGAGTACTCCCTTTTGGATTGTGCAATGCACCTGCTACATTTCAAAGGGCTGTATTAGGAATATTTTCAGATCTGATTCATGATTGTGTAGAGGTATACATGGACGATTTCACAGTTTATGGTAATACATTTGAAGAAGCTTTGGAAAATTTGGAAAAAGTACTGGTAAGATGTAAGGAAACAAATCTTTCTTTAAGTCATGAAAAGTGTTTTATGATGTTTACTGAAGGGATTGTTTTAGGACATCATATTTCAGGAGATGGAATTAAGGTTGATAAATCCAAAGTTGAAGTCATCTCTAAGTTACCTGTTCCAAATTGCCAAAAGGATGTTAGAAGTTTTCTTGGGTTTACTGGGTATTACAGAAGATTTATTGAAAACTTCACTAGGATAGCATCTCCTCTTTTCAAATTGCTTACCAAAGACTGTGAGTTTAAATGGGATCCTGAGTGTCAATCTGCCTTTGAAGCTTTAAAGTCTAGAATATCTGAAGCACCCATCTTAAGGGGACCAAATTGGAAACTCCCTTTCCACATCTCTACTGATGCTTCAGATACAGCTCTAGGAGCTGTTTTGGGACAAAAGGATTTCATCCCTTATGCCATTTATTACACAAGTAAGAATTTGACTCCTACTAAGTTAAATTATACTGTTACAGAAAAAGAGTTCTTAGCTGTGGTACATGCAATCAACAAGTTTAGACATTACATAACCGGCTATGAAACCTTTGTCCATACTGATCACTCTGCCATAAGATATTTAATGAACAAACCTGTCACTAATGGTAGAGTTACAAGATGGCTTTTACTTTTGCAAGAATTTAACATTACTGTGTTAGATAGACCTGGAAAGCAAAACACAGTAGCTGATTTCTTGTCTAGAATCCAAAACACTAATGAAGATTCTCCAGTAGAAGATAAGTTTCCAGATGAATACTTGTTTGCAGTGACTACCAAGACTCCTTGGTATGCAGATATGGCTAATTATCTAGTTACAGGGAAGCTACCTCTACACTTATTTCCTAATGAGAAAAGGAAAATCATTCGGGAGAGTTCACATTATTCTTGGATTTCTAATAAATTGTTCAAAACAGGGCCAGATTGTATAATCAGAAGGTGTGTTCGGGAAGATGAAATGCCTGACATCCTTAAGGCATGTCATGATGAACCATGCGGCGGGCACTTTGCGGACAAGAGGACAGCCTATAAAATCCTTTCTCTAGGATATTATTGGCCTTCTCTCTTTAAAGATGCAAAGCAGTATGTTAAAAGGTGTGACAGCTGCCAAAGAGTTGGGAAACCAACTCCTTCAAATGAAATGCCTCTACAGCCTCAGGTATGCATCGAACCCTTTGAGAAATGGGCTCTAGATTTCGTTGGACCAATTAATCCACCATCAAAGCAAAAGAAGTATATACTAGTTTGTACTGATTATGTTACTGAGTGGGTAGAAGCAAAAGCATTACCTTCTGCCACTGAAAATTCAGTTGTTCAATTTCTTTTTGAGGATATTTTCACTCGTTTTGGTGTCCCAAGGGAAATTGTGACAGATCAAGGCAGCCAGTTTACATCTAAATTGATGGAGAAACTGATGGACGAATATAAGATCAAGCACAAAACATCTACTCCATACCATCCACAATCAAATGGTCAAGTGGAATCTACCAATAAAGTTCTTGAAGGCATCATCACCAAGACTGTTCATCTTCATAGAAGAGATTGGGCGGAAAGGCTCCCTGAAGCCTTATGGGCCTATAGAACCACATGGAAGAACACAACAGGACATTCTCCCTATGAACTTGTTTATGGGAAGGAAGTCCTGCTTCCTATTGAGTTCCAAATCAAGACCTTCAAGATGGCAGTCCAATTGGGAATGAGCCTCTCAGAAGCCCAAAAGCACAGAATGGACCAACTGAATGAGCTAGATGAAATGAGACAAGATGCAATTTTAAGGACCGATCTAGTTCAGCACCAAAGATCTAAGTGGCATGATCGTCATATCAAGGAAAGAAAGTTTCGGAAAGGAGATTGGGCTCTATTGTTTGATTCAAAGTTCAAAGACTTCAAAGGAAAGTTTCAAACTCATTGGCTTGGGCCATATGAGATTGATGAAGTCTTCAGCAATGGAGCAGTTCGGGTGAAAACTATTGATGAATTCCATACTCCTCTTATTGTAAATGGCCATCGCTTGAAGATCTATCAAAAGCCATTTTCAAAAGAAGAGTTTGTCAGATTGTTCAAAGAAGATTCTGCAATCAGGCTGGTGGAGAAGGATTCTTCTCCTCCATCAGCCTAAAGCTTTGGTTTTGAAAAAAAAAATAATAATAAATAAATAAATGTATAGGCCTGAAAAACAGTCTCTGATTGGCAGTCCTATACAGAAAATTTGAGGTGAAAATCAGGGCCACCTGACACCTCATATTTTCTAAAAAAAAAAAATCTCTTTCTCTCCTTATTTCATCTCATTTCATCATCACCACCATTTCATTCATTTTCACTCCACCTCATTTTTTTCATTCATCCATCCACTCACTACATTCCATTCCATCAATAAAGTCATTTTTAGATAGTTAAAGTTGTTTTTGTGCAGTCGGAGGTTACTACTGCAGATTCCGCAGTTGTTTGACGATTCTGCAGCCATTCAGCCATTCCACAGCCCTCTGCACCTGCATAAAAAAAAAACACAGTCTGTTTGAAATTTCTTTACAGCTCAGTAGTCATCAATAATAAATGGAAAATAGTCATGCAACAGCCATAAATCAGTGAAGGGTTAGTGGCAAGTCATCAAAGGCAAATCTAAGCGGGAATCTGAGGTATGGTTTAAATCCTAAACTTACAGTTATTTCATTATGCAAAGTTTTCTAGGTTATGTTTCTTGCCACTAAATGTAATGATTACCAGTCATGCGACCATATACCCACGTATCTCCCAAGTCTATCAGTCCTTGATTACCACGATTTTGAATTTCACTTGCGGCTGCTTCTTCCATTAAGATCTCGTACCTAAGTGACGTAGCCTAATGTACTACGTCTCTATATGACATTAACTCACGCAGCCAAGTGTAACTCTGAAACCGAAACCTAAGGACATAGTCGTTTCCATTCATTATTCCATAACCCTTCTACCCTCTTACGCTCATATCATTTCACTTCCGCTGTTTCATTTCCACTCACACTGTTTCATTCCATTTACGCTGTGCTCACTACGCTGCTACCATTCACCATACTCTGTTTTTCCTCTCCGCTAATTCTAATCACTAGTGGAGGTCTGTTACGGCCGTATCCAGAGCTAAAACCATAATCCATTGTGTAAGGCCGTTTTGAAGCCATGTTCTAGAACAAAGCCGTGAATTGACTCTGTAAGGCCATTTTGAAGCCGTGTCTTAAATAGAACAGAGCCGTAAGAGCCAATGGGGAAGCTCTTAAGGGCAGAACCGGAGGGTTCAAAGTTTCTGGAGGGTTATCCTCAGGTTAAAGAGGCATTGCAAAAGGCAAACTGGTTACAATGCATCCAGAAGTTCAGAGGCTACCATAAGGAGGTTACGAAGGCCTTTGCACGGTCCTTCAGAGAAAAAGATAATCACGTGGAGATAGGGGATTTACAATTCACAGTCACTGAGAGCAGCATAGCACAAGCTACCTCACTTCCACAGACTGGAGAAAGGTGGTTTAAGAACGGGTGAGTTCAAGATCAGCAGTGGAAACAAATCTTAAAAAACCCAGGTATGGATACCAGCATCTTTACAAAAGGGATTCTTGTTTCTTATGTTAAGGAGGAATGGACAACTTTACTCTTATTAGTGCAAAAATTTTTCACTTGTGAGGGAAGATTTGGGGTCTTATATGTTTACCATGCAAAGGTTATGATGCATTTTCTAGGAGATGATATTAACCTCCCATACTTTCTACTTTCAAGTCTTAAGAAAATGTGTGCAATTGTCCAAAGGAACCCCAGAAATATTGAAGCACATTTATATCATCACGGTCTTGTGAAATTGCTAGTTGAGGAACAATTGAAATCAAAAAGAGACACATGGGAGAGGTTTCTCATAAGAAATCATTTTCAAGAATTAGGAGAAACTTCTGGAGGGTCCCCTCAAGTACCAAAAAGAAGTAGAAGAAAAAGAGGAGAGGGGGTTAACCAAGAAACTATTGCCCAAACAGAAACTATTGTTCCTGATACCACTATTCCTGAAACAACTGCCCAAGAGGAAACTGTTCAAGAACAGTTTGATGAGGAAACTGATATACAGCATCCTGAACAGGAAATTGATCCTGGATTTACTGAAGATGATAACCAAGCAGCCCAAGGAATTATCACTGAAACTCTTTCAGAACTTGCTCAAGAAATTGCTCAGAAAAGAAAAGAAGGGAGGAAGAAACAAAAGCAAGATAAAGGTAAATCTGTAGTCCAAGAAACTTACCTCACTCCTGAGAATTCTAGTGAGGAAGACACTCAGCCCTTAGCTCAAAGAATGGCCAAACTCCATGAAACTGCCCTCTCTAAAAAGGTGGAAAAACAGAAGCAAAAAGTGCAAAAAGAAAAACAGAGTACTACCACCGTGAGGAGGAGCAGGAGAATACAAGATAGAGCAGGGGCCACAAAAGTTAAAAAGTCACTTATCATTGACTTGAGCACACCTGAAAAGGTGGCTACAAGTCCTCCACACGCTGAGCATATTGAGACTAGTCCTCCACGTGAGGAAAGTCCTTTTGAACATGAACTTGAGCATGAACACGGATCTGAATTTGATTATGAACCAAGTCCCAAAAAGTCACCTGAGGTTGACCCGGATCAGCAGAAAGTGTATAATTATCTGGAGACATTGGAGCAAGCAGTTGCTGGCCCAAGCAATGTTCAACCTTTAGAGCAACAAGTCCACTCCTTAAAACAAGAAATTTTTGAGATTGAGGTTCTAAATCGACATATCATGCAAGAAAATGAAAAGTTGAAAGAGCAAGCCAAATTGGATAAGATGATTCATGATAACACCATGTTACATTTGGGCCTATGGCAAAGAAGTAACAAAAAGTTAAGGAAGAAATGCAAAAGGCTAAGCAGAGCCTTGATCAACCTAAAGTTCAGATGCTTAGTAAAGAAGCCAAGGGTCAATGTGTCTACACAGAGAAAGAAGAGGAGATTGGATGTCTTGGCAGAGGCATCACAGCAGGTTGATTAATCAGTGTTTTTGCATGAGGACATGCAATGCCCTCGTAGTGGGGGTATGTAGAGCCTCTACTTTACACCTTATCATCCATCATTACCTACTGTTTTCATCACTTTCCTCTCTCTTTTGCCTCATTTTCCACCCAGATCATTACATTAGTTGTCATTAAACATGATCAAGTGAGCTTTGCTAATGGGTGACTGTTTTGTTTAGTTTTTGACATATTTGCAGAGATTCCGCAGCTGTCTGGCAATTCCGCAGCCATTCAGCGATTCCGCAGCCATCTGATGATTCCGCAGCCATTTTGTTGATCTCAAGGTTCCACGTGCTATTTTGCAGAACGAGCCACGTGGGCATGTTGGAATATATGTGCTCGAGGTTCCTGTGCCATCAGTTCAGCCAGCCACGTCATCTGTACCTCCGGTCAAAGGGGGTCAAGTTACGGTCAAATAAAGGCAGCTTAACGTTGATGCGTAAGTTGTTTGGTCACGTCGGTGGAAAAGATGACTTGTCCGTGTTTTGTAAGCCGTGGGGAACATGATCCAACGCTGGATTCATTGCCCATAACGACCAGGACCTCCAGCTCGACCATGAAGCATATGACGTGTTCACTGCACCTTTAATACGCATGATATTCAGTTTATTTTCTGTTTTATGCTTTACGCATTAGGCCATCTTGCAGATGCCTATAAATACTTGCGTCTGCGTACGCTTATGTTAACTTTTTAGCTGTTGTAGTTTATGAACTTGTGAGAATTTTAGCACCTTTCTGAACTCTGTTTTTATAGAGTTGTTCCAGCACTTTTGACTATGTATTTCTGCATATGAAGTAATGGAAACAGTGCTGTTTTGAAGTTTTAAAGCATCTGAGTTTTCTATGGGTTGTATGGATGGAGGGCCCCCGTTCATGACTGCCCTTGTATAAGTATTTCATGTTTATAATTCTGCAATTTCTTTATTTCACATACAGCATTTCCTTTTCTTGAGTTATGTACAGCTTGATTTCTTTTCATTGCTGCAGCCTTTATTTTCACTGATCAGATTTGCTTCTTTGCAGGTTTTAACCCGGGATTGAGTGTGTTGTATTTGCTTTAATATCTAATGGTAGTTGCAGTTGTCTTATTCGTAATGCTGCCCTTTTTACTCTGTTTTCTAGATTAGTTTTTAGCTTAGTTTTACAAGTTGGATGCTAACTAATTTATGCTCTCTTTATCATGAATGGTTTATCTTTCAGAGAACAGAACACTAATTAATTGCAGCTTGTTTTTAAGTAGTCTTGGCTTGTGGCACTAATACTTTTTCCACTTGTTACACATAATCACATATGTAGGAAGCAGTATGATGGAAAAGGCTTAGTAGTGTTATAATTTGTCATTTAGAGTTTTTATCAATTCTTGGATTTGTCTTCAGCTACTTCCTAATCGTGTTTTACACAGTACTATGTGGTAGAAGCAGGGAGTTAGGAAGAGATAACCATTATCATCAGTCCCTGAAGTGATTTTCTTGTTTCTTTTATTTGCAGCAATATGAGTAGAGACTAATGCCATTAGAACGTGGTCATTTGCTTTCAAGTCATTTCAAGTTATTCATTTCTTTCAAGTTCTTTTCCTTTACAAATTCAGCAAGTAATTAGAAATCACCAATCACACACTTTCACTCATCTAGAACTCACTTTTCACACACTTGCACTCATCTGTCTATAATCATCACTCCATCTTAGGAAGATAAGTTAACCATAAACAACACCCCAAATGACAAAAGCTCTAAGAGGTTGCTTAAGTACATATAGTACACCTTCACTTCATCAGCTTACGAGCCCCGGGTTGACAATTAATGACATCAATTTAGGAACACTAAATTGACTAAACAGCAGGGATGCCAATTTCTTTAAAGCATCTAGAGGGCTGAGGCAGGGGTGCCCCCTGTCGCCTCTCCTCTTTGTTTTGCAGGCCTCTGTCCTCAGTTTTCACTTAAATAAGAAACAACAAGACCAAGAGATAGTTGGATTGGGCATAGCAAGAGGGATCAAATGCATCAATCATGCACTCTTTGCAGATGATACTCTGCTTCTTGGGGCTGCTTCTCATCTATCGGCAAGGAAATTCAAAGAGGTGCTGGAAGACTACTGCCAAGCATCGGGCAGCGAACTAAATAGGGGTAAGTGCCATGTCTATTGCTGGAATGTTTCAGTGGCTGCTGCTAGTTCCATTGCCAGATGCCTGGGATTTGCAGCATCAGCATCTTGGACTTCCTTCAAGTACCTCGGGCTGCCTATCTTCCACAAGAGGGCTACAAGTAAGGATTGGCTTCCACAGATAGAAAAATTCAAAACCAAAATGCAGGCCTGGGGGTCATATTGGCTCAACTTGGCAGGGAAATCAGTGCTAATTAAATCAGTAATAAGCAGCCTGCCTCTCTTTAAATTTTCTGTTATGTTGGCACCAATGGGAATCATTAAAAACATGGAGGAGTTAATCAGAAAATTCCTTTGGAAAGGAGGCAAGAACAATGAAAATAGACTCTCATTAGTAAACTGGGATATAGTTTCCAGGCGGATTAAACTTTAAAAATCTAAACACTTAGAATCTAGCATTGGGAGCTAAACTGATCTAGAAGATCATAGCACCAAAGCCTGGATGGGTTCAGTTGGTGTTGTGGCGGAAATATTTCAGAGGGCAGCAACTACGTTGTCTGGAGCAGCCCAAAGACCATCTCAGATCCCCTCTCAGCAAGCTAATTTTTAAAGTTGGGCCTCTTATCAGAGATAACGCATATTGGATTCCCGGGAATGGCAAGCATATTAGAATTTGGGAGGATAGCATTATGAATAGACCTCCGATTGCAAACTCGAGTCTAAGGAGAGAACTGAAGGCGTGGATGGAAGAAGCGAACCTAAATATGCTATGGGACATATCGTCTTGGCATGGAGATAGTTGGGCAGGTTGGAAAACGCCCAACGTTCCAACTGTGTGGTTGCAGATTATGCAACGCTACTTCAGATGCTTCATGGAGCTGCCCCTATTCACGCGAGAAGGAAAGATTCGAGAGGTTGGGGAGCGAATCAGACAGGATATTCAGTGTCTCAGGGCTATGCCAAAATCACGGAGAGACCCCACGTCCCCCCCGATCTGGCGCCTTGGAAAGGTATCTGGAATTTTCCCACTATTCCAAAGATTGATTTTTTCTGTTGGCTGTTATGCCATCAAAAAATCCTAACAGAGGATAGGCTGCAGAAAAGGGGATTTCTTGGTCCTTCAAGATGCGTTCTATGTAAAGAAAATTCTGAATCTGTTGTTCATATTTCTCTGGAATGCAAATTTACAGTCCTAATCTGGCAGGAGCTTCTTGGAATGCTGAAATCGATGCCCAACCTCCCCCACGCAGTTCCGGATTTGTTTGCTGGGTGGTTGGCTAGATATCCAGGACCAGGCCCAAAAAACAAGATTGTCAAATTTGCTTGGACTGCCCTGCCCAAATTTATCAGCTGGCAAACCTGGTTGGAGAGGAATAGAAGGATTTTCAGGGACAAGGAACAGAACTATAAGGTAGTTGCACACATAGTTAAAGGACAGCTAAATGAGTGGCTGAGTGATAAAGATGACGACTCAAACCTAAGCCAGCATGACATGGAGTTCGGAGCAGCTCTCAATCTAAAATTCCAAAAGTCGATAATATCACCTATATGCCTTAAAGACTGGCAAATAAGGAAAAACGGAGAAGAATTTCAAGCTTGGCTGAACAATCAAACTCTTCCCTCCCTGTTCTTTGATGGAGCAGCCAAGGGAAATCCAGGAAGGGCTGGAGCAGGAGGCATAATTATAAATCCAAAAGAGTCTTCCATCCACAGGTTTGCTTGGGGTCTAGGCCTCACCACAAGCATTCAAGCGGAAGTCATGGCACTGTTCCAAGGGATCAAAACACTGAGGGATATGGGACTCACAGAAGCAACTGTTTTGGGAGATTCCCAAATCATTATCAATGCAATGGTGACCAATGCAAATCTGGCAGATCTGCGACTGGCAAGGACAATTTCAAGAATCAAAAGCATGATCAAACACTTGAATCTGACTTTTTTCCATATCCTAAGAACTAATAACAAGGAAGCAGATGTAGAAGAAAACAAGGCAGCCTAACTAGATGCTGGATCTATCCTCAGAGATAATGAACTCTCCTGGGACCCAATCCCCTAAAAAATCTCTATGTTCTTCCGACTTTTGCTAAAGCAGTTTGTTTGTATCCATAAGCTAGGGAAGTCAGCAGAAAAAGGTCATGTGAAAAATTGTAAAAAAATGCAATTCAAAAGTGATTGTGGCATGCTCAGCTGGTTGGAGAGATCCCAAGAAACCAGTCTCAGCTCTTGTAACCGAACTCATGGTATTTTGCCAGACAGTTAATGAAAGTCCCATAACCGTTTTTGTAAAAAAAAAAACTAAATGTTGCCTGGGAGACATTCATTGAAGCAAAGTTATTTTTTCCTTCTTCCAACCAGCCTACTAGACCTATTTCATCATCGACACCCCCATACTAAAACATAAATTGGCTCATCTAGTAGGTATATAGTGAAGAAGAAGAAAGGTGGGGTGAAAATGGCCAAAAAACCACCTTAAAAAACACCTTTGTGCCCTGTTTTTTGAGGCCAGGCTACGCTTTTTGACCAGTATTGGGAGAATTGATTTTTTTATGGGTTATACTTGATCATTTTCAGTGCTTGAGAAGTCCATTTTGTAGCATACATAAATATTTTTCCAATGAGCTATCATTAGTCCAATTTGGAGTTCAGTCCAGATTCGCTGCGCTTTTTCCAGGAGGGCGATTTTCTTCATCAGTTTGAGCTCGATTGAATTTTTACTTATGTAAATGATGTAATTGAGTATTTAAATGATTTAATAGTTGGTAATTAGTCTTGTTAAGTTGTTTTAATGTAAATTTAGCCTCATTTATGAGAGTGGTTAGAGTCAAAGTTAAATGGAGGAGCTGTTTTAAACCTCCCTAGACATTAGTTTTTGGTTAGAACACCTCATGGAACAGTTCCTAGAGTCATGGATTCAACCCCTGAGAATTGAGAGATGTTGTTTTGGTATTTATGTATCATTTTCTCAGTGATAGAATAGGTTTGACATCATAGGAGAGAACTATTGTAGCTTGTACTTGGATATTTTCTGGAAATCAAAGGATACAATTTGTAGCTATTATCTAGGTATTCACGTGCACTAAGTTTGTGGTGTTGATTTTTCTTTGTTATAACTTAATATGAAAGATATTAATCTTCTCTTTCCATTTATCAATTCTTCAATGGTTTTCCTTACAGTTTATAAACATAATTATTTGCATATAGCTCTATTTTGATGGAAAAATCATTATGTGTTACTTTCTTTCTTGCTTAATGAATTCAAGTTTCATGCTTATTAAGACCTTTAGCTTCTTCTGAACACTACACTACACCGAAAAACCCTAAGATCCATCACAAAAGCATTGCTACCTTGCTCCTTTATATCTTTTATGGTGTAACCCTTTGATCCTCTTGACCTAACTACTTGGTTTTTCTCCCTTATCCAGCAACAAAACCCTAAATTCTCCAAAACCTACCTAAGCCTAGCTATCTAGCATAAAATCCTTTACATTCCAGTCATCTCTTGGCTATCATTTCATAGAGAGAGCCCTTTCTGGTTTGGTAGGGCTAGCTACCAAACTTAAAGCTTGGACTATGGTTACCTCCGTCGATCTCCTTATCAACCTAGGACATTGTGGAGGATAATACCAGTAGTGGGTGGTAGTGTAATGCCTTGACTGCAGTAGCGCACAAAGGTAAGTATGATAACTTTGGGTGAGAGAAAGTGTGTGACCCTACGGAGAGTCAAGTGTGATGCATGAAGGTTCTAACACACGGAGGGGAAAATGAAGTGCACCCCTTAGAAGCTTGTAATAGTACGCAGCTTGAAAGGAACACACAAGCAGAATGACATCATAAGATAAAATGCATAATAGTCCACAAATTAAAGTGATGAGTTAATCCAACAACACACATTCAACAATATTTGTACAATTGCATACAAAGTAGTTCATAAGCAAATGCGTAAGTTAAATAACATACATTGCCAAAGCAACCAGAATAGTCCAACTACAGTAACAACATATGCATGAAAAGCGTGTTGGATCTGATATTATTATTATAAGTGAAAGTTCCATTCATACATACACAATTGACAACCACTAGCCCCAATAGTGGAACATTACAGTCAAGAACACCTTCCCCTCCAAATAAGTATACTTGCTCTACACTATGGAGAAGCCAAGGCTCTTCACAATACTCCCAAGCCTTCTCTAAGCCTAACCCTAGCCAAAATCTTGGCTCCCAAAAGCCTCTTCTATGAGTTATTAGGTTCTATTTATAACAAAGGGTGGGGTGACCCTTGACATTCCTCTTTGTGACTCTTTGACTACCCTCGTGACTCTTCAACTTATTTACAAGTAACTCATTACATAACATGATTACCTTTCAAATTCCACTTATTACACTTTGAATTTCACTTACAACATATATACAAATAATATTACATTTTCCAAATGTACCCATGTGAGACAAAATAAGCTAGAGAAAACCTTACAAGACAAAACACTATGATTCTGAAATTTGGGGAAAGACCAACTCGGCAACCTCCACTTGGTGCTTCTCGGTCACATATTGATGCCAATCTTGGTACTGTATGATGGTGTCCCCAAACTGTTTGATGGTGTCTTTCTTAAAGTAGACTCTTGCCTCCATGGCATATGGGCATATGGTCTTGGAACCTGTATCCAACTCGATATGAAGCATGTACAACATGGTATCGACCTCAACAAGACCACCGATGTACTTATGCTTGTTGTGTGAACTCAACTCTAAGTCTTCCTTGGTGGCCTTTCATCTTAGCTGCTCCATGTACTCATTGATCTCTAGCCAGACTTGGAATCAATTAAACTTAAGGAAAATGAAGCATGTGAAGAGAGTCGCCGCAACGGCGACTGTTAGTGCAAAAACGGGAAAACACATGTGACACTTGGGAAAGAAAATATAAAAATTGAAATAACACTTCTACAATATTAAAAAAAAAATGGTAGTAGTCATTCAAAGAAACAAGTGAAACAACAGCCTCACAAGATAAACAACAAAAAGCAATAGAAAAAAGTGGTGAAAGACTAGAAAAGGAAAACTCTCCCGGAAAAGCAATGATGATCACACTAAAGGTTCTTTGATCTCCTTGGGAATGATAGAGCTCCAAGATCGAGTGTGAAAATGAGCTCTAGCAGCATCGATTAAATAGATTTTGTCAAGTTAGGGTTTATGACATGCATGCCTAAAATCAAGGAAAAAGTGACACTTGGTGGTAGTTTCTAAAATAACTCAAGTGCCTCCTTCAGGTTGCTAAAAATAGTTTCTAAAATAACTCAAGTGCCTCCTTCAGATTGCTTTTTGATCCTTTTTCGGGAAAAGCTGCCATGCATTTGGAAAGATTTGTAGTTCTTATTTTTTAGTTTTTGCTTTTTCGGGAAAAGCTGCCATGCATTGCTCTTGTGTAGTTCTGGGAAGGACCGAGGTTAACTCTCTGGCTCATGCACTGAGCAGTTTCTGAGCATAGCGGCTTTTGCGTAATTTCTGGGATCAGCGGCTCTGTGTTGCCTATCATGTCTGTGCAATTTCCCAGCTCAAGGTTGGCTATCGTCCAGTACTGCGCAGTTCCTGATCTCAAGGCTCATTAGCAGTCAGGACTGCGCAATTCCCAAGAGCAAGGCCAGTTTCCCTCAAGAATTGCAAAATTCTCTAAGGCAAGCCCAGATTGTCAAGGACCAAGTCAAGAGATCAACTTGTGGGTTAGAAAGAGAACTAAGTAAACACAAGCCATGATCAAAAGAATAAAGCTCAACCAGAGCACAATTACCTGGATCAGTGCAAGATGAGCTTATATGGTTTAGAAGGAAGGCTCCAAAATCAAAGCATAAGCAAAATTTTGGAGGGTGGTTGTAGCCTCTACAACATTGGTGAAACATTGGTAGTAATATAACTCTCTCTATGGGCCTTGTCTTGTGCAAAGCGGGTCTAAATCTTCCGGAAGTATTGTTCAGTTCTTCAATTATCATAGCCTCTTCACTAGCTTGAGTTAAAGATGTAGTCCCTACCATTCTCTTTATCAACAACACACATACCAATCCAAGTCAAACTGATTTGTTTCAATTGGGGATGAGGGATATATAGATGCACAAGTAAAATAGATTGTCATAGTTTTAGTTTCATCTCTGGTGTTTTTCCACTGTCAGCGGGCATGGACAGTACCCCGATGAAGTCACTTCAGGAACACAAGTAGTGAAATGCTACCAACAATCTTGGACAGTACCCCAACAGAGTTACTTACTTCACCTCTTTGCGTTCAGGAACACAAGTAGTGATCTGCTACCAGCAAGCTTGGACAGTACCCCAACAAAGTTACTTGCTTCACCTCTTTGCGTAGGAATCCTTTCTCTTCTTTCGCCCTTTATTTTATTTTTTCATTTTTTTCATTTTTCAAAGAACTGTGCATAGGAACTTATTTATTTCATGAGGCAGAAGAGGGATCCCAACTTATTGAGAGAAGAAGAGGTTGTCCCTTCAAATAAGGATATTTATATATACCTCTAACATACTTGTTAAGGTTTCCCCCTCTCCTTACTCTACTTGATTGAGTTGACAAGGGTTAACCGAAAATATAAAACCGATTAGAGTAGGCGGTACTAGTTAAGAGTGCAAGCATCGTGATTTCACCATGACTCTCTCCGAAAGGAACGTATTTTCCATCAGGGTATCATCGACTAGAAGAAATGAAAGATTCACATAAAGAGAGGGAATAAATAGATAACCAAGTGTTGATAGTTGTACAAGTTCCTCTTGGACTTCACCTTGCTTCTCTAAGAAGCCAAACAGAATTTCATGCAAAAAGTAACCTAGAGGTCAAAAAGAAAACAATCAAAGGAAAGAAGCAAGACAACGCAAAACAAAGTAAGCAATTAGGAAACAAACAAGAAAAGTAACACTCCTACTCCTAACCTAAGCAAAACATCGGCCAACTCACATAAAGTGATACTTCCAATGCATCCATCGGCGCATTGGTTGGCCCATGTAGGCGAGAGCATGATCGACAAGAAAGATATGCAAGAAAACCAATAGATAAGAAAGCCAAAACAATGTAAACCAATACATTCGAAGCTCGAATGCTTCCAAAGAAAAGAAAAAATTTGAAATCACATAAAAGGAACTATGTGAATGTATCATGGTGTCCTATCACATTGCACGTGGAAGACAAGAATGTACACACCTTTGAACTTGAAAAATGAGCAAACATAAAGAAAGAAGAAAACTTATGTTTTGCTATAGTACTTGTTATGTATGAATCCTCCAATGCTTGAGAAATAGGATCGTGTGATTCTAGTGGAGGACGCGAAAATGGTAAGATAGTTGATTTTCAGTGTAAACAACAGAGTGATGAGGAGCCTGGAAATATTCAACATATTTCTGATTAGGAGTGGAACTAACCTCAAGGCTACGAGAACTTGACATAACCATCAGCTCGGGCTGAAGTGCCTCGACAGCTTGAGGAGTTTCTAATTCATCAGAAGATGGATCATCAAAGACTAGTGGCTTAGAAATATCAACTGTAGGTAAATCAGAATCGCGATCAAATGAATGAATGAAAAGATCACGGCAGCCACGATGAGAAAGTTCAAGATGATGGATAGTGACATCCTCATGATCTGACAAATCATAAAGAGGGGATGATGAAAAACAAGAAATTTCAACCTCTATGTTTTCGGAAAGGTAAGATTAGAGATTAGGTGCATCACGGAAGATAGATTTGTCCTCTCTGCAACCCAATGAAAAACTGGCATTCCACGTGTTATGCAAATGATCAGAAATAGAAACATCTGGAGATGAATTTTCACAAGATAGAATAGAAATGGCAGAATCGTGGAAGATGTCAAGATAAAGCGGACGAGGTGCATACAGAAGGAGGTCATCCTTCACCGCAAATTCTTGTTCAGATTCCCACACATACTCATCAAAAATGATATCGCAGGTTGGTTGTTCAACACCAACTCCGTCCAGAACTTGGTCCTCATGAACATCACATGTGAGATCCGAGATGGATGAACGCAACACACCAAAAACGAGAGGATCAAATGGACCAAAGGATAGAGGATGAAAATATAAGACCATGTGACAACCATCAAAGTTATAGTCCAAATCTGCGCAGAAATCCTGAGCATGTGGGGTAGGAGGAGATGGTGACAGATCAACAGGTGGATTCTCAAATTCTCGCACATCAACCTGCAGAGCTAGATCTATTTGATGAGAATGGGACGGAGGGTCACTTAGGATAGCAACCTTATTTGTCTTAGATTTGGAAGCTCTAACACCAAGGAATGTTGGGAGAGGTTCAAAAGATTCTAACTCATTCGGATTCTAAAAAACGCGAACAATATATTGAAATCTTTCATCCAAAAATTCCTAGTCAACTTCATCTTCAGGAAATTCATAACAGTAATGAAGAAAACGATCGTGAAAATCTTGAAGAGATTTGTCAGGTGATTTTTGCAATTTTAATTTTTTTTATTAAGGGCTTTACAGTCATAAAGAATGAAAGAACGACATAATTCTCTAAACAAGTGATCAAAAGAGTGTATAGAGGTTGCAGGAAATGTGTGACACCATTGCTTTGTGCCCTTTGAACGTGAAAGTGAACAACCCACAGACAATATCATCCGACATGACATCATGCCTATCATAGAAGCCAACAAAACCAACTACGTGCCTAAACAAGATTGTTCCATCCTTGCCATTGAACTTATATCTGGGCAAGTCATCTACAATTCTCGTTGGCACTTCAAAATCAATAGCGTGAGAAAAACATGATGGGATTATGATTTTGACAGAAGTCATGAAATATGTACAAAAATTAAAAACTGTGTTCAAGGGCTCAGCTTGTCATCTAGCCCTTCTTCTAGCACCGAAATGATGACGGTGCTAGACCCGCCAATATTCAAGAGATCTCCCTAATGTGAAGTCACAACTAGACTTCAAACCGTTTGGAGTAGGAGTCCCAACAGTGGGTGGTAGTGTAATGTCTTGACTACAGTAGCGTGCAAAGGTAAGTATGATAACTTTGGAGGAGAGCAAGTGTGTGACCCTACAGACAGTCAAGTGCGATGCATGAAGGTTCTAACACACGAAGGGCAAAAGGTAGTGCACCCCTTAGAAGCCTATAATAGTACACAACTTGAAAGGAACACATGACCAAAATGACATCACAAGCTAAAATGCATAATAGTCCACCAATTAAAGTGATGAGTTAATCCAATAATACGCATTCAACAAGATTCATACAATTGCATACAAATTAGTTCATAAGCAAATGCGTAAGTTAAATAATATACATTGCTAAAGCAACTAGAATAGTCCAACTACATTAACAACATATGCATGAAAAGTGTCTTGGCTCTGATATTATTATTATAAGTGAAAGTTCCATCCATACATACACCATTGACAACCACTAGCCCTAATAGTGGAACATTACAGTCAAGAACACCTACACCTCCAAAGAGGTATACTCGCTCTATGCTATGGATAAGCCAAGGGTCTTCACAATACTCCCAAGCCTTCTCGAAGCCTAAGCCTAGCCAAAAGCTTGGCTTCCAAACGCCTCTTGTATGAGTTATGAGGTTGTGTTTATAACAAAGGATGGGGTGAACCTTGACATTCCCCTCTGTGACTCTTTGACTACCCTCATGACTCTTCAAATTCTTTACGAGTAACTCATTACATAACATGATGACCTTTCACATTCCAATAATGACTCTTGGAATTTCACTTACAACATATTTACAAATAATATTACATTTTCCACATGTACCCATGTTAGAAAAAATAGGATAGAGACAGTATAGAAAGAAAAACACTATGATTCTGAAATTTGGGGAAATACCAACTCAAAAACCTCCACTTGGTGCTTCTCGGTGACATATTAATGCCAAACTTGGTACTGTATGATGGTGTCTTTCTGAAAGTAGACTCTTGCCTCCATGACATCTGAGTATATGGTCTTGGAACTTGTATCTAAATCATTCCAAAGCATGTGTAGCATGGTATTGACCTTGACAGGACCACCGATGTACTTTTGCATGTTGTGTGCATTCAGCTCCAAGTCTTCCCTAGTGGTCTCTCGTCTTAGTTTCTCCATCTACTCATAAATCTCTATTTGTACTTGGTTCTTGGATTTAGCATCGGTGAGGGAACCGATAGATGGGATCCCATGCTTCCTCACCATGACATCCAAACTATTGTACAACCGCACATATGAGGCCTGTATGTTGCTGATGAATGGGGTGAGTTGCTCATAGTTATGGATCAACATTCAGACCTTTTCCTTCTCCATCTCTTCCTATGGCTTCATCTTTTTACTAACTCAAGAGGGGCCCCTTTGTACCGCATTGTCCACTATTGTACATGGGAGATGGCATCATTTATGTTCTTGAGAGTTTGAACAAACTCTTTCCTCCGTTGTTGTAGGCCATGCACACGGACAACTACTTTATGCAAGGTGAAAATGCAT
Source organism: Pinus tabuliformis (assembly GCA_031772625.1). Taxonomy (NCBI): domain Eukaryota; kingdom Viridiplantae; phylum Streptophyta; class Pinopsida; order Pinales; family Pinaceae; genus Pinus; species Pinus tabuliformis. Next base: position 952,218,631 of record CM062820.1, read on the forward strand.
CATAGAGCTTTCACATGGTACCCTCAAGTGTCGATAATTCAGTGAATATCATTGTCCTCATTCCCCCAACGTGGAAACTACATTATGTGTTTGATGCTTGAAGGTGTTTTGCCTCTTGCTTGGAAGCTTGTAAGTTCTTTTCCAGTTGTTCATTCTCGACCATCAGGTACTTAACATTTTAGCTTATTTCTCCTTCATAGGTCAAGATGGCATTAGCAAGGGTAGTTAGATGCTTCCTGGTGTCTGACACTATCACCTTTCCTTGATGAATGCAGGTGATGTGTGGTCATACGAAAGTTCTTCCTCCACACCTGTACAATATTCTTTTGCAACTTGTCAAATGATATATTATACACATCCATGACTGGATCATCATCAAGGAGAATAGTATCTCCTTGCTTTTTCGGAAAAGGTTATGACACTGGAGGTGGTGGAGACTGAGAGATGACCTCTGGTGCTCTCGACATAAGGTCAGTGTCTTCATTTTGTGGCTCATGTTCCAACTCCATGTCTATCACTTCAATTAGTTGCTTAATCTACTGAGCAAGCCCCCGATACTGTATCTGTTCACCCTCTTCCTCAGTTGTTGGATGTTCTGGCTCATCAACTTGTATCAGTGTTGTTTGCTCTTTCATCACACCTTGCCTTTGTTCCTATTCTTGCTTCTACTTCTCTTCTCTTTCTCTCCTCCTCAAATCCTGTTCTTCCTTCAACTTCTTCTTTGTCTCTTGCAACTTCAATTTTTCTTCCTGCAACCTCTGCTTCTATCTCTTCCTTCACTCTGCTCTTCATCTGATGATCCCTCTTTTCTTCCGCTGCCAAAGCTTCCTTTTCCAAGATAAGATATGCCTTCATCTTGCAGTTTTTCTCTCCCTCTGGGTCCTCAACAACCTTCCTCTTTCCCTTATCCTTCATTTGGATTGTTGCCTATTGCTGCTGCTGTTGTTGCTTTCAGAGTTGTTGCTATCTGTACAATAGCCTTCCAAGTCATTGCTATACTAATCGAATCATGGAGTTTGGAGGCATTGTAATAGTACCTCCAAGGGTCCTCCTCAGGCCAATCACATGTCCCATGGATCCATGGAAAGTACACTCTCATACAATGATCCTTGAAAATACCATTGGGATCATACGAATTAAAGTCTCTGATGCTGAACTTGAATTTCACTATCTCCTTAACCTTGACATCTACATCCTTCAAGCTCTTAATCTCATATAATTTGATCTGCAAAGGAAGAGTGGGCCATGGCGATTTCTTCTTCCTATGCAGTCTTGCTGACAACCCTGTAGAGAGGTGATATGAAACTTCTTGCATGATCATCTTGTTAGTGGCATACCTTGGTAGAACATGTGGAGGCTTCTCTCCACCAAACACTCTGATGAAGGTGCCACATACAATGTTTATTATTGCCTCCATTTCTTCTCGGGACATGCAAGGTGGATCCTACTTAAAGATAAGCTTGTACAATGGGATGATAAAATGGTCAGTTAGCCTTGCCATCACTCCTCAATAGTTGTAGTTGGAAAGCAACTTGCAATAGATGTTGACGATAATCTCTTTTGGTATCCAAGTCCAACTCATGCCATGGGAACTGTTGATGCAAACATATTGCATCTAGTATGTATGCAGACTTGTAAAACCTTGCTTACTCATTATTGGGAGGATTCCAAGAGTTAGTCACATGGATATTCAACTGAAGAGCCAATAAATCTGACCAGTTGAATGCCCTCCCATCACTCACCAACTGGTCCAGTATGACTACCCACCCTTCAAGAAAGGTTTTTGTGTTCTCTTGACCATATATTCTGTAGGAAAATATGATCAAGAAATGGTAAGCCTTCCTGAGGGACTTCGTCTTGTAAACATGAGTGGGTGTTTGTCTAAAATTTGACGACTCTTTCACACATCACTTAACAATATCTCTAGTGTTCACAAATCTATGAGTGGCACAGAAAAGTGAGTCCATGCGCTTCACTAGCTCAGATAAATGATACATCTTCTGAAAGTTCTCTGCCCTGAAGGTGGCAACCCTCTCTCCCCTGGCACTGCTGAGTGTCATAGTCTCTTCATCTGTGTGTGAGAAAATCCAGTTGATGATGTCTACACATGGGAAGGCAGGGTACCTACATGTAAACTTGTATAAGCCTGACCTCTGGATACTAAGATAAACACGTCGATCCTCTTAAGTCTTCCTTGAAGGTCTCCGCAAAAATATCTTTGAGTTATTTCCATGTCAGTGTTGTACTCTCCACAATGAACAACTAAGTATCTTCATAAACTGGGAGATCAATTGATATCTGCTCAACTGCTTCCCTAATACTACTCTTGGTAGTTTCCTTTGATGAAAATCTCTTGGATTCCATGTTAACTGTAAATGATAGAGAGATGCTCAACAATTGTTGTACCTGTGGGATAGAGAGGACACTCATGGAAAGTAAATGTCAGCTTAAAAACCAAAGCAACTTCAAGACAAGATCAAGCAACAAGTCAGGCTCATGATGGGAAGGATTTCACAATTCTGGCTAACAGATGTCACTGGCTGACTGTGGGAACTGCGCATTGCACAATCCCAACAGTTAGTAGGGAAGCCCGATAATTGGAATTGTGCAATGCGTAGTTTAGTTTGGGCCAAGGCTCATAGAGACTGTGCATTACGCAGTCGTCTTAGTGGCCAAGCTGGGAGGCTAGCTCCTAGAAATGAGCAGTGCGTAGTTGGAGTTAGGCCATGACAGGCTCTGCACAATTCTAGAAGCCAAGGTAGAGGCCTTGAGCTCCCAGATTGCGCAGTGCATGCAATGAAGTGTAAGATTCGAGCAAGGGGACCCAGATCTGCCCAAGGGGAGTGTGAAAACAAGCAGATCTAAAGGATGATGTGATGTTGAGTGTAGATATGACTAAGTGTTGATGCATGCATGTGAAACAAGTGTAGGAATCAATTAAATTGAAGGAAAATGAAGCATGTGAAGAGAGTCGCCACAACGGCGACCATTGGTGCAAAAATGGGAAAACACATGTGACACTTGGGAAAGGCAATATAAAACTTGAAACAACACTTCTACAAGCTAAAACAAGTTAAAATGCCAATAGTCATTCAAAGAAACAAGTGAAATAACACTCTCACAAGCTAAACAACAAAAGTGGCAGAAAAAACAACAAAAGACTAGAAAATCAAAACTCACCCGGAAAAGCGACGACGATCACACCGAAGGTTCCTTGATATCCTCAGGAATGCTAGAGCTCCAAGATCAAGTGTGAAAATGAGCTCTAGTAGTGTCGATTAAATATATTTGGTCAAGTTAGGGTTTATGACACGCATGCCTAAAATCAAGGAAAAAGTGACACTTGGCGGTAGTTTCTAAAATAACTCAAGTGCCTCCTTCAGGTTGCTAAAAATAGATCCCTATTTTTTAGGGATGCTTTTTTCTTTTTTCTTTTTCCTTTTTTGGGAAAAACTACCATGCCTTGCCTGGAAAGCTTGTGTAGTTTTATGAAGGACCGAGCAACTCTCTGTCTCATGAACTGAGCTATTTCTAAGCACAGTGGGTTTTGCACAATTTATGGGCTGAGTGGCTCTGGGCTACCTCTCATGTCTATGCAATTTCCCAGCTCAAGGCTGGCTTCCATCTAGTACTATGCATTTCTTGAGCTCAAGGCTCACTAGCAGTCAAGACTACACAATTCCCAAGAGAAAGGCCAGTTTCCCTCAAGAATTGTGTAGTTCTCTAAGGCAAACCCAGAACTGTTAAGGACTAAGTCAAGAGATCGTCTTGTGGGTTAGGAAAAAACTGACTAAGAAAAAACGAGCTAAGATGAAAATAATAAAGCTCATTCAAAGCACAAGTACCTAGATCAGTGCAAGATGAGTTGTTGCGGTTTAGAAGGAAGGCTCCAAAATTAATCATATCCAAAATTTTAGGGGGTGGTTATAGTCGCTACAACAAATTCCCAATCGCTACACTAACTTGAGATTTGATGCTTAAAATAGCCTCACATTAGCATGCTTATTGCACTTATGCCAACACGATGGGTAAATATATTCATTTATGTTTGGGTTTGGCTACTAGTTATGTGTGTGTAATAGTACATAAGAAGACACCAAATAACAACAAGAGAGTAAAGGGATGAGAAACATAATGGTGTAGTACAACACTGATAGATCCCAGGCTGGTCATGAAGAAAGATCAGGCTGGTCATGAAGAAGATTCAATGGAAAAGAGGAGATAAGAAGACTCCCATGATTGGATGGACACTCTTGGAAGTTTAAGAGTTGAACTAAGGAGTTGTAAGGATGACAATGAGAAGATTGTCAGAGCTCAAGAGAAGCAGAGAAGTAAATGTAGTTAAACTGCATAACCTATCAAATTTTAAAAACAATACCAACATGAGTTTGGTTCCAAATACCTAGGAAAAGTATATAAATAGAGGCAAGGTTCATTAGGACTATGGAAGCATGAATTAAGGATGGATGGTGCAGAGGGAAACATACATAAAAAGACATGGGAAAGAAAGTGAAGATATAGTGAGAGTGGAGCTCTACCAAAGTAATCCGGAAAGGAGGACAGGTAATCATGAGAAAATTTCTAGTGTTGCAACTAAGAGACACTACCAGCAGAAATGGGGAGAAAAAGGATTGTTTCTAGAAGAATTTAAGAAGGAAAAACATCCTACATTTGATGGAGAGGTGAAGAAGGAAGAGGAAGTAGAAGCATGGTTTCTAGGAATGAAGAAGTATTTTAGGGTACAAGACTACTTTGAGAATAGGAAGGAAAGAGTGGTCATTTTCAACTTGAAGGGAAAAGCGAATGTCTGGTGGGGAGACTTAAACAATTTCAAGAATATTAAAGAGTAGGAGTTGTCCTTGAGGAGATCTAAGATATATTTCTAAGGAAAGGACCTATCTAAAAGGTACTATAACAACAAGGCCAAGGAATTTTATGAGCATAAACTAGGGTATCTAACGCTTGACGAATATACAACTAGATTCTTGGAGCTATTGAGGTATGTCCCTTACCTCAAGGATGAGAAGCTAAAGATCAAGAGGTATCTTAGTGGGTTTCCACAAGAATTTAGAGATAGAGTAGAGTTTGATGAGCCATAATTCTAGAGAACACCATCAGAAAGATGAAATATAGTTATGAATAGTGCAAGCATAGGATTGAGGCCCGAAATGATTGGAAGGAAAGGGAAAGAATTGTAGGACATTAACTAGGTAGGAATGTGAGGTTCTCTGCTCTTGCAAGGGGTGAGATTCAACAAAAATCCATTATTTTTAATCAAGACCAACTTTTTAAGCCTACAAGAGAGGAAATGGAGGGGTCTAGGAGAGGATCCATATTGTGTTGGAAATGTCGGGAAAACCAATTACAAATGGATTACCCTCAACGAAAATGGAATGGTCTAAGGTTGATGAATGATGTGGCTGAAAGTGTGCCATGAATATATGCCATGTTGGACAACAAACATACCGATCACCAAGCATTAGTGACCGAGATGGAAGGTATGGTCAATAATCAACCTATTTCAATTTTGATAGACCTAGGTTCTAATTTTAGTTATGTTAGTCCAAGGGTTGCAAAGAAGTGTGCATTGCAAAAGATATCCCATGAAAATTCATGGTTAGTCCAACTAGAAATGGGGACTAAGAGGTGAGTTGAAGATGTGGTGAGGTCATGTGCAATGGTGATAAATGACATGCCCATGTGCACAGACTTGAACCTATTTCCATTAGTTTCATGTGATGTGTTGATCAACATGGACTTGATAGCAGGTCGCGAATCCAAAATTGATTGTTACAACAAGTCGATAGAATGCCTCAATGAAGAAGGGGAAAGAGTGACACTACAAGGGAAGAGAAAATTTGTGATGGTTCGAAAAATATCAATGCTGCAATTGAAAAGGTGCAACTAGAAGCGACACAAATTGTATGTTGTTCAAGTGACCAGTGAATTAGAGACCGATAAAGACAAAATCGAAATGTACCCCATGTTGGGTCTTTCATCTTGGGGAGAGAGTTTTGACACATTTTGACCAACTCTAACTGAAGGGCAGTATCACAGGAAACCATCGAGGAAAAGAAATAAAATCTGCCAAGTTCTATCAGACATTGAAGTTGGCAAGCAAAAAGTGTGGGAAAATGCAAGCATGTAAGTGTTCACAAAGGCTGTCGAGGAGACAAGGAGCAGATGCATCTAAGTCACAAAAGCCACTAAAGAGGAAAGTGCGTGCTATCCGAGGGAAATACTAGCAGTTCAGGCAAGTGAGGTAGTGGAAGAATTTTATAAAAGACAAAGGAGAAGACAACATAAAGGAGGAGAGAGACGAAGATCATATGTTGAAATTTTGTCACTAGGTTTATTGAAATTGGTTATGTTCTTGGCTCATCTCTTTCTGAGCCAAATTGTATGATGATTTGTTTGATTTTTTTACCAGGATGTAATGATACTTTATGTTTAATGAGAAAAAACTGCAGGACTATTCTATGCCTCTAAATGCGTTGGCTTATGTGGGCCTTTTAAAATTTTCTTCTCCATGACTGTGAATGTTACCTATCAATTTAATTATGTTTATGTTCAAGTCTTAGTACACCTTAGGTGAGATGCCTTACTTCATATAGGTAAGATGAAAATATCAGTGTTGCACTAGACTACAATGGATCCTTTGTTGACCCCTGAGTTTGGACCCAAGGTCTCTATCTCTTACAAAATTTTGCCAAAAAATGGTTATGTTGTTGGGACTTGCAATTTCTCAAAGGGACCTGGAACATGGTGTCGAGGATTTTTAAGAAGGGTATTTAGGATTGGTGGCATGATCAGGTAAAGCGATTTATTTCTTAACAAGCACAACTTCATCAAAAGAGTGTGAAGCAATTGAAGGAAGAAGTTTTATACACAAAGCCTATGAGTCATCAGTAAGAAATATTTTTGTGTAAATTCCTAGATGATATTTACAATTGGTTGTGAAGGTTGCAAAAAAATGAGGGACCGGCAGTCAGTGTATATCTTCCTATGCCTAGACTTCTGCTAACCTAGTTGAGTTACTTCTACTTGATACAGACCTTACTTGAGTCATCAATTTCTAGGTACAAGCTACTTAAGAAGGATACATCATCGAGTTTTCTACAGAAGGCCATCTATATTTTTCCAAGGCTGAGGTTGTGTTTATCTTAGGGTTGTGGGGAAGGTTGTTGAAAGAGATTCCATTGTGGGTTAAAGTCTTAATGGTGGAAGAAAACCTAATCTTGGTTCAGGGCTAGTCCATGGTTGCTTAAAGCCCTGGTACTAGGGGTGGGGTATAGGGGGGGAAATTTTACCTTATTGTGAATGATGAAAATGTTGGAGACATGGATGCAGATGAATCACAAAAGGTTAGAGACATCAGGGCACAAAAGAGGGATTGGATAGTTGAGGAATGGAAGGAGAAGGCTTTCTAGGAAATCCATAGGTGCTAGAGGGAGTTGCACCAAGTAGGAGTGGTGTTGAGTAGTCCAGAAGTGTGAGAAGGAAGACTAAGTTGGTTGGGGTTGCAGAATGAAGGGGATAGTCATAGGGTGAGTCCTAGACCATTGGAAGAGGTCAGGACCACTGTTGTGATGTAGATAAAAAGAAGCAATAGAGATTTCCACCTGCCAGGAGAGATGGAGATGTCAAATGGATCGGGCCCTGTGGACCAAGGGATGGGTTCGGACGAAGACTTGCATTTTGTGATGAGGAGGTTGTTTTTTGAAGATGATGTGTCTCCTAATAGTAGTAATTCATTTTCCAATAGTTCAAGTATCACTTCCCCTAGCATCCCCTTATTACTTTATCAAAACCCTGTTCAATTTCTCTCAAAGCTAGTTAAATTCATAAAGGTTCACAAAGTATACAATACCTAAAAGGTTGGTATCTTAGGTGGTACAAATAGTATTTGTTACTTAGGTCCCAAAAGTTCTTTGCAACCCGACTGTTAGGGGTTCATATTTGTCTCGCCAGTTCAACCACAGATAGCTAACAACATGGCGGGATCTTTCACTCGGTATCCAAAGTTCTCTGGAAGGGGGAACGAGGATGTCGAGCAACATTTTTACTTGTGTGAGGCTATATGAAGAGCTCATTAGACTCCATATGCCACCAAACTCATTGAATTTCAGACCACTCTCTGAGAGAGAGCACTTAGGTGGTTCATCAAGTGGTCCACTTTGCAGCAAAATCCTACAATAAATGAAGTTTGGTGGGAATTCGTCCAAGAATTCAAACTTCCACAAACTAACCAGCAGGGGTTATCTGAATTATGGGACATCAAGCAGCGAGAGGGGGAAACCGCATGGGAGATGATGCAAAGGTTTAAGGATGCCATTGGAAATTTGAGTTACCCATCAACCCCATTTACCAGTGGGATTGTTTCATCAAAGCATTATTGCCACTCACCTGGACATTGCCTACTCAATGAAAGATTAACATTTTACAAGGTGCACTTGAACAAGCAACCAGGATTGGGTCTATTGCAGGGTATCCTCACGAACATCAAGGGGGATCAATTTCCAATGATTCTCCTCGAATGGGTTGCAACATCAGATCGTTGATATGACTGAGAAGTTGAGAGACATGCACCCAATTCAACCAGTGTGACCTAAAATGTGGTTTACTAATTGCCACATCAAAGGGAATCATGCCACAGAGTGCCTAAGATTGAGGGGGCTAAGCACTCCCTCTGTGTTGATGGGTCCTTCTACATCCTTACCCATAACCGAAGTTGTGTACAATGATACGTAGGGCTTATATCCAGGCCGCACACAGTTTCACGCTTTTCCCAATCAGCAAGGTGCATCTTTGACCAAATATTGTGAAATATGTCAAACATATGGGAATCTTCCCCGCATTTTCCAGATATTACAGAAATACTTGAATGTCCCAAACAATGTCTTCTTCAAATTTTGTGGCTCACAAACTCACCACATTGATCAGTGTAGGGCCTTAGATGCTCTAACTGACCAGCTAGATCATTCTACCTTTAGAATTAATGAAGATCCTTGAGGGTAAGGAGGTGGAGGAACAAGGGGGGGAAAGATGAGATGCAGAGGTATGATCGTTTTTATAATTGTGACCAGGAGGGGCATGTTGCCTGAGATTGCCCACTACCCAGAATACCTTGGTGCTCCCAGTGCAGAGTCAACATGCACGTAATAAAGGTTTGCCCCAAATTAGTTGTTAGGTGGGAGGATCATAATCGACAGAGGGGAGCGAATTTGATTATTGTAGAATTGTGGGAACCTAAACCAGCTTTGATGTCAAACATTAACATAGTTACCTCGGGAGGAAAGAAGACCGAGTTGACTCTGGTGCCACTGAACAACCAAGGGTCATAAATCCTTGCTCACCAAAACTCTCTTATGATTATAACCAGCAGAAGTGGTACTACAAATATGCCAGAAAGTTATTAAAACCATTGATTCTAACATATGGAAACCAAGGGGAGAAACCAGAATTATCGAATCCCAAATGACCAAGGTCGCCACAGGACACTACCCAACCCATACTAGAATGGTTCAAACTATTCTTGTAGATCATGAACGATGAGCAGATGGCAGGGTAGTTATGCAAGAAGCTTAACAAGAAAAGGACGGGGAGGGAATTTTGTGTTGATGCCCAGATCGCAGGGTTCTAAATCAAATATACTATGTTAGATTTGGGTTCGGACGTAAACATCTTACCAAGGAAGACCTGGGAAGCCCTAAGAAGACCCAAGCTAGCATTATCCCTGATTCAGTTGTGCATGGATAATCAGTACTGCATACTCCCAGTTGGACGCTTGGAGGATGTGGAAGTAGATATAGCAGGAGTAAATACGTATGCAGACTTTGAAGTCATAGACGTCATGGGAGACAAAAACCCTTATCCTGCATTGTTGGGGATAGATTGGGCCTTCGAAAACTATGTAGTGGTTGACCTAAAAAGGGAAACAATGACTTTCAAGGTGGACAAAGTCAGGGTGATTCAACCCTTAGATCCTTATCAAGGCCCTAGGTTCACTGAGCCAGTGGACGATAGAGAAGAACCTGACTTATTGGATCAATTATATCGGCTCACAGTAGGGAAGAGAGAAGACTACATCAATCCTACAGTGGATGGATCGATTAGTTGGAGGAGTGTTCAAAGCTCCGAAGTCAGTTCAGAAGCTACGTGGGATGATTGGTAGCAAGGAGGCCATGAGATACACTTGAGGCGATGTGCAGCTATCCGCCATATCTGCTAGGTTGGTACAAAGGTATGGGATTTTCCCATTTTTAATGGTATGGGATATGTTGTTTATTTTATTACTAAAGTTGATTTGAACATCCCTGAGGCACACAAGATACCCTTACTAGATGTCGCTCTTAAGGCAACAACAACAAGGTGGTGGGGTTCCCATTGCAACCACCTCCAAGGATGGGAGATAGTCAAGTCCACATTGATATGCATATTCGAGTACACAGAAGGTTGCTTGGTAAATATCCCTAAGTATGAAGGGTACACCGACCCTCACCAGCATATCCATAATTATAAAGATAGGTGGACTAGGGAGGGACTTCCTGAGAGTTTGTGGGTGCATAAGTTCATCCACACTCTAGGAACATTCCCCTAGGCTTGGTATCTTAAAGAAGAGATAAAGAGGCAAACTAGTGAGTGGGACCACATGAAAACCTAATTCGTTTGTGATTTCTCCTTTGTTGATGAAGATGAGAGGATAATGATTTCCTTGAAAGCAGTCAAGAGGGTCTTATTCCTATCGAGAAAGCTTTTTGAGGACTATTGCGACTAGGATGTCTTCAATTCTACCTATGAATAAGTATTTCATGAGGTTGTGTCTTGCGGGAGGTAAAGCTTGAACCTAACGAAGATGATTTGGAAGGATTAAGGCACTTGACCTTTAAGGAGTCTGAGGGGGAATGAGACATAGAAGATGGTCCTGTAACAACTGGCCCATAGCTGCAACCTTTGTAACTGCAGAAGCATAACATCGGGACCGAAGAGAAACCAAAATTGGCTTTCATTAGGGACTATTGGGACAAACATGCCACCAAGGAGATCTTTGATCTTTTGAAGGAGTACGAGGATCTTTTCCCTTCATCCGTTGTAGAGCTCAAAGGAATTAAAGGAGATTTGGGAGAAATGAAGATCATGTTGAAGCCAAATGTGAGGCCAGTAAAACATCGACCGTATTGACTAAACCCAAGGGTTAAGGAGAAGGTGAAGAGGGAGATCAATAATATGTTAGCATCTGGCCTCATATTTCTAGTCGATGAAGTTGAGTGGGTTAGTCTGATCGTCATTCAGAATAAGAAGGATTCTGAAGAGATCCGGGTCTATGTAGATTACAGGAGCTTGAACAATGCTTGCGTCCATGATCCCTTTCCTACTTTGTTCAGTGATGAGGTCCTCGATAATGTTGCGGTAATGAGGCATATTCCTTCATGGATGGGTTCTCTGGCTATCACCAAGTTTGCATTGTAGAAGAAGATAAGATGAAAACCACCTTCACAACTGAATGGGGCTCTTATGCATATCATGTCATGTTGTTTGGGTTGAAGAATGCACCTGTAGTGTTTTCAAGGATCATGATTGTTACCTTCCGTGACTATATTCACAAGTTCCTGGAGGTATATATGGATGATTGGACAATATATAGCTTATTGAAGAGACACTCTAGCTTGCTCAGGGTAATGTTTAATCACTATAGGCAACTACAAATTTCTTTGAACTTGAAGAAATGCATTTTCACTGTCCCATTTGGAACACTGTTGGGGCATATAGTTTGTAAGGAAGGAGTGTGTGTTGACCTTGCTAAGGTTGCGGTAATTCTAAATATGCCTCCACCAACCAGTGTCAAGCAGTTAAGATCAACTCTCGGCCACACAGGATACTACCGCAGGTTCATCCGTAATTATGCCCTGATTACTGCACCATTGGAAAAGTTGTTGAAGAAATATGAGTGTTTTGCTTGGACGCTTTAATACATTAAAGGAGAAGTTGGAAAGTGTGTCAATCTTGTTTACCCAGATTGGAATAAATAATTTCATGTCCATATTGATGCGTAAGGGGTCGCTTTGGGAGCTATTTAGCCCAACCTAGAGATGGTAATCTGGATCACCCAATTTATTTCACCAGCAAAAAACTTTCTACTGTGGAGAAGAACTACACCACTACTGAACGTGAAGCTCTTGCTATGGTGTATTCGTTGCAGAAATTTAGGCACTATCTTTTGGGTGGTCCCTTTAAGTTCTTCACTAACCACTCTACATTGAAGTATCTAGTAAATAAGCCTGTGCTAGAAGGGAGGATTTGCAAATGGCTCTTGTTGTTTTAGGAGTTTACATTCGAAGTCATCGTGAATCCAGGAAGGATGAATGTAGGGCTTGACCATCTCTCCCGGTTGGAGTCAGGTGAAGTAGGAGGATCGGGTGAAGTATGAGGGTCGTGTGAAGTAGGAGGGTCAGTAGATGACCAACTGCTAGACACTGATTTGTTTCGGGTTGAAGCCATCCCCGATTACTTGGAAGACATTGCATTGTTCTTGGCCACTGGAAAATGTCCAGAAGAGTACACAACAACCCAAAGGAGGCATATGGTGGTTCGAGCTACAGATTACCAACTGATCGCAGGCCAATTGTACAAGATGGGTCTCGACCAAATACTGTGACGATGTGTCCTCAACCATGAAAAGGAAGATGTGATATGGGAGTTCCACTATGGAGTTGTGGGAGGACACGTAGGGGGAAAATCTACCACAAGAAAAGTACTGCAAGCAAGACTCTGGTGGCCCACACTCTTTAGGGATGTAAAAGAGTACGTCAAGAAATGTGATGTTTGTCAATGGGTGGGGTGGCCATTGCACAGGGATGAACTTCCTCTACAACACGTATGCGCACTCCAAGATTTTGAAAACTAGGTGTGGACTCCATGGGGCCTATTAATCCTCTGGATACGTCACTCGTACGCTCGATACATTATCACTGCTACAGACTATCCACTGGTTGGGTCGAAACCACACTTGTTAAAGAATACACTATTGAAACTACAAATCAGTTCATTTCAAAAAATATCATCACTCGACTTGGGTGTCCCCGAAGCTTCACTAGTGACCATGGAACCCACTTTGTTAATGAAATAGTCATTATATTTCTATAGAATTCATGATCTAACATCATAAAAAGCAACCTATCATCCACATGCGAACAACACCAACGAAACTT
>CM062820.1:952231938-952448354 GCA_031772625.1 Pinus tabuliformis
TTCATCTTGGTCCAAGAGGCGATCCACTCAAGCGTCCGACGGAAATAAAAAGGTATGGTATTAAACTCGATCTAGCAAATGCTTTTGATCGCTTATGGCATAGATTTATGTTTGATGTAATGCACAAACTTGGGTTTGGACAAAATTTCATAAAATGGATCAGAGCTTGTATCTCCGAACCATGGATCGCTCCTCTAGTGAATGGCAGGTGTAGAGCCTCTACTTACACCTTATCATCCATCATTACCTACTGTTTTCATCACTTTCCTCTCTCTTTTGCCTCATTTTCCACCCAGATCATTACATTAGTTGTCATTAAACATGATCAAGTGAGCTTTGCTAATGGGTGACTGCTTTGTTTAGTTTTTGACATATTTGCAGAGATTCCGCAGCTGTCTGGCAATTCCGCAGCCATTCAGCGATTCCGCAGCCATCTGATGATTCCGCAGCCATTTTGTTGATCTCAAGGTTCCACGTGCTATTTTGCAGAACGAGCCACATGGGCATGTTGGAATATATGTGCTCGAGGTTCCTGTGCCATCAGTTCAGCCAGCCACGTCATCTGTACCTCCGGTCAAAGGGGGTCAAGTTACGGTCAAATAAAGGCAGCTTAACGTTGATGCGTAAGCTGTTTGGTCACGTCGGTGGAAAAGATGACTTGTCCGTGTTTTTAAGCCGTGGGGAACATGATCCAACGCTGGATTCATTGCCCATAACGACCAGGACCTCCAGCTCGACCATGAAGCATATGACGTGTTCACTGCACCTTTAATACGCATGATATTCAGTTTATTTTCTGTTTTATGCTTTACGCATTAGGCCATCTTGCAGATGCCTATAAATACTTGCGTCTGCGTACGCTTATGTTAACTTTTTAGCTGTTGTAGTTTATGAACTTGTGAGAATTTTAGCACCTTTCTGAACTCTGTTTTATAGAGCTGTTCCAGCACTTTTGACTATTAGTATTTCTGCATATGAAGTAATGGAAACAGTGCTGTTTTGAAGTTTTAAAGCATCTGAGTTTTCTGTGGGTTGTATGGATGGAGGGCCCCCGTTCATGACTGCCCTTGTATAAGTATTTCATGTTTATACTTCTGCAATTTCTTTATTTCACATACAGCATTTCCTTTTCTTGAGTTATGTACAGCTTGATTTCTTTTCATTGCTGCAGCCTTTATTTTCACTGATCAGATTTGCTTCTTTGCAGGTTTTAACCCGGGATTGAGTGTGTTGTATTTGCTTTAATATCTAATGGTAGTTGCAATTGTCTTATTCATAATGCTGGCCTTTTTACTCTGTTTTCTGATAGATTTTTTAGCTTAGTTTTACAAGTTGGATGCTAACTAATTTATGCTCTCTTTATCATGAATGGTTTATCTTTCAGAGAACAGAACACTAATTAATTGCAGCTTGTTTTTAAGTAGTCTTGGCTTGTGGCACTAATACTTTTTCCACTTGTTACACATAATCACATATGTAGGAAGCAGTATGATGGAAAAGGCTTAGTATTGTTTATAATTTGTCATTTAGAGTTTTTATCAATTCTTGGATTTGTCTTCAGCTACTTCCTAATCGTGTTTTACACAGTACTATGTGGTAGAAGCAGGGAGTTAGGAAGAGATAACCATTATCATCAATCCTTGAAGTGATTTTCTTGTTTCTTTTATTTGCAGCAATATGAGTAGAGACTAATGCCATTAGAACGTGGTCATTTGCTTTCAAGTCATTTCAAGTTATTCATTTCTTTCAAGTTCTTTTCCTTTACAAATTCAGCAAGTAATTAGAAATCACCAATCACACACTTTCACTCATCTAGAACTCACTTTTCACA
Organism: Pinus tabuliformis; assembly: GCA_031772625.1. Classification (NCBI taxonomy): domain Eukaryota; kingdom Viridiplantae; phylum Streptophyta; class Pinopsida; order Pinales; family Pinaceae; genus Pinus; species Pinus tabuliformis. The sequence goes on from CM062820.1 coordinate 952,233,770, forward strand.
CACTTGCACTCATCTGTCTATAATCATCACTCCATCTTAGGAAGATAAGTTAACCATAAACAACACCCCAAACGACAAAAGCTCTAAGAGGTTGCTTAAGTACATATAGTACACCTTCACTTCATCAGCTTACGAGCCCCGGGTTGACAATTAATGACATCAATTTAGGAACACTAAATTGACTAAACATTTTGGCGTCGTTGCCGGGGAAGTGAAATTAAGTAGCCATACTTAGAGAAAAAAAAAAAACATAAAAATTTCAAGGAAAGAGGTTAATAACCTATCCAAGTATGCTCTCCTCTTGCACTTCAAAGTGATCTGGAGGATCAGAAAGGAGAAAGTTATTGATTTAGTAGTTTCTTGAGTATGCTCTCTTCTTGCACCTAGAGTGACCTGGAAGATCAGAAAAAGAACTATTAACTTGACTTGAAGAAAAATAAAAAAATGACATGCATAGAGCTAGAGATTCTAGAGGAAGGTTTTTAGCTAGAGCTCGAAGTTCAATTTTTACAAGTCCATCTGCTTCAAGGGATAGACAAGAGACACCCCCCTTATCTCCAACCGAAACTCCTAGTCCTAGAATTCCTGGAATTCAAGAGCCAAGAGTTGACTCTCCTACACCTTCTATTGAGTTTGAACCAGGAAGAGACTCTTCCCTTTCTCCTACAGGAAGACCAATTGTAATTGAGGAATTGGAATCATCTGAAGAAGAAGGAGAAATCTCTTCTCATTCACCTTTTGTAGAGGAACCAGAAGATTTTGAAATCCCTAGGAGAATCATCATGGCAGAGGAAGAAGGAGGAGGTAGAGGTAGAGGTAGAGGAGGAGGAGGAAATAACAATAACAATAATGGAGGTAGAGGTCCCATTGGAGGAGGAAATAGAAATGGGGATAATTCATTTGGGTTTCCCATTGTTAATGAGGATTCCCGAGCCACTATGAAAAACATATCACCATCTGTCCTCCCTAACTTCCATGGGTTAAGGATTGAGGACCCTGAAACATTCTTATTTGAGTTTGAAGTGGTGTGTCGAACTTATGACTACCTGGATGACTCTCAGAAACTCAAGTTGTTCCCTTCAACACTGAAGGATCAAGCCTTGAAATAGTTCATGGGGTTACTCACTCAATCCATTAGGACTTGGGATGAGATGAAACAGACATTTTTGGATAGGTATTTAGACTATTGCATGCCTACTAATCACAAAGACGAGGTTTTTAAAATGATACAAAAAGAAGATGAGAGTCTAGAAGATTTACTTGAAAGATTTCAATATAACTTGAAAAGAGCAAAAATGAATACCTTGGATGAAGAGACCTTAAAAGCCCTCTTATTAAAAGCCATTAGGGATGAATGGATAGACATCTTAAACATGATGGGAAAAGGGGATATTTCTCAACTTTCTCTCAATGACATAGCAGAACTTTGTATCCATCTCTCAAGGGCAAATCAAAAACTCAAAAAGGGCCTAGAGATCCTTCTCTCCTTAGGGCAAATAAATCTGCAACAGGATCAGTGAGTAGGGCTGAAATAGGCAGTATGCTTGATGAATTTAAAACTGACATCTTAGGGAGTCTTAGTGAACAACTTGATACCCTTAAGATTCACAATAAACAAAATGCAGAAGCTGAGGCTTTGGCTATCTTTTGCCCGAAATGTAGAAAGAAACATGCTTTAAGGGAATGTCCCTTAGATGCACACGTTGTAGAAACATGTGTAATTTGCTCAGAAACTCATGAGACCAAGGATTGTCCTTCAATTCCTGGCCTCAAAGTAGTCTTTCAAGAGGATCCAGATACACTTGAATCTCTCTGTTTTATTGCAAGGAGACCTTGGCAAGGACAACAGAATCAAGGGTTTAACAACTCTATGAATTCTCAATCCCAACCAAATTGGAATCCTTGGCAACAACCTTGGCCTCAACCTCAAAATGCTTTCCAAGCATGGATGCAAAGCATGCAAAATCCTTATGGGAGATTTGCTCAATTCTATCAATATCCTCCATCATTTCAGAATCAGCAAGCCCCACAACTTCCAAATCAAGGTCAACAATTATCATTGCCATACCCTCAACAACAACAACCTCCTCCACAAAATCAAAATTCTCAACTCTCGCTTCAATCCCAGCAGAAGTCAAATCAACTTCCCTCTCAGCCATTACCAAATCCAAATAATAGGAACCCTCAAAATGCTTACATGATGGAAGGTCAACCATTCCCTACCTATATGGTTGTTCCTCTCATTGAACTACAACTCAAATCAGGTAGAATCCTAGATCAACCTTCCACAAGTGTTCAACAACCAAGCATTTCTGAGGAAGAATCTCTCAAAGTCAATAAAGGTTCTGAAGTATCACTTCAAACCCAAAATATCCAAAAAGAAAAAGAATCAACCTCTACAACTCCCATAGTTGAGCAACCTACATCTTTAGCTACTCCTCCTTTTCCTGAAAGACTACAAATTGACAAAGGAGTGGAAAAGCAAATTTGGTTGCCTGACTATAGTTTTCTAGATGAATTGAAGAATGTCTGTATCAAGATTCCCTTGTTACAAGCCATTAAGGAAATTCCCATTCTAGCAAAGACAATAAAGGAGTTGAGTTTGAAGAAAACAGTAAAAAGAACCAGAGATACCAAAAGGATACACCTAGTTGGAAAAATTGCAGACATTATGATGGGCAAAATTACCATGCAAAAGTATGTGGATCCCGGTAGTCCTATTGTCAAAACTCATATTAATGGGGTTGAAATCCCAAATACTTTAATTGACTTAGGAGCCGCTATCAACATCATGAGTAGACAGACCATGGATCAGTTAAAGCTTCCTAACCTTCTCTTTACACCTACTTTGCTGCAACTTGCAGATAGATCAATCATTAAACCTGATGGTGTATTGGAAGATATTCCAGTCTCTCTAGATTCTTGGGAATATCCCGTTGATTTTATGATTTTAACTCCCAAGAACAATCTAGGAGGACATCCTCTTATCTTAGGAAGACCTTGGCTAGCAACAACTGATGCTTTCATCAGTTGTAGGTCTGGAGACATGTATATATCAGATGGTAATTCCACCAAGAAATTCAACTTGTATCCTCCAGCAAAGGCTATAACAGAAATAGGAGAAGATGAATGGGTAGAGGATGAAGATACTATACAACCAGTTCTAACCATCTCTGAGATCAGTGAGGATAGTCAAATTCTAAATACATTAGAAAATTTTGAAGTACCTTTAGAATATGACTCTGAACATTTTCAGATAGATGCAGACATTGAATATCTCTCCTCTAGACAAATGTCTCTCTTCTCAATGGAAGAGTTTGGTAGTTCTACAGTTGAAATCCTCCCAGGAAAAACATTAAACATTAACAAAAACTTGGGAAGACCACAACAAGAAGAATTAACTAAACTGTTGCAAAAACATTCCACTGCCTTTGCATGGGAATACACTGACATGAAAGGAATCGATCCTAAGACTTGTATTCATCACATCTACATTGAAGAGAATAGCATACCTATTAGGCAACCACAAAGAAGGATGAATCCAAACCTTAGGGAAATCGTGAAAGAAGAACTCCATAAATTGCTCAAGGTAAACTTCATTTACCCCATTTCAGATAGCCAATGGGTTTCTCCCTTGGTTATAGTGCCCAAAAAGAATGGTAAATGGAGAGTTTGCATTGATTATCGAGAATTGAACAAGGCAACCTTAAAGGATCATTTTCCTCTACCTTTTATTGATCAGGTACTAGACACTTTAGCAGGTAAAAAGTATTTCTCATTCTTGGATGGTTTTAGTGGGTACAATCAAATTCAGGTAGCACCTGAAGATCAAGACAAAACCACATTTACTTGTCCTTGGGGAACTTTTGCCTACCGAGTACTCCCTTTTGGATTGTGCAATGCACCTGCTACATTTCAAAGGGCTGTATTAGGAATATTTTCAGATCTGATTCATGATTGTGTAGAGGTATACATGGACGATTTCACAGTTTATGGTAATACATTTGAAGAAGCTTTGGAAAATTTGGAAAAAGTACTGGTAAGATGTAAGGAAACAAATCTTTCTTTAAGTCATGAAAAGTGTTTTATGATGTTTACTGAAGGGATTGTTTTAGGACATCATATTTCAGGAGATGGAATTAAGGTTGATAAATCCAAAGTTGAAGTCATCTCTAAGTTACCTGTTCCAAATTGCCAAAAGGATGTTAGAAGTTTTCTTGGGTTTACTGGGTATTACAGAAGATTTATTGAAAACTTCACTAGGATAGCATCTCCTCTTTTCAAATTGCTTACCAAAGACTGTGAGTTTAAATGGGATCCTGAGTGTCAATCTGCCTTTGAAGCTTTAAAGTCTAGAATATCTGAAGCACCCATCTTAAGGGGACCAAATTGGAAACTCCCTTTCCACATCTCTACTGATGCTTCAGATACAGCTCTAGGAGCTGTTTTGGGACAAAAGGATTTCATCCCTTATGCCATTTATTACACAAGTAAGAATTTGACTCCTACTAAGTTAAATTATACTGTTACAGAAAAAGAGTTCTTAGCTGTGGTACATGCAATCAACAAGTTTAGACATTACATAACCGGCTATGAAACCTTTGTCCATACTGATCACTCTGCCATAAGATATTTAATGAACAAACCTGTCACTAATGGTAGAGTTACAAGATGGCTTTTACTTTTGCAAGAATTTAACATTACTGTGTTAGATAGACCTGGAAAGCAAAACACAGTAGCTGATTTCTTGTCTAGAATCCAAAACACTAATGAAGATTCTCCAGTAGAAGATAAGTTTCCAGATGAATACTTGTTTGCAGTGACTACCAAGACTCCTTGGTATGCAGATATGGCTAATTATCTAGTTACAGGGAAGCTACCTCTACACTTATTTCCTAATGAGAAAAGGAAAATCATTCGGGAGAGTTCACATTATTCTTGGATTTCTAATAAATTGTTCAAAACAGGGCCAGATTGTATAATCAGAAGGTGTGTTCGGGAAGATGAAATGCCTGACATCCTTAAGGCATGTCATGATGAACCATGCGGCGGGCACTTTGCGGACAAGAGGACAGCCTATAAAATCCTTTCTCTAGGATATTATTGGCCTTCTCTCTTTAAAGATGCAAAGCAGTATGTTAAAAGGTGTGACAGCTGCCAAAGAGTTGGGAAACCAACTCCTTCAAATGAAATGCCTCTACAGCCTCAGGTATGCATCGAACCCTTTGAGAAATGGGCTCTAGATTTCGTTGGACCAATTAATCCACCATCAAAGCAAAAGAAGTATATACTAGTTTGTACTGATTATGTTACTGAGTGGGTAGAAGCAAAAGCATTACCTTCTGCCACTGAAAATTCAGTTGTTCAATTTCTTTTTGAGGATATTTTCACTCGTTTTGGTGTCCCAAGGGAAATTGTGACAGATCAAGGCAGCCAGTTTACATCTAAATTGATGGAGAAACTGATGGACGAATATAAGATCAAGCACAAAACATCTACTCCATACCATCCACAATCAAATGGTCAAGTGGAATCTACCAATAAAGTTCTTGAAGGCATCATCACCAAGACTGTTCATCTTCATAGAAGAGATTGGGCGGAAAGGCTCCCTGAAGCCTTATGGGCCTATAGAACCACATGGAAGAACACAACAGGACATTCTCCCTATGAACTTGTTTATGGGAAGGAAGTCCTGCTTCCTATTGAGTTCCAAATCAAGACCTTCAAGATGGCAGTCCAATTGGGAATGAGCCTCTCAGAAGCCCAAAAGCACAGAATGGACCAACTGAATGAGCTAGATGAAATGAGACAAGATGCAATTTTAAGGACCGATCTAGTTCAGCACCAAAGATCTAAGTGGCATGATCGTCATATCAAAGAAAGAAAGTTTCAGAAAGGAGATTGGGCTATATTGTTTGATTCAAAGTTCAAAGACTTCAAAGGAAAGTTTCAAACTCATTGGCTTGGGCCATATGAGATTGATGAAGTCTTCAGCAATGGAGCAGTTCGGGTGAAACCTCTTATTGTAAATGGCCATCGCTTGAAGATCTATCAAAAGCCATTTTCAAAAGAAGAGTTTGTCAGATTGTTTAAAGAAGATTCTGCAATCAGGTTGGTGGAGAAGGATTCTTCTCCTCCATCAGCCTAAAAGCTTTGGTTTTGAAAAAAAAAAAAAAAAAAAAAAAATAAATGTATAGGCCTGAAAACCAGTCTCTGATTGGCAGTCCTATACAGAAAATTTGAGGTGAAAATCAGGGCCACCTGACACCTCATATTTTCTAAAAAAAAAAATCTCTTTCTCTCCTTATTTCATCTCATTTCATCATCACCACCATTTCATTCATTTTCACTCCACCTCATTTTTTTCATTCATCCATCCACTCACTACATTCCATTCCATCAATAAAGTCATTTTTAGATAGTTAAAGTTGTTTTTGTGCAGTCGGAGGTTACTACTGCAGATTCCGCAGCTGTTTGACGATTCTGCAGCCATTCAGCCATTCCGCAGCCCTCTGCACCTGCATAAAAAAAAAACACAGTCTGTTTGAAATTTCTTTACAGCTCAGTAGTCATCAATAATAAATGGAAAATAGTCATGCAACAGCCATAAATCAGTGAAGGGTTAGTGGCAAGTCATCAAAGGCAAATCTAAGCGGGAATCTGAGGTATGGTTTAAATCCTAAACTTACAGTTATTTCATTATGCAAAGTTTTCTAGGTTATGTTTCTTGCCACTAAATGTAATGATTACCAGTCATGCGACCATATACCCACGTATCTCCCAAGTCTATCAGTCCTTGATTACCACGATTTTGAATTTCACTTGCGGCTGCTTCTTCCATTAAGATCTCGTACCTAAGTGACGTAGCCTAATGTACTACGTCTCTATATGACATTAACTCACGCAGCCAAGTGTAACTCTGAAACCGAAACCTAAGGACATAGTCGTTTCCATTCATTATTCCATAACCCTTCTACCCTCTTACGCTCATATCATTTCACTTCCGCTGTTTCATTTCCACTCACACTGTTTCATTCCATTTACGCTGTGCTCATTACGCTGCTACCATTCACCATACTCTGTTTTTCCTCTCCGCTAATTCTAATCACTAGTGGAGGTCTGTTACGGCCGTATCCAGAGCTAAAACCATAATCCATTGTGTAAGGCCGTTTTGAAGCCATGTTCTAGAACAAAGCCGTGAATTGACTCTGTAAGGCCATTTTGAAGCCGTGTCTTAAATAGAACAGAGCCGTAAGAGCCAATGGGGAAGCTCTTAAGGGCAGAACCGGAGGGTTCAAAGTTTCTGGAGGGTTATCCTCAGGTTAAAGAGGCATTGCAAAAGGCAAACTGGTTACAATGCATCCAGAAGTTCAGAGGCTACCATAAGGAGGTTACGAAGGCCTTTGCACGGTCCTTCAGAGAAAAAGATAATCACGTGGAGATAGGGGATTTACAATTCACAGTCACTGAGAGCAGCATAGCACAAGCTACCTCACTTCCACAGACTGGAGAAAGGTGGTTTAAGAACGGGTGAGTTCAAGATCAGCAGTGGAAACAAATCTTAAAAAACCCAGGTATGGATACCAGCATCTTTACAAAAGGGATTCTTGTTTCTTATGTTAAGGAGGAATGGACAACTTTACTCTTATTAGTGCAAAAATTTTTCACTTGTGAGGGAAGATTTGGGGTCTTATATGTTTACCATGCAAAGGTTATGATGCATTTTCTAGGAGATGATATTAACCTCCCATACTTTCTACTTTCAAGTCTTAAGAAAATGTGTGCAATTGTCCAAAGGAACCCCAGAAATATTGAAGCACATTTATATCATCACGGTCTTGTGAAATTGCTAGTTGAGGAACAATTGAAATCAAAAAGAGACACATGGGAGAGGTTTCTCATAAGAAATCATTTTCAAGAATTAGGAGAAACTTCTGGAGGGTCCCCTCAAGTACCAAAAAGAAGTAGAAGAAAAAGAGGAGAGGGGGTTAACCAAGAAACTATTGCCCAAACAGAAACTATTGTTCCTGATACCACTATTCCTGAAACAACTGCCCAAGAGGAAACTGTTCAAGAACAGTTTGATGAGGAAACTGATATACAGCATCCTGAACAGGAAATTGATCCTGGATTTACTGAAGATGATAACCAAGCAGCCCAAGGAATTATCACTGAAACTCTTTCAGAACTTGCTCAAGAAATTGCTCAGAAAAGAAAAGAAGGGAGGAAGAAACAAAAGCAAGATAAAGGTAAATCTGTAGTCCAAGAAACTTACCTCACTCCTGAGAATTCTAGTGAGGAAGACACTCAGCCCTTAGCTCAAAGAATGGCCAAACTCCATGAAACTGCCCTCTCTAAAAAGGTGGAAAAACAGAAGCAAAAAGTGCAAAAAGAAAAACAGAGTACTACCACCGTGAGGAGGAGCAGGAGAATACAAGATAGAGCAGGGGCCACAAAAGTTAAAAAGTCACTTATCATTGACTTGAGCACACCTGAAAAGGTGGCTACAAGTCCTCCACACGCTGAGCATATTGAGACTAGTCCTCCACGTGAGGAAAGTCCTTTTGAACATGAACTTGAGCATGAACACGGATCTGAATTTGATTATGAACCAAGTCCCAAAAAGTCACCTGAGGTTGACCCGGATCAGCAGAAAGTGTATAATTATCTGGAGACATTGGAGCAAGCAGTTGCTGGCCCAAGCAATGTTCAACCTTTAGAGCAACAAGTCCACTCCTTAAAACAAGAAATTTTTGAGATTGAGGTTCTAAATCGACATATCATGCAAGAAAATGAAAAGTTGAAAGAGCAAGCCAAATTGGATAAGATGATTCATGATAACACCATGTTACATTTGGGCCTATGGCAAAGAAGTAACAAAAAGTTAAGGAAGAAATGCAAAAGGCTAAGCAGAGCCTTGATCAACCTAAAGTTCAGATGCTTAGTAAAGAAGCCAAGGGTCAATGTGTCTACACAGAGAAAGAAGAGGAGATTGGATGTCTTGGCAGAGGCATCACAGCAGGTTGATTAATCAGTGTTTTTGCATGAGGACATGCAATGCCCTCGTAGTGGGGGTATGTAGAGCCTCTACTTTACACCTTATCATCCATCATTACCTACTGTTTTCATCACTTTCCTCTCTCTTTTGCCTCATTTTCCACCCAGATCATTACATTAGTTGTCATTAAACATGATCAAGTGAGCTTTGCTAATGGGTGACTGTTTTGTTTAGTTTTTGACATATTTGCAGAGATTCCGCAGCTGTCTGGCAATTCCGCAGCCATTCAGCGATTCCGCAGCCATCTGATGATTCCGCAGCCATTTTGTTGATCTCAAGGTTCCACGTGCTATTTTGCAGAACGAGCCACGTGGGCATGTTGGAATATATGTGCTCGAGGTTCCTGTGCCATCAGTTCAGCCAGCCACGTCATCTGTACCTCCGGTCAAAGGGGGTCAAGTTACGGTCAAATAAAGGCAGCTTAACGTTGATGCGTAAGTTGTTTGGTCACGTCGGTGGAAAAGATGACTTGTCCGTGTTTTGTAAGCCGTGGGGAACATGATCCAACGCTGGATTCATTGCCCATAACGACCAGGACCTCCAGCTCGACCATGAAGCATATGACGTGTTCACTGCACCTTTAATACGCATGATATTCAGTTTATTTTCTGTTTTATGCTTTACGCATTAGGCCATCTTGCAGATGCCTATAAATACTTGCGTCTGCGTACGCTTATGTTAACTTTTTAGCTGTTGTAGTTTATGAACTTGTGAGAATTTTAGCACCTTTCTGAACTCTGTTTTTATAGAGTTGTTCCAGCACTTTTGACTATGTATTTCTGCATATGAAGTAATGGAAACAGTGCTGTTTTGAAGTTTTAAAGCATCTGAGTTTTCTATGGGTTGTATGGATGGAGGGCCCCCGTTCATGACTGCCCTTGTATAAGTATTTCATGTTTATACTTCTGCAATTTCTTTATTTCACATACAGCATTTCCTTTTCTTGAGTTATGTACAGCTTGATTTCTTTTCATTGCTGCAGCCTTTATTTTCACTGATCAGATTTGCTTCTTTGCAGGTTTTAACCCGGGATTGAGTGTGTTGTATTTGCTTTAATATCTAATGGTAGTTGCAGTTGTCTTATTCGTAATGCTGCCCTTTTTACTCTGTTTTCTAGATTAGTTTTTAGCTTAGTTTTACAAGTTGGATGCTAACTAATTTATGCTCTCTTTATCATGAATGGTTTATCTTTCAGAGAACAGAACACTAATTAATTGCAGCTTGTTTTTAAGTAGTCTTGGCTTGTGGCACTAATACTTTTTCCACTTGTTACACATAATCACATATGTAGGAAGCAGTATGATGGAAAAGGCTTAGTAGTGTTATAATTTGTCATTTAGAGTTTTTATCAATTCTTGGATTTGTCTTCAGCTACTTCCTAATCGTGTTTTACACAGTACTATGTGGTAGAAGCAGGGAGTTAGGAAGAGATAACCATTATCATCAGTCCCTGAAGTGATTTTCTTGTTTCTTTTATTTGCAGCAATATGAGTAGAGACTAATGCCATTAGAACGTGGTCATTTGCTTTCAAGTCATTTCAAGTTATTCATTTCTTTCAAGTTCTTTTCCTTTACAAATTCAGCAAGTAATTAGAAATCACCAATCACACACTTTCACTCATCTAGAACTCACTTTTCACACACTTGCACTCATCTGTCTATAATCATCACTCCATCTTAGGAAGATAAGTTAACCATAAACAACACCCCAAATGACAAAAGCTCTAAGAGGTTGCTTAAGTACATATAGTACACCTTCACTTCATCAGCTTACGAGCCCCGGGTTGACAATTAATGACATCAATTTAGGAACACTAAATTGACTAAACAGCAGGGATGCCAATTTCTTTAAAGCATCTAGAGGGCTGAGGCAGGGGTGCCCCTTGTCGCCTCTCCTTTTTGTTTTGCAGGCCTCTGTCCTCAGTTTTCACTTAAATAAGAAACAACAAGACCAAGAGATAGTTGGATTGGGCATAGCAAGAGGGATCAAATGCATCAATCATGCACTCTTTGCAGATGATACTCTGCTTCTTGGGGCTGCTTCTCATCTATCGGCAAGGAAATTCAAAGAGGTGCTGGAAGACTACTGCCAAGCATCGGGCAGCAAACTAAATAGGGGTAAGTGCCATGTCTATTGCTGGAATGTTTCAGTGGCTGCTGCTAGTTCCATTTCCAGATGCCTGGGATTTGCAGCATCAGCATCTTGGACTTCCTTCAAGTACCTCGGGCTGCCTATCTTCCACAAGAGGGCTACAAGTAAGGATTGGCTTCCACAGATAGAAAAATTCAAAACCAAAATGCAGGCCTGGGGGTCATATTGGCTCAACTTGGCAGGGAAATCAGTGCTAATTAAATCAGTAATAAGCAGCCTGCCTCTCTTTAAATTTTCTGTTCTGTTGGCACCAATGGGAATCATTAAAAACATGGAGGAGTTAATCAGGAAATTCCTTTGGAAAGGAGGCAAGAACAATGAAAAGAGACTCTCATTAGTAAACTGGGATATAGTTGCCAGGCGGATTAAACTTTAAAAATCTAAACACTCAGAATCTAGCATTGGGAGCTAAACTGATCTGGAAGATCATAGCGCCAAAGCCTGGATGGGTTCAGTTGGTGTTGTGGCGGAAATATTTCAGAGGGCAGCAACTCCGATGTCTGGAGCAGCCCAAAGACCATCTCAGATCCCCTCTCAGCAATCTAATTTTTAAAGTTGGGCCTCTTATAAGAGATAACGCATATTGGATTCCCGGGAATGGCAAACATATTAGAATTTGGGAGGATAGCATTATGAATAGACCTCCGATTGCAAACTCGAGTCTAAGGAGAGAACTGAAGGCGTGGATGGAAGAAGCGAACTTAAATTCGCTATGGGACATATCGTCTTGGCATGGAGATAGTTGGGCAGGTTGGAAAACGCCCAACGTTCCAACTGTGTGGTTGTAGATTATGCAACGCTACTTCAGATGCTTCATGGAGCTGCCCCTATTCACGCGAGAATGAAAGATTCGAGAGGTTGGGGAGCAAATCAGACAGGATATTCAGTGTCTCAGGGCTATGCCAAAATCACGGAGAGACCCCACGTCCCCCCCGATCTGGCGCCTTGGAAAGGTATCTGGAATTTTCCCACTATTCCAAAGATTGATTTTTTCTGTTGGCTATTATGCCATCAAAAAATCCTAACAGAGGATAGGCTGCAGAAAAGGGGATTTCTTGGTCCTTCAAGATGCGTTCTATGCAAAGAAAATTCTGAATCTGTTGTTCATATTTCTCTGGAATGCAAATTTACAGTCCAAATCTGGCAGGAGCTTCTTGGAATGCTGAAATCGATGCCCAACCTCCCCCACACAGTTCCGGATTTGTTTGCTGGGTGGTTGGCTAGATATCCAGGACCAGGCCCAAAAAACAAGATTGTCAAATTTGCTTGGACTGCCCTGCCCAAATTTATCAGCTGGCAAACCTGGTTGGAGAGGAATAGAAGGATTTTCAGGGACAAGGAACAGAACTATAAGGTAGTTGCACACACAGTTAAAGGACAGCTAAATGAGTGGCTGAGTGATAAATATGACGACTCAAACCTAAGCCAGCATGACATGGAGTTCGAAGCAGCTCTCAATCTAAAATTTCAAAAGTCTATAATATCACCTATATGCCTTAAAGACTGGCAAATAAGGAAAAACGGAGAAGAATTTCAAGCTTGGCTGAACAATCAAACTCTTCCCTCCTTGTTCTTTGATGGAGCAGCCAAGGGAAATCCAGGAAGGGCTGGAGCAGGAGGCATAATCATAAATCCAAAAGAGTCTTCCATCCACAGATTTGCTTGGGGTCTAGGCCTCACCACAAGCATTCAAGCGGAAGTCATGGCGTTGTTCCAAGGGATCAAAACACTGAGGGATATGGGACTCACAGAAGCAACTGTTTTGGGAGATTCCCAAATCATTATTAATGCAATGGTGACCAATGCAAATCTGGCAGATCTGCGACTGGCAAGGACAATTTCAAGAATCAAAAGCATGATCAAACACTTGAATCTGACTTTTTTCCATATCCTAAGAACCAATAACAAGGAAGCAGATGTAGAAGAAAATAAGGCAGCCCAACTAGATGCTGGATCTATCCTCAGAGATAATGAACTCTCCTGGGACCCAATCCCCTAAAAAATCTCTATGTTCTTCCGACTTTTGCTAAAGCAGTTTGTTTGTATCCATAAACTAGGGAAGTCAGCAGAAAAAGGTCATGTGAAAAATTGTAAAAAAATGCGATTCAAAAGTGATTGTGGCATGCTCAGCTGGTTGGAGAGATCCCAAGAAACCAGTCTCAGCTCTTGTAACCGAACTCATGGTATTTTGCCAGACAGTTAATGAAAGTCCCATAACCGTTTCTGTAAAAAAAAAAACTAAATGTTGCCTGGGAGACATTCATTGAAGCAAAGTTATTTTTTCCTTCTTCCAACCAGCCTACTAGACCTATTTCATCATCGACACCCCCATACTAAAACATAAATTGGCTCATCTAGTAGGTATATAGTGAAGAAGAAGAAAGGTGGGGTGAAAATGGCCAAAAAACCACCTTAAAAAACACCTTTGTGCCCTGTTTTTTGAGGCCAGGCTACGCTTTTTGACCAGTATTGGGAGAATTGATTTTTTTATGGGTTATACTTGATCATTTTCAGTGCTTGAGAAGTCCATTTTGTAGCATACATAAATAGTTTTCCAATGAGCTATCATTAGTCCAATTTGGAGTTCAGTCCATATTCGCTGCGCTTTTTCCAGGAGGGCGATTTTCTTCATCAGTTTGAGCTCGATTGAATTTTTACTTATGTAAATGATGTAATTGAGTATTTAAATGATTTAATAGTTGGTAATTAGTCTTGTTAAGTTGTTTTGATGTAAATTTAGCCTCATTTATGAGAGTGGTTAGAGTCAAAGTTAAATGGAGGAGCTGTTTTAAACCTCCCTAGACATTAGTTTTTGGTTAGAACACCTCATGGAACAGTTCCTAGAGTCATGGATTCAACCCCTGAGAATTGAGAGATGTTTTTTTGGTATTTATGTATCATTTTCTCAGTGATATAATAGGTTTGACATCATAGGAGAGAACTATTGTAGCTTGTACTTGGATATTTTATGGAAATCAAAGGATACAGTTTGTAGCTATTATCTAGGTATTCACGTGCACTAAGTTTGTGATGTTGATTTTTCTTTGTTATAACTTAATATGAAAGATATTAATCTTCTCTTTCCATTTATCAATTCTTCAATGGTTTTCCTTACAGTTTATAAACATAATTATTTGCATATAGCTCTATTTTGATGGAAAAATCATTGTGTTACTTTCTTTCTTGCTTAATGAATTCAAGTTTCATGCTTATTAAGACCTTTAGCTTCTTCTGAACACTACACTACACCGAAAAACCCTAAGATCCATCACAAAAGCATTGCTACCTTGCTCCTTTATATCTTTTATGGTGTAACCCTTTGATCCTCTTGACCTAACTACTTGGTTTTTCTCCCTTATCCAGCAACAAAACCCTAAATTCTCCAAAACCTACCTAAGCCTAGCTATCTAGCATAAAATCCTTTACATTCCAGTCATCTCTTGGCTATCATTTCATAGAGAGAGCCCTTTCTGGTTTGGTAGGGCTAGCTACCAAACTTAAAGCTTGGACTATGGTTACCTCCGTCGATCTCCTTATCAACCTAGGACATTGTGGAGGATAATACCAGTAGTGGGTGGTAGTGTAATGCCTTGACAGCAGCAGCGCACAAAGGTAAATATGATAACTTTGGGTGAGAGTAAGTGTGTGACCCTACGGAGAGTCAAGTGTGATGCATGAAGGTTTTAACACACGGAGTGGAAAATGAAGTGCACCCCTTAGAAGCTTGTAATAGTACGCAGCTTGAAAGGAACACACAAGCAGAATGACATCATAAGATAAAATGCATAATAGTCCACAAATTAAAGTGATGAGTTAATCCAACAACACACATTCAACAATATTTTTACAATTGCATACAAATTAGTTCATAAGCAAAAGCGTAAGTTAAATAGCATACATTGCTAAAGCAACCAGAATAGTCCAACTACAGTCACAACATATGCATGAAAAGCGTGTTGGATCTGATATTATTATTATAAGTGAAAGTTCCATTCATACATACACAATTGACAACCACTAGCCCCAATAGTGGAACATTACAGTCAAGAACACCTTCCCCTCCAAATAAGTATACTTGCTCTACACTATGGAGAAGCCAAGGCTCTTCACAATACTCCCAAGCCTTCTCTAAGCCTAACCCTAGCCAAAATCTTGGCTCCCGAAAGCCTCTTCTATGAGTTATTAGGTTCTATTTATAACAAAGGGTGGGGTGACCCTTGACATTCCTCTTTGTGACTCTTTGACTACCCTCGTGACTCTTCAACTTATTTACAAGTAACTCATTACATAACATGATTACCTTTCAAATTCCACTTATTACACTTTGAATTTCACTTACAACATATATACAAATAATATTACATTTTCCAAATGTACCCATGTGAGACAAAATAAGCTAGAGAAAACCTTACAAGACAAAACACTATGATTCTGAAATTTGGGGAAAGACCAACTCGGCAACCTCCACTTGGTGCTTCTCGGTCACATATTGATGCCAATCTTGGTACTGTATGATGGTGTCCCCAAACTGTTTGATGGTGTCTTTCTTAAAGTAGACTCTTGCCTCCATGGCATATGGGCATATGGTCTTGGAACCTGTATCCAACTCGATATGAAGCATGTACAACATGATATCGACCTCAACAAGACCACCGATGTACTTATGATTGTTGTGTGAACTCAACTCTAAGTCTTCCTTGGTGGCCTTTCATCTTAGCTGCTCCATGTACTCATTGATCTCTAGCCAGACTTGGAATCAATTAAACTGAAGGAAAATGAAGCATGTGAAGAGAGTCGCCGCAACGGCGACTGTTAGTGCAAAAACGGGAAAACACATGTGACACTTGGGAAAGAAAATCTAAAAATTGAAATAACACTTCTACAATATTAAAAAAAAAATGGTAGTAGTCATTCAAAGAAACAAGTGAAACAACAGCCTCACAAGATAAACAACAAAAAGCAATAGAAAAAAGTGGTGAAAGACTAGAAAAGGAAAACTCTCCCGGAAAAGCAATGATGATCACACTAAAGGTTCTTTGATCTCCTTGGGAATGATAGAGCTCCAAGATCGAGTGTGAAAATGAGCTCTAGCAGCATCGATTAAATAGATTTTGTCAAGTTAGGGTTTATGACATGCATGCCTAAAATCAACGAAAAAGTGACACTTGGTTGTAGTTTCTAAAATAACTCAAGTGCCTCCTTCAGATTGCTAAAAATAGATCCCTATTTTTTATCGATGCTTTTTTCTTCTTATTTTTTAGTTTTTGCTTTTTCGGGAAAAGCTGCCATGCATTGCCTGGAAAGATTGTGTAGTTCTGGGAAGGACCGGGTAACTCTCTGGCTCATGCACTGAGCAGTTTCTGAGCATAGCGGCTTTTGCGTAATTTCTGGGATCAGCGGCTCTGTGTTGCCTATCATGTCTGTGCAATTTCCCAGCTCAAGGTTGGCTATCGTCCAGTACTGCGCAGTTCCTGATCTCAAGGCTCATTAGCAGTCAGGACTGCGCAATTCCCAAGAGCAAGGCCAGTTTCCCTCAAGAATTGCAAAATTCTCTAAGGCAAGCCCAGATTGTCAAGGACCAAGTCAAGAGATCAACTTGTGGGTTAGAAAGAGAACTAAGTAAACACAAGCCATGATCAAAAGAATAAAGCTCAATCAAAGCACAATTACCTGGATCAGTGCAAGATGAGCTTATGTGGTTTAGAAGGAAGGCTTCAAAATCAAAGCATAAGCAAAATTTTGGAGGGTGGTTGTAGCCTCTACAACATTGGTGAAACATTGGTAGAAATCTAACTCTCTCTATGGGCCTTGTCTTGTGCAAAGCGGGTCTAACTCTTCCAGAAGTATTGTTCAGTTCTTCAATTATCATAGCCTCTTCACTAGCTTGAGTTAAAGATGTAGTCCCTACCATTCTCTTTATCAACAACACACATACCAATCCAAGTCAAACTGATTTGTTTCTATTGGGGATGAGGGATATATAGATGCACAAGTAAAATAGATTGTCATAGTTTTAGTTTCATCTCTGGTGTTTTTCCACTGTCAGCGGGCATGGACAGTACCCCGATGAAGTCACTTCAGGAACACAAGTAGTGAAATGCTACCAACAATCTTGGACAGTACCCCAACAGAGTTACTTACTTCACCTCTTTGCGTTCAGGAACACAAGTAGTGATCTGCTACCAGCAAGCTTGGACAGTACCCCAACAAAGTTACTTGCTTCACCTCTTTGCGTAGGAATCCTTTCTCTTCTTTCGCCCTTTATTTTATTTTTTCATTTTTTTCATTTTTCAAAGAACTGTGCATACGAACATATTTATTTCATGAGGCAGAAGAGGGATCCCAACTTATTGAGAGAAGAAGAGGTTGTCCCTTCAAATAAGTATATTTATATATACCTCTAACATACTAGTTAAGGTTTCCCCCTCTCCTCACTCTACTTGATTGAGTTGACAAGGTTTAACCGAAAATATAAAACCGATTAGAGTAGGCGTTAATAGTTAAGAGTGCAAGCATCGTGATTTCACCATGACTCTCTCCGAAAGGAACGTATTTTCCATCAGGGTATCATCGACTAGAAGAAATGAAAGATTCACATAAAGAGAGGGAATAAATAGATAACCAAGTGTTGATAGTTGTACAAGTTCCTCTTGGACTTCACCTTGCTTCTCTAAGAAGCCAAACAGAATTTCATGCAAAAAGTAACCTAGAGGTCAAAAAGAAAACAAAGGAAAGAAGCAAGACAACGCAAACCAAAGTAAGCAATTAGGAAACAAACAAGAAAAGCAACACTCCTACTCCTAACCTAAGCAAAACATAGGCCAACTCACATAAAGTGATACTTCCAATGCATCCATCGGCGCATTGGTTGGCCCATGTAGGCGAGAGCATGATCGACAAGAAAGATATGCAAGAAAACCAATAGATAAGAAAGATAAAACAATGTAAACCAATACATTCGAAGCTTGAATGCTTCCAAAGAAAAGAAAAAATTTGAAATCACATAAAAGGAACTATGTGAATGTATCATGGTGTCCTATCACATTGCACGTGGAAGACAAGAATGTACACACCTTTGAACTTGAAAAATGAGCAAACATAAAGAAAGAAGAAAACTTATGTTTTGCAATAGTGCTTGCTATGTATGAATCCTCCAATGCTTGAGAAATAGGATCGTGTGATTCTAGTGGAGGATGCGAAAATGGTAAGATAGATTGATTTTCAGTGTAAACAACAGAGTGATGAGGAGCCTGGAAATATTCAACATATTTCTGATTAGGAGTGGAACTAACCTCAAGGCTACGAGAACTTGGCATAACCATCAGCTCGGGCTGAAGTGCCTCGACATCTTCATGAGTTTCTAATTCATCAGAAGATGGATCATCAAAGACTAGTGGCTTAGAAATATCAACTGTAGGTAAATCAGAATCGCGATCAAATGAATGAATGAAAAGATCACGACAGCCACGATCAGAAAGTTCAAGATGATGGATAGTGACATCCTCATGATCTGACAAATCATAAAGAGGGGATGATGAAAAACAAGAAATTTCACCCTCTATGTTTTCGGAAAGGTAAGATGAGAGATTAGGTGGATCAGGGAAGATAGATTTGTCCTCTCTGCAATCCAATGAAAAACTGGCATTCCACGTGTTATGCAAATGATCAGAAATAGAAACATCTGGAAATGAATTTTCACAAGATAGAATAGAAATGGCAGAATCGTGGAAGATGTCAAGATAAAGCGGACGAGGTGCAGACAGAAGGAGGTCATCCTTCACCGCAAATTCTTGTTCAGATTCCCACACATACTCATCAAAAATGATATCGCAGGTTGGTTGTTCAACACCAACTCCGTCCAGAACTTGATCCTCATGAACATCACATGTGAGATCCGAGATGGATGAACACAACACACCAAAATCCAGAGGATCAAAGGGACCAAAGGATAGAGGATGAGAATATAAGACCATGTGACAACCATCAAAGTTATAGTCCAAATCTGCGCAGAAATCCTGAGCATGTGGGGTAGGAGGAGATGGTGACAGATCAACAGGTGGATTCTCAAATTCTCCCACCTCAACCTGCAGAGCTAGATCTATTTGATGAGAATGGGACGGAGGGTCACTTAGGACAGCAACCTTATTTGTCTTAGATTTGGAAGCTCTAACACCAAGGAATGTTGGGAGAGGTTCAAAAGATTCTAACTCATTCGGATTCTAAAAAACGTGAACAATATATTGAAATCTTTCATCCAAAAATTCCTAGTCAACTTCATCTTCAGGAAATTCATAACAGTAATGAAGAAAACGATCGTGAAAATCTTGAAGAGATTTGTCAGGTGATTTTTGCAATTTTAATTTTTTTTATTAAGGGCTTTACAGTCATAAAGAATGAAAGAACGACATAATTCTCTAAACAAGTGATCAAAAGAGTGTATAGAGGTTGCAGGAAATGTGTGACACCATTGCTTTGTGCCCTTTGAACGTGAAAGTGAACAACCCACAGACAATATCATCCGACATGACATCATGCCTATCATAGAAGCCAACAAAACCAACTACGTGCCTAAACAAGATTGTTCCATCCTTGCCATTGGACTTATATCTGGGCAAGTCATCTACAATTCTCGTTGGCACTTCAAAATCAATAGCGTGAGAAAAACATGATGGGATTATGATTTTGACAGAAGTCATGAAATATGTACAAAAATTAAAAACTGTGTTCAAGGGCTCAGCTTGTCATCTAGCCCTTATTCTAGCGCTGAAATGATGACGGTGCTAGACCCGCCAATATTCAAGAGATCTCCCTAATGTGAAGTCACAACTAGACTTCAAACCGTTTGGAGTAGGAGTCCCAACAGTGGGTGGTAGTGTAATGTCTTGACTACAGTAGCGTGCAAAGGTAAGTATGATAACTTTGGAGGAGAGCAAGTGTGTGACCCTACAGACAGTCAAGTGTGATGCATGAAGGTTCTAACACACGAAGGGTAAAAGGTAGTGCACCCCTTAGAAGCCTATAATAGTACACAACTTGAAAGGAACACATGAGCAAAATGACATCACAAGCTAAAATGCATAATAGTCCACCAATTAAAGTGATGAGTTAATCCAATAATACGCATTCAACAAGATTCATACAATTGCATACAAAGTAGTTCATAAGCAAATGCGTAAGTTAAATAACATACATTGCTAAAGCAACCAGAATAGTCCAACTACATTAACAACATATGCATGAAAAGTGTCTTGGCTCTGATATTATTATTATAAGTGAAAGTTCCATCCATACATACACCATTGACAACCACTAGCCCCAATAGTGGAACATTACAGTCAAGAACACCTACACCTCCAAAGAGGTATACTCGCTCTACGCTATGGATAAGCCAAGGGTCTTCACAATACTCCCAAGCCTTCTCGAAGCCTAAGCCTAGCCAAAAGCTTGGCTTCCAAACGCCTCTTGTATGAGTTATGAGGTTGTGTTTATAACAAAGGATGGGGTGAACCTTGACATTCCCCTCTGTGACTCTTTGACTACCCTCATGACTCTTCAAATTCTTTACGAGTAACTCATTACATAACATGATGACCTTTCACATTCCAATAATGACTCTTGGAATTTCACTTACAACATATTTACAAATAATATTACATTTTCCACATGTACCCATGTTAGAAAAAATAGGATAGAGACAGTATAGAAAGAAAAACACTATGATTCTGAAATTTGGGGAAATACCAACTCAAAAACCTCCACTTGGTGCTTCTCGGTGACATATTAATGCCAAACTTGGTACTGTATGATGGTGTCTTTCTGAAAGTAGACTCTTGCCTCCATGACATCTGAGTATATGGTCTTGGAACTTGTATCTAAATCATTCCAAAGCATGTGTAGCATGGTATTGACCTTGACAGGACCACCGATGTACTTTTGCATGTTGTGTGCATTCAGCTCCAAGTCTTCCCTAGTGGTCTCTCGTCTTAGTTTCTCCATCTACTCATAAATCTCTATTTGTACTTGGTTCTTGGATTTAGCATCGGTGAGGGAACCGATAGATGGGATCCCATGCTTCCTCACCATGACATCCAAACTATTGTACAACCGCACATATGAGGCCTGTATGTTGCTGATGAATTGGGTGAGTTGCTCATAGTTATGGATCAACATTCAGACCTTTTCCTTCTCCATCTCTTCCTATGGCTTCATCTTTTTTACTAACTCAAGAGGGGCCCCTTTGTACCGCATTGTCCACTATTGTACATGGGAGATGGCATCATTTATGTTCTTGAGAGTTTGAACAAACTCTTTCCTCCGTTGTTGTAGGCCATGCACACGGACAACTACTTTATGCAAGGTGAAAATGCATCATAGAGCTTTCACATGGTACCCTCAAGTGTCGATAATTCAGTGAATATCATTGTCCTCATTCCCCCAACGTGGAAACTACATTATGTGTTTGATGCTTGAAGGTGTTTTGCCTCTTGCTTGGAAGCTTGTAAGTTCTTTTCCAGTTGTTCATTCTCGACCATCAGGTACTTAACATTTTAGCTTATTTCTCCTTCATAGGTCAAGATGGCATTAGCAAGGGTAGTTAGATGCTTCCTGGTGTCTGACACTATCACCCTTTCCTTGATGAATGCAGGTGATGTGTGGTCATACGAAAGTTCTTCCTCCACACCTGTACAATATTCTTTTGCAACTTGTCAAATGATATATTATACACATCCATGACTGGATCATCATCAAGGAGAATAGTATCTCCTTGCTTTTTCGGAAAAGGTTATGACACTGGAGGTGGTGGAGACTGAGAGATGACCTCTGGTGCTCTCGACATAAGTCAGTGTCTTCATTTTGTGGCTCATGTTCCAACTCCATGTCTATCACTTCAATTAGTTGCTTAATCTACTGAGCAAGCCCCCGATACTGTATCTGTTCACCCTCTTCCTTAGTTGTTGGATGTTCTGGCTCATCAACTTGTATCAGTGTTGTTTGCTCTTTCATCACACCTTGCCTTTGTTCCTATTCTTGCTTCTACTTCTCTTCTCTTTCTCTCCTCCTCAAATCCTGTTCTTCCTTCAACTTCTTCTTTGTCTCTTGCAACTTTAAATTTTCTTCCTGCAACCTCTGCTTCTCTCTCTTCCTTCACTCTGCTTTCTTCATCTGATGATCCCTCTTTTCTTCCGCTGCCAAAGCTTCCTATTCCAAGATAAGATATGCCTTCATCTTGCAGTTTTTCTCTCCCTCTGGGTCCTCGACAACCTTCCTCTTTCCCTTATCCTTCATTTGGATTGTTGCCTATTGCTACTGCTGTTGTTGCTTTCAAAGTTGTTGCTATCTGTACAATAGCCTTCCAAGTCATTGCTATACTAATCGAATCATGGACTTTGGAGGAATTGTAGTAGTACCTCCAAGGGTCCTCCTCTTGCCAATGACATGGCCCGTGGATGCATGGAAAGTACACTCTCACACAATGGCCCTTGCAAATATCATGGGTATCATACGGATTAAAGTCTGAGGTAACAAACTTGAATTTCACTATCTCCTTAGCCTCGACATATGCATCTTTCAAACTCTTAATCTCATATAATATGATCCGCAAAGGAAGAGTGGGCCATGGGGCTTTCTTCTTCCAATGCAATCTTGTTGACAACCCTGTAGAGAGGTGATATGAAACTTCTTGCATGATCATCTTGTTAGTGGCATACCTTGGTTGAACATGTGGAGGCTTCTCTCCACCAAACACTCTGATGAAGGTGCCACATACAATGTTTATTATTGCCTCCATTTCTTCTCGGGACATGCAAGGTGGATCCTACTTAAAGATAAGCTTGTACAATGGGATGATAAAATGACCAGTTAGCCTTGCCATCACTCCTCAATAGTTGTAGTTGGAAAGCAACTTGCAATAGATGTTGACGATGATCTCTTTTGGTATCCAAGTCCAACTCATGCCAGGGAACTGTTGATGCAAACATATTGCGTCTAGTATGTATGCAGACTTGTAAAACCTTGCTTACTCATTCTTGGGAGGATTCCAAGAGTTAGTCACATGGATATTCAACTGAAGAGCCAATAAATCTGACCAGTTGAATGCCCTCCCATCACTCACCAACTGGTCCAGTATGACTACCCACCCTTCAAGAAAGGTTTTTGTGTTCTCTTGACCATATATTCTGTAGGAAAATATGATCAAGAAATGGTAAGCCTTCCTGAGGGACTTCGTCTTGTAAACATGAGTGGGTGTTTGTCTAAAATTTGACGACCCTTTCACACATCACTTAACAATATCTCTAGTGTTCACAAATCTATGAGTGGCACAGAAAAGTGAGTCCATGCGCTTCACTAGCTCAGATAAATGATACATCTTCTGAAAGTTCTCTGCCCTGAAGGTGGCAACCTCTCTCCCCCTGGCACTGCTCAGTGTCATAGTCTCTTCATCTGTGTGTGAGAAAATCCAGTTGATGATGTCTACACATGGGAAGGCAGGGTACCTACATGTAAACTTGTATAAGCCTGACCTCTGGATACTAAGATAAACACGTCGATCCTCTTAAGTCTTCCTTGAAGGTCTCCGCAAAAATATCTTTGAGTTATTTCCATGTCAGTGTTGTACTCTCCACAATGAACAACTAAGTATCTACATAAACTGGTAGATCAATTGATATCTGCTCAACTGCTTCCCTAATACTGCTCTTGGCAGTTTCCTTTGATGAAACTCTCTTGGATTCCATGTTAACTGTAACTGATAGAGAGATGCTCAACAATTGTTGTACCTGTGGGATAGAGAGGACACTCATGGAAAGAAAATGTCAGCTTAAAAACCAAAGCAACTTCAAGACAAGATCAAGCAACAAGTCAGGCTCATGATGGGAAGGATTTCACAATTCTGGCTAACAGAGGTCACTGGCTGACTGTGGGAACTGCGCATTGCACAATCCCAACAGTTAGTAGGGAAGCCCGATAATTGGAATTGTGCAATGCGTAGTTTAGTTTGGGCCAAGGCTCATAGAGACTGTGCATTACGCAGTCGTCTTAGTGGCCAAGCTGGGAGGCTAGCTCCTAGAAATGAGCAGTGCGTAGTTGGAGTTAGCCCATGACGGGCTCTGCACAATTCTAGAAGCCAAGGTAGAGGCCTTGAGCTCCCACATTGCGCAGTGCATGCAATGAAGTGTAAGGTTCGAGCAAGGGGACCCAGATCTGCCCAAGGGGAGTGTGAAAACAAGCAGATCTAAAGGATGATGTGATGATGAGTGTAGATATTACTAAGTGTTGATGCATGCATGTGAAACAAGTGTAGGAATCAATTAAATGGAAGGAAAATGAAGCATGTGAAGAGAGTCGCCACAACGGCGACCATTGGTGCAAAAATGGGAAAACACATGTGACACTTGGGAAAGGCATTATAAAACTTGAAATAACACTTCTACAAGCTAAAACAAGTTAAAATGCCAATAGTCATTCAAAGAAACAAGTGAAATAACACTCTCACAAGCTAAACAACAAAAAGTGGCAGAAAAAACAACAAAAGACTAGAAAATCAACACTCACCCGGAAAAGCGACGACGATGACACCGAAGGTTCCTTGATACCCTCAGGGTTGCTAGAGCTCCAAGTTCAAGTGTGAAAATGAGCTCTAATAGTGTCGATTAAATATATTTGGTCAAGTTAGGGTTTATGACACGCATGCCTAAAATCAAGGAAAAAGTGACACTTGGCGGTAATTTCTAAAATAACTCGAGTGCCTCCTTCAGGTTGCTAAAAATAGATCCCTATTTTTTAGGGATGCTTTTTTCTTTTTTCTTTTTCCTTTTTTGGGAAAAACTACCATGCCTTGCCTGGAAAGCTTGTGTAGTTTTATGAAGGACCGAGCAACTCTCTGTCTCATGAACTGAGCTATTTCTAAGCACATTGGGTTTTGCACAATTTTTGGGCTCAGTGACACTGGGCTACCTCTCATGTCTATGCAATTTCCCAGCTCAAGGGTGACTTTCATCTAGTACTATGCATTTCTTGAGCTCAAGGCTCACTAGCAGTCAAGACTACACAATTCCCAAGAGAAAGGCCAGTTTCCCTCAAGAATTGTGTAGTTCTCTAAGGCAAACCCATAACTGTTAAGGACTAAGTCAAGAGATCGTCTTGTGGGTTAGGAAAAAACTGACTAAGAAAAAACGAGCTAAGATGAAAATAATAAAGCTCATTCAAAGCACAAGTACCTGGATCAGTGCAAGATGAGTTGTTGCGGTTTAGAAGGAAGGCTCCAAAATCTAATCATATCCAAAATTTTAGGGGGTGGTTATAGTCGCTACAACAAATTCCCAATCGCTACACTAACTTGAGATTTGATGCTTAAAATAGCCTCACATTAGCATGCTTATTGCACTTATGCCAACACGATGGGTAAATATATTCATTTATGTTTGGGTTTGGCTACTAGTTATGTGTGTGTAATAGTACATAAGAAGACACCAAATAACAACAAGAGAGTAAAGGGATGAGAAACATAATGGTGTAGTACAACACTGATAGATCCCAGGCTGGTCATGAAGAAAGATCCCAGGCTGGTCATGAAGAAGATTCAATGGAAAAGAGGAGATAAGAAGACTCCCATGATTGGATGGACACTCTTGGAAGTTTAAGAGTTGAACTAAGGAGTTGTAAGGATGACAATGAGAAGATTGTCAGAGCTCAAGAGAAGCAGACAGAAGTAAATGTAGTTAAACTGCATAACCTATCAAATTTTAAAAAACAATACCAACATGAGTTTGGTTCCAAATACCTAGGAAAAGTATAAATAGAGGCAAGGTTCATTAGGACTATGGAAGCATGAATTAAGGATGGATGGTGCAGAGGGAAACATACATAAGAAAAGACATGGGAAAGAAAGTGAAGATATAGTGAGAGGTGGAGCTCTACCAAGTAATCCGGAAAGGAGGACAGGTAATCATGAGAAAATTTCTAGTGTTGCAACTAAGAGACACTACCAGTAGAAATGGGGAGAAAAAGGATTGTTTCCAGAAGAATTTAAGAAGGAAAAACATCCTACATTTGATGGAGAGGTGAAGAAGGAAGAGGAAGTAGAAGCATGGTTTCTAGGAATGAAGAAGTATTTTAGGGTACAGGACTACTTTGAGAATAGGAAGGAAAGAGTGGTCATTTTCAACTTGAAGGGAAAAGCGAATGTCTGGTGGGGAGACTTAAACAATTTCAAGAATATTAAAGAGTAGGAGTTGTCCTTGAGGAGATCTAAGATATATTTCTAAGGAAAGGACCTATCTAAAAGGTACTATAACAACAAGGCCAAGGAATTTTATGAGCATAAACTAGGGTATCTAACGCTTGACGAATATACAACTAGATTCTTGGAGCTATTGAGGTATGTCCCTTACCTCAAGGATGAGAAGCTAAAGATCCAGAGGTATCTTAGTGGGTTTCCACAAGAATTTAGAGATAGAGTAGAGTTTGATGAGCCATAATTCTAGAGAACACCATCAGAAAGATGAAATATAGTTATGAATAGTGCAAGCATAGGATTGAGGCCCGAAATGATTGGAAGGAAAAGGGAAAGAATTGTAGGACATTAACTAGGTAGGAATGTGAGGTTCTCTGCTCTTGCAAGGGGTGAGATTCAACAAAAATCCATTATTTTTAATCAAGACCAACTTTTTAAGCCTACAAGAGAGGAAATGGAGGGGTCTAGGAGAGGATCCATATTGTGTTGGAAATGTCGGGAAAACCAATTACAAATGGATTACCCTCAACGAAAATGGAATGGTCTAAGGTTGATGAATGATGTGGCTGAAAGTGTGCCATGAATATATGCCATGTTGGACAACAAACATACCGATCACCAAGCATTAGTGACCGAGATGGAAGGTATGGTCGATAATGAACACATTTCAATTTTGATAGACCTAGGTTTTAATTTTAGTTATGTTAGCCCAAGGGTTGCATAGAAGTGTGCATTGCAAAAGATATCCCATGAAAATTCTTGGTTATTCCAACTAGAAATGGGGACTATGAAGTGAGTTGAAGATGTGGTGAGGTCATGTGCAATGGTGATAAATGACATGCCCATGTGCATAGGCTTAGACCTATTTCCATTAGTTTCATGATGTGTTGATCAACATGGAATGGCTAGCAGGTCGCGAATCCAAAATTGATTGTTACAACAAGTCGATTGAATGCCTCAATGAAGAAGGCGAAAGAGTGACTCTACAAGGGAAGAGAAAATTTGTGATGGTTCGACATATATTAGTGTTGCAAATGAAAAGGTGCAACTAGAAGCGACACAAATTGTATGTTGTTCAAGTGACCAGTGAATTAGAGACCGATAAAGACAAAATCGAAATGTACCCCATGTTGGGTCTTTCATCTTGGGGGAGAGAGTTTTGACACATTTTGACCAACTCTAACTGAAGGGCAGTATCACAGGAAACCATCGAGGAAAAGAAATAAAATCTGCCAAGTTCTATCAGACATTGAAGTTGGCAAGCAAAAAGTGTGGGAAAATGCAAGCATGTAAGTGTTCACAAAGGCTGTCGAGGAGACAAGGAGCAGATGCATCTAAGTCACAAAAGCCACCAAAGAGGAAAGTGCATGCTATCCGAGGGAAAGACTAGCAGTTCAGGCAAGCGAGGTTGCGAAAGAATTTTATAAAATACAAAGGAGAAGACAACAGGAGGAGAGAGGCGAAGATCATATGTTGAAATGTTGTCACTAGGTTTATTGAAATTGGTTATGTTCTTGGCTCATCTCTTTCTGAGCCAAATTGTATGATGATTTGTTTGATTTTTTTACCAGGATGTAATGATACTTTATGTTTAATGAATAGAACTTGTAGGACTATTTTATGCCTCTGAATGTGCTATTTTATGTGGCCCTTTTAAAATTTTCTTTTTGCATGACGGTGAATGTTACCTATCAATTTAATTATGTTTATGTTCAAGTCTTAGTACACCTTAGGTGAGATTCCTTACTTCATATAGGTAAGATGAAAATATCAGTGTCGCACTAGACTACAACGGATCCTTTGTTGACCCCTGAGTTTGGACCCAAGGTCTCTATCTCTTACAAAATTTTGCCAAAAAATGGTTCTATTGTTGGGACTTGCAATTTCTCAAAGGGACCTGGAACATGGTGTCGAGGATTTTTAAGAAGGGTATTTAGGATTGGTGTCATGATCAGGTAAAGCGATTTATTTCTTAACAAGCACAACTTCATCAAAAGAGTGTGAAGCAATTGAAGGAAGAAGTTTTATACACAAAGCCTACGAGTCATCAGTAAGAAATATTTTTGTGTAAATTCCTAGATGATATTTACAATTGGTTGTGAAGGTTGCAAAAAAATGAGGGACCGGCAATCAGTGTATATCTTCCTATGCCTAGACTTATGCTAACCTAGTTGAGTTACTTCTACTTGATACAGACCTTACTTGAGTCATCGATTTCTAGGTACAAGCTACTTAAGAAGGATACATCATCGAGTTTTCTACAGAAGGCCATCTATCTTTTTCCAAGGCTGAGGTTGTGTTTATGTTAGGGTTGTGGGGAAGGTTGTTGAAGGAGATTCCATTGTGGGTTAAAGTCTTAATGGTGGAAGAAAACCTAATCTTGGTTCAGGGCCAGTCCATGGTTGCTTAAAGCCCTGGTACTAGGGGTGGGGTATAGGGGGAGAAATGTTACCTTATTGTGAATGATGAAAATGTTGGAGATATGGATGCAGATGAATCACAAAAGGTTAGAGACATCAGGGCACAAAAGAGGGATTGGATAGTTGAGGAATGGAAGGAGAAGGCTTTCTAGGAAATCCATAGGTGATAGAGGGAGTTGCACCAAGTAGGAGTGGTGTTGAGTAGTCCAGAAGTGTGAGAAGGAAGACTAAGTTGGTTGGAGTTGCAGAATGAAGGGGATAGTGATAGGGTGAGTCCTGGACCAGTGGAAGAGGTCAGGACCACTATTGTGATGTAGATAGAAAGAAGCAATAGAGATTTCCACCTGCCAAGAGAGATGGAGATGTCAAATGGATCGGGCCCTATGGACCAAGGGATGGGCTCGGATGAAGACATGCATTTTGTGATGAGGAGGTTGTTTTTTGAAGATGATGTGTCTCCTAATAGTAGTAATTCATTTTCCAATAGTTCAAGTATCACTTCCCCTAACCTCCCCTTAGTACTTTATCAAAACCCTGTTCAATTTCTCTCTAAGCTAGTTAAAGTCATAAAGGTTCACAAAGTATACAATACCTACAAGGTTGGTATCTTAGGTGGTAGAAATAGTATTTGTTACTTAGGTCCCAAAAGTTCTTTGCAACCCGACTGTTAGGGGTTCATATTTGTCTCGCCAGTTCAACCACAGATAGCTAACAACATGGCGGGATCTTTCACTCGGTATCCAAAGTTCTCTGGAAGGGGGAACGAGGATGTCGAGCAACATTTTTACTTGTGTGAGGCTATATGAAGAGCTCATTAGACTCCATATGCCACCAAACTCATTTAATTTCAGACCACTCTCTGAGAGAGAGCACTTAGGTGGTTCATCAAGTGGTCCACTTTGCAGCAAAATCCTGCAATAAATGAAGTTTGGTGGGAATTCGTCTAAGAATTCAAACTTCCACAAACTAACCAGCAGGGGTTATCTGAATTATGGGACATCAAGCAGCGAGAGGAGGAAATCGCATGGGAGATGATGCAAAGGTTTAAGGATGCCATTGGAAATTTGAGTTACCCCATCAACCCCATTTACCAGTGGGATTGTTTCATCAAAGCATTATTGCCACTCACCTGGACATTGCCTACTCAATGAAAGATTAACATTTTACAAGGTGCACTTGAACAAGCAACCAGGATTGGGTCTATTGCAGGGTATCCACACGAACAACAAGGGGGATCAATTTCCAATGATTCTCCTCGAACTGGGTTGCAACATCAGATCGTTGATATGACTGAGAAGTTGAGAGACATGCACCCAATTCAACCAGTGTGACCTAAAATGTGGTTTACTAATTGCCACATCAAAGGGAATCATGCCGCAGAGTCCCTAAGATTGAGGGGGCTAAGCACTCCCTCTGTGTTGATGGGTCCTTCTACATCCTTACCCATAACCGAAGTTGTGTACAATGATACGTAGGGCTTATATCCAGGCCGCATAGAGTTTCACGCTTTTCCCAATCAGCATGGTGCATCTACGAACAAATATTGTGAAATATGTCAAACATATGGGAATCTTCCCCGCCTTTGCCCAATATTACAGAAATATTAAAATGTCACAAAAAATGTTTTCTCTAAATTATGTGGCTCACTAACTCACCACATTGATCAGTGTAGGGCCTTAGATGCTCTAACTCACCAGCTAAATCATTCTACGTTTAGAATTAATGAAGATCCTTGAGGGTAAGGAGGTGGAGGAACAAGAGGGGGAAAGATGAGATGCAGAGGTATGATCCGTTTTTATAATTGTGACCAAGAGGGGCATGTTGCCTGAGGTTGCCCACTACCCAGAATATCCTGGTGCTCCCAGTGCAGAGTCAACATGCACGTAATAAAGGTTTGCCCCAAATTAGTTGTTAGGTGGGAGGATCATAATCGACAGAGGGGAGCGAATTTGATTATTGTAGAATTGTGGGAACCTAAACCAGCTTTGATGTCAAACATTAACATAGTTACCTCGGGAGGAAGAAAGACCGAGTTGACTCTGGTGCCACTGAACAACCAAGGGTCATAAATCCTTGCTCACCAAAACTCTCTTATGATTATAACCAGCAGAAGTGGTACTACAAATATGCCAGAAAGTTATTAAAACCATTGATTCTAACATATGGAAACCAAGGGGAGAAACCAGAATTATCGAATCCCAAATGACCAAGGTCGCCACAGGACACTACCCAACCCATACTAGAATGGTTCAAACTATTCTTGTAGATCATGAACGATGAGCAGATGGCAGGGTAGTTATGCAAGAAGCTTAACAAGAAAAGGACGGGGAGGGAATTTTGTGTTGATGCCCAGATCGCAGGGTTCT
Organism: Pinus tabuliformis; assembly: GCA_031772625.1. NCBI lineage: Eukaryota > Viridiplantae > Streptophyta > Pinopsida > Pinales > Pinaceae > Pinus > Pinus tabuliformis. The sequence continues at coordinate 952,264,998 of CM062820.1, forward strand.
ATATCAAATATACTATGTTAGATTTAGGTTCGGACGTAAACATCTTACCAAGGAAGACTTGGGAAGCCCTATGAAGACCCAAGCAAGCATTCTCCCCGATTCAGTTGTGCATGGATAATCAGTACTGCATACTCCCAGTTGGAAGCTTGGAGGATGTGGAAGTACATATAGCAGGAGTAAATACGTATTCAGACTTTGAAGTCATAGACGTCATGGGAGATACAAACCCTTATCCTGCATTGTTGGGAATATATTGGGCCTTCGAAAACTATGTAGTGGTTGACCTAAAAATGGAAACCATGACTCTCAAGGTGGACAAATTCAGGGTGATTCAACCCTTAGATCCTTATCAAGGCCCTAGGTTCACTGAGCCAGTGGACGATAGAGAAGAACCTGACTTATTGGATCAATTATATCGGCTCACAGTAGGGAAGAGAGAAGACTACATCAATCCTACAGTGGATGGATCGATTAGTTGGAGGAGTGTGCAAAGCTCCATAGTCAGTTCAAAATCTACGTGGGTTGATTGGCAGCAAGGAGGCCATGACATACACTTAAGGCGATGTGCAGCTATCCGCCATATCTGCTAGGTTGGTACAAAGGTATGGGATTTTCCCATTTTTAATGGTATGGGATATGTTGTTTATTTTATTACTAAAGTTGATTTGAACATCCCTGAGGCACACAAGATACCCTTACTAGATGTCGCTCTTAAGGCAACAACAACAAGGTGGTGGGGTTCCCTTTGCAACCACCTCCAAGGATGGGAGATAGTCAAGTCCACATTGATATGCATATTCGAGTACACAGAAGGTTGCTTGGTAAATATCCCTAAGTATGAAGGGTACACCGACCCTCACCAGCGTATCCAGAATTATAAAGATAGGTGGACTAGGGAGGGACTTCCAGAGAGTTTGTGGGTGCATAAGTTCATCCACACTCTAGGAACATTCCTCTAGTCTTGGTATCTTAAAGAAGAGATAACGAGGCACACTAGTGAGAGGGAGCACATGAAAGCCTAATTTGTTTGTGATTTCTCCTTTGTTGATGAAGATGAGAGGATAATGATTTCCTTGAAAGCAGTCAAGAGGGTCTTATTCCTATCGAGAAAGCTTATTGAGGACTATTGCGACTAGGATGTCTTCAATTATACCTATGAATAAGTATTTCATGAGGTTGTGTCTTGCGGGAAGGTAAAGCTTGAACCTAACGAACATGATTTTGAAGGATTAAGGCACTTGACCTTTAAGGAGTTTGAGAGGGAATGAGACACATAAGATGGTCCTTTAACGACTGGCCCATAGCTGCAACCTCTGTAACTGCAGAAGCATAACATCGGGACCGAAGAGAAAACGAAATTGGATTTCATTAGGGACTATTGGGACAAACATGCCACCAAGGAGATTTGTGATCTTTTGAAGGAGTACGAGGATCTTTTCCCGTCATCCGTTGTAGAGCTCAAAGGAATTAAAGGATATTCGGGAGAAATGAAGATCATGTTGAAGCCAAATGTGAGGCCAGTAAAACATCGACCGTACTGACTAAACCCAAGGGTTAAGGAGAAGGTGAAGAGGGAGATCAATAATATGTTATCATCTGGCCTCATATTTCTAGTCGATGAAGTTGAGTGAGTTAGTCTGATCGTCATTCAGAATAAGAAGGATTCTAAAGAGATCCGGGTCTATGTCGATTACAGGAGCTTGAACAATTCTTGCGTCCATGATCCCTTTCCAACTTTGTTCAATGATGAGATCCTCGATAATGTTGCGGTAATGAGGATTATTCCTTCATGGATGGGTTCTCTGGCTATCACCAAGTTTGCATTGTAGAAAAAATAAGATGAAAACCACTTTCACAACTGAATGGGGCTCTTATGCACATCATGTCATGTTGTTTGGGTTGAAGAATGCACCTGTAGTGTTTTCAAGGATCATGATTGTTACCTTCCGTGACTATATTCACAAGTTCATGGAGTTATATATGGATGATTGGACAATATATAGCTTATTGAAGAGACACTCTAGTTTGCTCAGGGTAATGTTCAATCACTATAGGCAATTACAAATTTCTTTGAACTTGAAGAAATGCATTTTCACTGTCCCATTTTGAACACTGTTGGGGCATAAAATTTGTAAGGATGGAGTGTGTGTTTACCTTGCTAAGGCTGCGGTGATTCTAAATATGCCTCCACCAACCAATGTCAAGCAGTTAAGATCAACTCTCGACCACATAGGTTACTACCTTATGTTCATCGGTAATTATGCCCTGATTACTGCACCATTGGAAAAGTTGTTGAAGAAATTTGAGTGTTTTGCTTGGACGCTTCCTTTAATACATTAAAGGAGAAGTTGGCAAGTGTGTCGATCTTGGTTTACCCATATTGGAATAAATAATTTCATGTCCATATTGATGCGTCAAGGGTCGCTTTGGGAGCTATTTTGGCCCAGCTTGGAGATGGTGATTTGGATCACCCAATTTATTTCACCAGCATAAAACTTTCTACTGTGAAGAAGAACTACACCACTACTGAACATGAAGCCCTTGTGATGGTATATTCTCCACATAAATTTAAGCACTATATTTTGGGTGGTCCCTTCAAGTTCTTCACTAACCACTCAACAATGTAGTATCTCGTAAATAAACTTGTGCTAGAAGGGAGGATTTACAAATAGCTCTTGTTGTTTTAGGAGTTTATATTCGAATTCATTATGAAGACGGGAAGGATGAATGTAGGGCTTGTCCATCTCTCCTGGTTGGAGTCAAGTGAAGTAGGAGGATCGGGTGAAGTATGAGGGTCGTGTGAAGTAGGAGGGTCGGTAGATGACCAACTGCTAGACACTGATTTGTTTCGGTTTGAAGCCATCCCCGATTACTTAGAAGACATTGCATTGTTCTTGGGCACTGGAAAATGTCCAGAAGAGTACACAACAACCCAAAGGAGGCATATGGTGGTTGGAGCTACAGATTACCAACTGATCGCAGGCCAATTGTACAAGATGGGTCTTTACCAAACACTGTGACGATGTGTCATCAACCATGAAAAGGAAGATGTGATATGGGAGTTCCATTATGGAGTTGTGAGAGGACACATAGGGGGAAAATCTACCACAAGAAAAGTACAGCAAGCGAGACTTTGGTGGCCCACACTCTTAAGGGATGTAAAATAGTACGTCAAGAAATGTGATGTTTGTTAATGGGTGGGGTTGCCATTGCACAGGGATGAACTTCCTCTACAACACGTATGCGCACTCCAAGATTTTGAAAACTAGGTTGTGGACTCCATGGGGCCTATTAATCCTCTGATACGTCACTCGTACGCTCGATACATTATCACTGCTACAGACTATCCCACTGGTTGGGTCGAAACCACACTTGTTAAAGATTACACTATTGAAACTACAAATCAGTTCATTTTCAAAAAATATCATCACTCGACTTGGGTGTCCCCGAAGCTTCACTAGTGACCATGGAACCCACTTTGTTAATGAAATAGTCATTATATTTCTATAGAAATTCATGATCTAACATCATAAAAGCAACCCCTATCATCCACATGCGAACAACACCAACGAAACTTTCAACAAGATCATGGAGAAGAGCCTCACCAAGGTCTGCTCTGCCAACCAAGATGACAGGGACGTGAGGATACCAGCTACCTTATGAGCTTACCATACCAACGTCAAACAATTGCATAAACATACACCACTCTAGCTCGTTTATAGATGAGAAGTTGCAGTGCCTGCAGACTTTATTATTCCCAACTTCTTTATTATGTAGGCTACTCAGATAACAGAGGACAAGTCAATTGTTGAATGAACTATGGGAGTTAGATGAAGCTAGGTTTTTAGATAATTTTCACCAAGTTGTCGAGAAGGAAAGACAGAAAGCATGGAATGACCAACACATTAAGAGGAAGTCCTTCGAAGTCGGGGACAAGGTTCTACTATATGAAAGTAAGTTTCTAAAGCATCCTGGGAATTTGCAAATGCATTGGTTGGGGTCGTTCATTGTTGCGGAAGTACGAGACTTTGGAGCTATTAATCTTCACAACAAGACAATATTTTTTTGCCAAGATGGGTAACATCACATGCCTGAAGCCCTTCCATGGCCCACAAACTTCTTAATCACTTAGTTGATCTCCTAAAGGGGATCGTAGTTAGGTTTAGTATCAAGTCAATTAGGTAAATTTGAAGTCGAGTTAGCTATGTTAGTCGCGAATAAAGATACTTGTATCAAGTTTGTTAGTTTAGTTGAGTGCACCCCTCCAAAACTAATTATAGTTGGGGGAATGCACATGGTAGTTGTCTTGTCATTCATAACCATTCACAATTTCCAACATATTTTTGAATTTAGTTTAAATCTCTCCCGTAATATCCATAACACATTCTCGTTATCAACTTTTTGGTTTTGCCATCATTTCATAATAATTTGCCATCATGATCACTTGCATTTTGAGTTTTTGCATCCTCCACCTCAAGTCCAGGTGGCAGTCGTCATTAATGCCACAATTTGAATTGAGTATAGCAAGTTGTTGTATTTATTAGTTAAATAGTGTAATCACAAATGTTGTATCAAGTCTTTCTATATAGTTTGCATGGAAATGTTGAAATCTCCATTGAAATATTAGGTGGTTGAGCTGCTCACTCTGGCTTCGGTGTCAAATTCCCTTGGTTCTCAATCGAAATTCTGGCCTCATGTGTCTATTGTATATAAATGACGAGTTGCAACCATGACTCGAGCATCAAATTTTTTTGCCTCTACTAGTCTGTCTGAACCCAAAATTAAAAAAATTGAAAATCTTCTTGGCAAGTACGAGAATGCTTTGCTTGTCGACAATGATTTATCATAATCCTTTCATTTCCACACGCCGCTCAAGCGTGAAATCTTCACAGAGTCTACAACCAAGAAATATGGCATCCATTCTTCTAGGATGAAGGAGGAATTCTGAGTATTATAGAGGTTTACATTGATGAATTTAAGAAGTTTACCCGTCTTTGGCACTTCAGGCGCGACTATGTAGTGCATGAAGTTCCTTATCAACCATTGCATGCGGGCTCCTTGTGGCTCAACTAAGAGTACCTAATACATGCTAGTAACATCCAAAGGTTGATGGGGTTATTTGTTATGGGCACCAATGTTTCATTTGCATTCCAAACCACCTTCAAGCATAGGAAAAAAACAGGCAACAATAATTTTACACCAAGTATGATACTCAACGCGGTGGAAAAGGAGCCACCATTGATCTGATCAATGTGCCTTCAATTAAGTTTGCTTGTCACATAATTGTCAGGAAGATCATGTGTTGTTATACCATGGGTGATTTCACTCTAGATACCATCACAATGGCTGAAGCATGCGAAAAAGAGGAACAGTTGAATTAGTGTAACTACTTTCTAAATGAACTATTCAGAGCTTATGAGGATGTGTACAAATGGGAGACTTACTTTATCTATGAGTATGTAGTTGTCTCTCTTGAAATGATGAAGTATATCCCTCCTTAAGGAAGAGAATTAGCCCCAATATCTGATGATCATCCCCTGACACTCGTGTACATCCCATGGAAGACATCAGGGGACTTGAGCAAAAAAGAAATGAACGAGGCATCCTTCACTGGCTGGTATGCCAAAATGATCATTGTCACATCAATCGTCCCCAAAATCCCAAAGTCACTCCTTGATTAATATTTTCAAATAATATGGTTCGGTGTTCACCTTGGTACCACCTAGGTTCAACCCAATGTTTTTAACCTGAAGACAATCCAGATGCGGGCTCTACTTTTTAGTCTTTCGAAGCAAGCATTCCGCGATGAAATTTTGTCCTGTTCAGTTATTATTTGCAATATCTGTGATAAGAAACATATATATTCTTTTGAGGGAATTTTGCAATGAACACTACATAGAAAGATCCCCTTTGCCTCTCGGAAGCGGTCGGCGAAAGAAACACTCTCTCATGTCTCGAAGAGATTTGAAACAATTGTGTTCTTTATTCAAAGCACTCTGGAAGCCTTTAGGTCGTTAACAAGTTCTCTACCCATCTTTTCTAAATTTCCTAGTGTTAGTTCGATCGATACTTCGTCACTAAAATCAATAGTTGTCTCCCTTCCCCTCATGGGCCCTACTTTTGTTACTGAGCCCACCATGCAAGACACCCATCCATTTGCTAGCCTAATTCCCTCTTTCCCGCCACCCTATTTCTATTACTTTTCCCCAAGTTGTTGACCTCACTAATGAAGAACGCCACTCCATCGTTGGAACCCATATCATCGAAGAAATCTCGCATTCCACCTCAACTATTTCCCTAACATCCCACAACCCCTCACCCTACACAACCTTCCCCTTCTTGACCATTTCAGATTCTCCTCAGACCGACAACCTCTTTACTGCTGACATCGAAATGAAGGTTTATTTCATCATTCAAGCTATCATCGACACCACCCATGACACCATCATTGTCAGTACCAAACCCGCATATATGGTTACAATGCCTCTTATATCCTTGCCACTAGAATTAGTCCTAGCATCAACAAATGAGCAGTCAATCCACCCTAATCCCAAATTCCAGGAAGTTATAAACATTCTAACTCTAACCTCTAGCCATATTCCCCATTCATCACCACCATTTGTTCTAGATGTCCACACCAGCATCCAAACCGCAGAGGACCTACAAAAGGAAACTTCACCACAAGGCTAATCTCAAAGGTCGGTCGCCAGTGGACAACCACTGCAAACCCAATTCCCTCTTCCTACTACCATGTCGACTGATGATATTCAAAATTGGTCATCCTCTCAATTATTTACTTTCATCCAACTAGTTGTTTGCTAAGCATAAGCACTGCATAATACATTGGTAGTCGAACATGAATAGTAAAATAGTTCCTTAACGACTAAACAGGATCAACTCTTGCAAGAAAATCAAGCGTTGCAGTAGAAGGTTGATGATATCAGTGATAAGTTTTAGACACTTTAGCTACCATCACTGAGGTAGTACCAAATGCACCAAAAGATTTCTCAGCCTGCACACTTTCAGATCACTGTGACCGCATTAGAACTACATGTGCCAACCTTGTTTCATCGAACCACGAGCTTAAGCACACTATCGCAGGCAAAAATAAAGCATTCTCTAATCCAACCACTCAATATGCCACAGAAATTGAGTAGAAGATTACAAATGTGGCTTCTCTGAAGGCCTCCCTTCACCATGCTACTAGGGAGGCGCAATAAATATTCACACAAGTTCATGACTAGTTTGGTTTTCTCTCTAGAAAGAATCAAGTAGTCTATGCTTTGTGCCAATAGGCTCATTAATTGGTCAACCAAGCTTTGCTCATGCCTAAACTTGACCAACAATAGGACCTATTTTCCCAGACTAATTTTCTAGATAATCATATCTAATAGATTTGAGGATGACTCTCAAGCCACCAAGGATTTGCTACACGACCTCAAATCACCTGCATAGATCCATTTTCAAAAGTTGCAGCAACTCGTCACTAAAGATGAGACCTAATGGAACACCCTCATGACTACCCAACTCACCCTACTAACAATTGAACTTACCACACCATTCCTTGAGCAAGTTGCTACTCTGTTGGATTTTTGGCTTTTTGTGATCGTTGAATACACCCAATTCAAAATCAAATCCATCCAATATGTCTTAGAGTTTAGTCCTTCGTTTGAAGGAGAAACTGCAAAATGCCAAGGAACAATTTAGGAAGAAGCAGCGCAAGCAAGAACCCCGTAACCACAAGGAGAATCAACAACATCAGCAAAGGATTGACTCGGGGACGAGTCCATTGATTGTGATTGGGGCCTGTTGGGTCCTTAGTTTTGAGGGATAGAGTTTTGACACATTTTGACCAATTCTAATCGAAATCCGGTTGCACAAGAAACCGTCGAGGAAAAGAAAGAAAATCTGCCAAGATCTATCAGACACTGAATTTGCCAAGCTGAATGTTTGGGAAAATACAAGTGCAACAATGTTCACATAGGTTGCTTAGGAGAGGAGCAGTTGCAACTGAGTCACAAAAGTTGCCAAAGAGGAAAGCACATGGTATTTGAGTGAAATATTGGTAGTTCAAGTGAGTGAGGCCACGGAAGAAGTTTATAAAATACAAAGGAGAAGACAACATAAAGGAGGAGAGAGGAGAAGATCATATGCTGAAATGTTGTCACTAGGTTTATTGAAATTGGTTATGTTCTTGGCTCATCTCTTTTTGAGCCAAATTGTATGATATATCTAATTTTTCCTAAAGGTTCGTAGTGCTAGGATGTATTGATACTTTATTTTGAATGAAAAGAAGTTGCGGGACTATTCTATGCCTTTGAATGTGTTGATTTTTATGGGCATTAAAAAAAAATATTATGCATTATTGTGAATATTACATGTCTCTTTAGTTATGTCGCAAGCTCTATTTTGCACCTGTTGCATATCTGATAATGTGATTTCCTAGTGTTGAAAAGTGTGCAACAAGAAATGCTTGTTGAGAGTGCAACAAGATGATGGAGCTTAGTGAAAAGAGTCGCCTTCACTAAGTGGGCCCGCAGGCTATTTTTGGCGCAAGTCTATTTTTAGACATATGGATCATGTCTATGTTTATGGATGATTGATCAAGTTGGGAAAAATAGATGGACTTCTATTTTTGATGAAAGTGTGAGTGATCAAAGTCTATTTTTAGACTGGCTGTCAAAAATAGAAAAGTCAAATATTATTATCTCACAATAATATTTGGACTATAAACTTGATCTTATTCTCTTGGAGCACTTCAGTTTGAGCTATAGAGGTGGCACATGCAGCTGTCAGAAGGAAATACGCTTTTCTTATGAGTCAGTTGAGTTGTTGCATGCATGACTTCAGTTAGAACTCAAGTGAGTTGAGTTTAGTGGACTGGAGGTACAGTTGATGGAGTTGTGTTCAGTTTGACTTAGTTAAACTAGTTGTAGTTATCTAACTGCAGATAGACTAATGATGAGTTGTTAAACTAATTATTAACTCATAATACAACTAAAGAATACATCAATTAACTCAGTTGCATGTCAGTGCATGTTCAGTTCAACAGGGACAAGTGGTAGAGAATCAGATTGCTATCAGTTGTGACTATAGTTGTGCATCAGATCTTGCACAATCAAGGGATTGAGTATGCCAATGAGTTTTCTCACGTATTTGGCCCACATTTTAGCCTTTGTTCACGTCCAAAAAGAGTGAGTGACTATTTTGCAGGTGAAAAACGAGTTTGGGAAGCCATTCTCATCAGTTCTTGAGCAGGTATTGAGCAGTGGAGGCAGGCAAGCAGCGGGAGAGATTTGGAGATCAAATCTGAGCTGTATTGTGTGTAACAGGTGGAGATACTTGTGAGAAGTATTATGCTTTGTATTATTACATGATTCAATCAATATAATATACAGATAGTGTGGGGTTTTTAGCGAGATGCTTTCCCCGGGATACATACTGTGTTTATGAGTTTGATTGATGCTTCTATGTGCGCCTGTGAATGTTTCTGCTTCTGTAAATTGATGATCAACGTAGAGGAGATTATGTATTATACATGTTCCGCTTATAATTGTATGATCAGGATAATCTCTGTGAATATGTGTTAAATTATTTAAAATTTCTACATGGTATCAGAGCTAGATAATTGTAGAAAAAATTTCTACATGGTATCGGAGCTGCTTGATTTGTAGAAGAGATTTTTACAGGATATCAAGCGAGGATTGATCATCGGATCTATTATTCAGAAAGTGTTTACATTTTATTTCTTCAGGAAGAGTCTGTAATCGGGCCAGGTAGCCTCTGGATTCATCCTTCTTTTGGAAGGTGAGATATCCAGTAAATGCCCAGACAGTCAATCTCTGTACAAGAAATAATTTGTTCTCACGAATTCTAGATTGGAAGCGATTGAATTTTGAGCTGGTGGAATTCAAATTTAATTCCAAAGCAAGAGCGAACTCAGAAACATTCAGTGTGAGAATGGAGACAGTATGCCCCAGTATCTCATGAAGTTCACCCAACGCCGGGATGAGCTGGGAAGTGTGGGGGTGACTGTCGGATGAGGATGGTGAGTCTAGCACTCCTTGACCTTCCTAAGAGTTGGCATAGCTACCAGGACTCGGTGAATGGAAGGGAGAAACTGCCAAATTGGGAACGACTATGGTCGGATTTGATGCAGGAGGAGATTAGACGGAGCACCAGAGACAGTTCTTCATCTATGCATGATGAGGAGAATTGTGCCTTAGCGAGTAAGGCGAAGAAGGGGAAGGAGAAGGTTTCTCTTTTCGAATCTTGTTCTTCCAGTGATGGGAAGAAAGCTGACAAGTCGAAGGTGCGATGCTTTCGTTGTCATGAGATTGGTTCATGGGTCAAGAACCTGTATGCTCTTGAGGTTCAAGATGCATGCAAAGCCTTGAGCAGCAAGGCAACTGATGGAGACTTGGTGGTTGAGAGGGAGCGTATATTACCTCTCAACATGCAGAGCCAGAAGAAGTCTCAGACGATTGTGGAGGAGCCACGATTGGTGCAGCAACTTCAGGAGATTGTGGAGGAGCCACAACAGGGGAAGCTGAGAGGAGATCGAGTAGAGACATCTACTCATCCAGAGACCTCCAGTAGAGGGAAACTTCAAGCCAGGTGGGCTGAGGGATCGCATGCAGCCATACCTCCAGGTAGGAGGTGGGGTGATGTGGATTGATTGTCCCAAGGAGGAGGGGCAGGATCCTTGAGGTACCCAACCTCTTGGATGAGACCTTGCTACGGGAGCCCCGATGTGTAGTAGCAGGAACTGACTAATTGGGTAGAGACAGATGCGGATGGAGCGGCAGAGAGAGCGACAGTGCAGGGAATCCCAGGACAACGCATAACTAGCAGGCTGTAGCAATGCGAGAGGCACAAGTGTTTTGCACAGTGCTAGGTGGCACAGAGAGGTGTGCAATGGTGCGAGATGCATGGAGATGTTGCAGTAGCGCAGATGTCAGAGAGGGAGCACTTGTCAGCAGCAGGTAGAGCTTCAGCATCAGAGGATGTTTCTATCCCAACAGGGAGGTCAGTTGGGAGGTGCAGTGCGGATGCAATGCTGGGAGATAGAACCAGCAGTAGCACGGATGCAGTCAGAGATCAAAGTGACAGAGGCTAGAGCAGTCAGATACTGAAGAGCACAGAGATGCAGAGTTTCAGTCGACAGAGGCAATAGCATTCAGAGACTTTGATGATAGAGCAAGTGGACCGGCCAGATGTGTTGCATGGAGAACATTCCAGAGTTACAGGATCGGGTTTGAGAGGAAGCCTTTCTTGTTGAGAGGGAGTGTTAAAGTGTGCAACAAGAAATGCTTGTTGAGAGTGCAACAAGATGATGGAGCTTAGTGAAAAGAGTCACCTTCACTAAGTGGGCCCGTAGGCTATTTTTGGCGCAAGTCTATTTTTAGACTATGTCTATTTTTAGACATATGGATCATGTCTATGTTTATGGATGATTGATCAAGTTGGGAAAAATAGATGGACTTCTATTTTTGATGAAAGTGTGAGTGATCAAAGTCTATTTTTAGACTGGCTGTCAAAAATAGAAAAGTCAAATATTATTATCTCACAATAATATTTGGACTATAAACTTGATCTTATTCTCTTGGAGCACTTCAGTTTGAGCTACAGAGGTGGCACATGCAGCTGTCAGAAGGAAATACGCTTTTCTTATGAGTTAGTTGAGTTGTTGCATGCATGACTTCAGTTAGAACTCAAGTGAGTTGAGTTTAGTGGACTCGAGGTACAATTGATGGAGTTGTGTTCAGTTTGACTTAGTTAAACTAGTTGTAGTTAGTCTAACTGCAGATAGACTAATGATGAGTTGTTAAACTAATTATTAACTCATAATACAACTAAAGAATACATCAGTTAACTCAGTTGCATGTCAGTGCATGTTCAGTTCAACAGGGACAAGTGGTAGAGAATCAGATTGCTATCAGTTGTGACTATAGTTGTGCATCAGATCTTGCACAATCAAGGGATTGAGTATGCCAATGAGTTTGCTCACGTATTTGGCCCACATTTTAGCCTTATCTCACGTCCAAAAAGAGTGAGTGACTATTTTGCAGGTGAAAAACGAGTTTGGGAAGCCATTCTCATCAGTTCTTGAGCAGTGGAGGCAGGCAAGCAGCGGGAGAGATTTGGAGATCAAATCTGAGCTGTATTGTGTGTAACAGGTGGAGATACTTGTGAGAAGTATTATGCTTTGTATTGTTACATGATTCAATCAATATAATATACAGATAGTGTGGGGTTTTTAGCGAGATGCTTTCCCCGGGATACATACTGTGTTTATGAGTTTGATTGATGCTTCTATGTGTGCCTGTGAATGTTTCTGCTTCTGTAAATTGATGATCAACGTAGAGGAGATTATGTATTATACATGTTTCGCTTATAATTGTATGATCAGGATAATCTCTGTGAATATGTGTTAAATTATTCAAAATTTCTACACCTAGGATGGATGTGGATGATAAATCGTTTCCATAACACTCCTTGATGTCTGGTTCTAGTCCCTTTTCCTATTCAAGTCTCGACACGCTTGGGTGAGACGCCTCACTTCTTTTGGGTAAGGTGAAAAAGTTGGCGTTGGAATATACTACAACGGATACTTTGTTGGCCCTTGAGTTTGAACCCAAGGTCTCTATCTCTTACAAATTTTCGCTAACACCCCATCTTAAAACAATTCAACGATGTGTTTCCTAAGGAAATCCCATAATTACCACCAAGAAGATAAAATTATTTCTCAATTGAATTATTGCCAACATCAGCACCGATGTCAAGAGCTTCATATCGCATGATAACACTGGAGCTGGTGGAATTAAAATTACAGTTAAAAGAGATGTTGGACAAAGGATGCATTAAAGCTATCGTATTGCCCTAGGGAGCTCCGTTGTTATTCGTAAATAAAAATGATGACACACTAAGACTGTGTATCGACTATAGGTAGTTAAACAAGGCCACAATAAAGAACATGTATCCCTTGCCAAGAATTGAGGAATTATTTGACTAGCTGAGAGGAGTTAAGATATTTCAAAGATAAAATTGAGGTCTGGGAACCATAAGGAATGAATTAAGGATGAAGAAATCCACAAAACCACCTTTAGAATGAAGTGTATACATTATGACGTGGTGGTATTGTTTTGACTCACCAATGCTCCAACAATATTTATGTGTTTAATGGATAACATTCTCAATCCATATTTGGGCAAGTTTGTATTAGTCTTTGTAGATGACATTTTGGTTTTCTTTTAACCAAGGAGGAGCATGAAGAACATTTTCTAGTAGTATTGCAACTACATTGAGAGCACAAGCTTTATGCCAATCTCAACAAGTGTGACTTCTTCTAGTCAAAAGTTTAGTATTTGGGACACATTGTCTCCATAGAAGGAGTAGCAGTGGATCAAGAGAAGATTAAAGCCATCATGGAGTGGCTTAATCCTCAAAATGTGACAAAAGTTAGATCCTTCATGGGATTGGTTGGTTATTACTGGAGGTTCATTCAGAATTTCTCCAAGATTGGACATCCAATCACATCATTATAGAGAAAAGGAACTAAATTTCAATGGATAATAGAATGTGCAACCAGCTTTGAGTAGTTAAAATATTTGCTTGCACATGCACCAATATTGAGGATAACATACATAAAAAAGGATTTTATGGTGTGAACGGATGCCTATAAGGAAGGGCTCGGTGGAGTCCTAGTGTAAGAAGGACAAGTAGTATATTATGAATCGAGAAAATTAAATGAGCATGAGTGAAATTATGTCACTCATGACTTGGTGTTGGTAGTGATAATGCATGCATTGAAAATATGGAGGCATTACCTCCTTGAAAGGAAATTTGTTTTGATGTTAGATCTTGGAGGGTTGAGGTATGCATTTGACACTACAAAGTTGAATGCAAAAGAGGCAAGGTGGCTAGCCTTTATTAGTGAATTTTATTTTGAAATAAAATATATCAAGGATAAATAAAACAAAGTAACATATGAACTCAACATGAGGCTACAAATGGCTCATGTGGAAATTATTAGCACTTTTGAAGCTGGCATTAAATAAAGGATCAAAGAGGTGATGCATTAGGATGAGCATTACCAACAAGTGAAGGAAAACATAAATCAAGATCTAGAAGGAGCATGGAGTAAAAATTACTCACTCACAAAGGATGGGTTATTAAAATTCAAAGGTAGATGGGATATATCTAGTATGAGCAACTTGAAGAAGCTCATCTCTCACAAGTTTCACAAAATACTTCATTTAGGTCATCTTGGTTATCACAAAATGATAATAGCTACGAAAAATATGTATTATTGTACAGACATGAAAAAGGATGTTGTTGAGTATATTGTCAGGTGCTTGGAGTGCCAAAAAGTGAAAGTGGAGTGTAGACATCCAATGAGATTATTACAACCAATCCCCATTCCTGGTTGGAAGTGGGAAGTCATCTCTATGGACTTCATCAGGAGATTACCATGGACATCAAGAAAACGTGGTGTCACAATGGAAATGGTGGACAAGTTGAGTATAGCTCATTTTATAGTTGTCGAGTCGACACACAAGGCAATTGATATTGTTCAAATTTTCATGAAATGAATATTTAGACTACATGGGGTACCCAAGAAGATTATCTCAGATAAGGATGTCAAGTTCACCTCAAAGTTTTGGAAGGCACTGTTTGTTGGTTTAAGGACATAATTAGCATTCAATATAGCATATCATCCTCAAAAGAATGGATAGTCTGAAAGAGTAAACAAGGTGTTAGAAGACATGGTAAGAATGTATGGCATGCATCAACCTTGGAGGTGGGAAGAGTTTCTACCTTTGCTACATTTTTCTTACAATAATGGGTACTAAAAATCATTGAAAATGAGTCCTTTTGAGGCTCGGTATGGTAGGAAATGTAATACATCTGTAAGTCAATGATCCAGTGAACAAGGTGCATATTAGACCTAATATGCTGAAGAAAATGGAACAAGAAGTAATTTCTATCAGGAAAAAATTGAAAATAGCTCAGGAGAGGCAAAAGAGCTATAAACAATGCATTCTAGATCAAAGGAAAAGCATGCTTTGAAATCAAGTAGATCAAGGTGCAGTGGAAGCAATTTCGACCATATGAGGCCACCTAAGAAATGAGTGACCAGGTGAGGGTATCAGACCCATGTTTGTTTACTATGTAAGTAAATGCTATAAGAGTTGTATATATAAACTTCACTATTAATTTTTTTGTTCAAAAATATAACATTGTTGAATGTGTGTCCGGGTATAGAACAATGAGGATGATGTTTCTCTAAGGGGGTGGGGTCTGTGACAACCCTTTTTTTTATCCCTCTTGTAAATAATGATATGAATTGTAATTCATGTAAATAACGTGGAAATGTAAACATTGGTTGGCTAACAAAAGCGGACACAGATTCATAGGTCTAAGGAGGAGGAGATGTTACCCAAGCCACACCACCTATCTCCCTGATGGATTTATGGCATTGTTGGTACAAGCATGGAATTTAGGTATGGGTTTCCCAACTGAAATATGAGCCCATGCAGTCCCCATTTTTTTGGAACATGTGGCCATGGTTAACACACAAGGAAGGGATGTGAAGCAAAGGCCCTACGTGAGACAAGGGTGTGGTGTGGAAAGAAATGCATGGATACAATGTGGTATAAGAGGAAAAGATAGCTCATAGAAGAAATAACAACAAGCATAGAAGTGTAAGAAAACAGAGAGCATGGAATTAGAAATGAATGTGGATTTTCTAATGATCCGTAAACTGTCATGGATATTCCATTGGATAGTTTGTCACAACAAATCTGATAATATTATATTAAAAACCTAAGATTCTACACTATTATAGTTTTATTTAATTTCTAGATCTGTAAAAATAATTGTAATTAGTGCATGCATGTAAAAGTAAATTAAGTAGAAAAGTAGAGAATGACAAAATAAGCTCACACACACATAATACACAAGATATGCTCTCTGGGAAACCCTTTCGGGAGAAAACCCAGCTGGAAGGTGAGGTCGCTTCGCTCTCTTTCTCTATCTAGAAATATGGTTGCATATACAAAGAAGTAATGCTTGTGGCCCGTGGGCTGCTACAGTGCACATATCTTCTCTGTGTGCTCTACCTCCTATCTCTCCTGGATATCTTTGCTCAACTACGGAACAAAATGCTCTTGAAAGAATGGAATGCATCTTCCTCCTAGTGGCTCGATTATAACACAACCCGATAGCCTACTAGTGGTTAAGTTTGACTACATCAACTCTTAACTAGAGTTACAAAATAGACTCTTCTAGAGCCTTTTACATCACAAACATGTGGCTATCCCCTTTTCCATGAATAATGGGGGCTGACGTGGCATCCTCCTGAACTATAGGTGTGAAAACAGGAAGGTTAACTTATGAGTGGCATAACTTTTACATATGGACTCTAATTGATGCGATTCTTGCGTCGTTGGAAATCTCAATGTGTAGAATAGCATGAAAAGGTGTAGCACTTTGGTGACAAATTTTTACCCCCAAAAAATGTCATTTGATGCCTCAAAACACTCCCGAAAGGTTTCAGACGTCGTTTTTCTAAACTGGGTCCCACTAGTAAAAATGGTCCCATGAGTTGATTCCTGCACTTTTTCCACTCCAAATGCATTGAGATGGATGACAAACAATATAATTATCCAATTCGGATCATCCAAGGAGAATTAACCATCTCTAGCCCATGTTATATGTTTGGGATAATATTTTATGAGTTTTGCTGAGGCCAGTATGTGTGCCTGTGAATTGGTTGGCCAATGAGATTTCAATGTAGTTGGATCATTTAGTGCTTTCCTTGGGGCTGATAAACCATTGGGATGCTGGTTAGAGGGTTGATAAACCATTTGACAGGCTGAGACACCCGGGTGCTAGCTGAAAGAACTGATAAACCACTAAGTGCTAGCCTTGGGGTTTATAAACCACTTATGTTCTTGTTAAGTAAGCTAATTAACCACTTGGATGTTGGGCTCTTAACTCTTACAATACTAGCTTATAGAAGCCAACTGATAAACCATCCAAATAGTGGATTCATTCTTCTTGAACTAAGTTGTAACTCACTGAACCTTATATGAATTCTCGTGGTTAATTTCTACTGGGACAGGGAGTAACTGTGGTATTTACAGCTAGACGCAGTTGATAAACCACCTAGAAAGTGAACTCTTCTCAACGTCTATTTGACTAGTTATTGGTGAGAATACTCAAGCAATTAACTCCTTA
The DNA here is from genome assembly GCA_031772625.1 of Pinus tabuliformis. NCBI lineage: Eukaryota > Viridiplantae > Streptophyta > Pinopsida > Pinales > Pinaceae > Pinus > Pinus tabuliformis. The sequence continues at coordinate 952,282,242 of CM062820.1, forward strand.
GACTTTGAATCTTACTCTAGGGTGGTCAAGTGAAAGAAATATTGTAGTGTAGTTGGCCTACAGTCGGGTGGAGAGTTGAAATCCCTCCCTTAGTTGCCAATCACTCAAGATAATAAGATAAGTATATTTACTTGTACATGTGGCATAGTGAATGATGAATGATGTGTTTTGAGATGTGACAATGAATGTACCAACTTTGTAAATGGAGGAATATGATATTCCTAGTTGTTTATAATGAAATATTGATATCAGTATTCTCATTGTTGAAATGGGTTGGAGAACCTGTGTTTGTTGATACGTTCTTGAGTTACATAGTGATTTATATGTTTATGTCTGATTGTTTGACATGATCAATCAATTGTCACCATGTGAAAATTTTCATGGTTTGTTATGCTATGTGTACCATAGATTTCTATGCTTACAGAGTGTTGATTGTCTCTCCTAGTTTAAGGACTATAAATGATATAATGTATAATATATCAATGGATCTAATAGTGTTGCATGGGACATATTATGTGGCTTAATATCATGTTGTTGTGTTGAAATTATAGCGCAGTGTTAGCCATGGCTACGATCACTCTTGTGCTTGTTAGAAAGCATGTTGGTAGTCTGACTACTCATGCTATGACTATTTAAAATATTGCCTTGTTAGTGGTGGAATGAAGAGTTCATTTATGAGGAAGTCAATGTTCTAAGCAAAACTTCACTTCAGGGAGGAATTGGGCAAAATACCTAGAAATCCATTAGAAATTCTAAGTTGAATATTGTAGAATTTAGACTTGTATTTGGGTCTGGATAAGTCCTTGATAGGGTTTGTATATGATCAGATGCACTTTATGTCCAATGGATGACTCCAAGACACTTTTGTTTACGTGTTTCATGGAAGCATCAGATGTGAAATGATCTAGATATGTTGCACGAAAAGGTTAATATTAAGGTTAGGGCCCGTTGAAGTGTTCAAGGCTTGGAGCTAGACACACTTTATGTCTAGTTGATGTATTAAAAAATCTGTACATCTAGGATTTTTGTGTTTATGCGCTTAATGGAAGTTTCAGATGTGAAACAATCCAGATATTTCACACAAAAAGGGTGGTATCATGGGTGGGGCCCATCGAGGTGTTCAAAAAGTGGAGATGGATGTAGTCCAAACCCGAATAAGTGTTATGGAATGGTAGCGAGCTGAATGTATCTGGGGATCCAAGGGTCTAGGAGATATGTCAAGAACAAACTACTTGTGCACGTAGATATCTCCTATGGCCAGATATAAAGGGAATTAATGTTTATCCACAAGAAGTCTGGTTAAGTGGGACTCACAAGTAAAGTTGATGTGGTAAGCACCATAGATGCATTGATAAGCCACGTAAGTGCCATGTGGGTGTCATGGTTGATGTGGAAAGGACATGTGGGTGCCACATGGAAACACTTGTTGGCGTGGTAAGATTTAAATAGCCAATCTTTGAAAGGGCATAAATTTCAATCCAAGAGTTAGATTAAGGTAAAATTTATATCGTTGAAAAGCTCTCAGTGAGTTGAACGTAATGGTGTTGTCCAAAGTTAATTATGCTAACTTTGGAAATAAGAATTTTTGTAACCTGATTTCCATAATGAGGCTTGGAGGCTAGGTTGATTAAAAGTAACACCTCCCAACTGTCTGGGAAGTCTAATGGGGAGGGTGGGAGCGTTACAATTAAAATTTAATATAAAAAAGGTCATGAAGGTTTAAAACATTCCTAAGTAATAGTGGGTGGGCTCCCACTAGACTCTATTTGTTGAGACTTTATCTTAAATAAATATCCTTATGACTCTTATATTTACTTGAAAAAAAGACATATCTATCATATATGACAAAAGATATCTCAATAAATACACCATTGTCATCCACTCAATAACACTTGTCTTCATCAAATTTAAATATTGTATTATCAGTCAACCCAAAAAACTTAGTGCCTTAGAGTGTTCAAACTATAAATATTGTCATGGAAATAAAATAAATGTCAAATCATAAAAAAATTGCATGCATGTCAGTGAAAGAAACTTATCTTTTTCCCTCATCTCTCATTTTTTGTGATTGTAATTTTGGATGTGCTAAAGTTGACTAAGAAGGCCCAATGCTTGGAATCTCTTCCAATGACTTCTTTCCTTTATCTATAGGGAACTTAGTAAGGGGTTTCTTGTCATTCTTAGGTGGAGAGTAGTTAAAAGAGGCAACAAAGGTAACCACACGTGCAGTCATAAGTGGTGGGTGGATCTCTCAGGCTTACAAGTAAGTTAATTATACCAAAGGATGGTGAGAGAATATTATCTTATCTCCCCAACCATCTTGCATTGGTTGAGATTGTTGTACAGGAACATCCATGATTGATAAAAAAAAAAAAATTATTTTTATTTTTTTTAGGCACTTTGCATTACGTCAAATGAGGATTTCATAGACCAATTTTTTTTTTCTCTTGGTCTTCCCAAAGGGAAACCAGGACAGTAACATAAGTTTAAAGTCTTGAGGTTGTTAAGACATCGTCTAACTACAACATATTACAAATAAAAAATTATAAAAATAAGTTGGTTGTGCCAAAACCTGGCATACATTGACATGAGAAGACAAAAAATACTACCAATTCTACAAGTAAAAAACTAGTGAGTCATAACAATTATTGGGTATAATCTCTAGGAATTTGTGTTGATTGGTCACTATCCTCACCCAGGAGAAGGAGATGTTGGCTAATATCCTAGCTAGAATGGTCAACTTGTGATCTATATTGTAAATCTTTTCCTCTAGATTTTCCAATCTAATAGAATTCTCCTACTGAGTCCTCCCATACCTCCCTGCCACCTACAATATTCAAAAGATATTTAACCTTGTGTCATCTTTCTGTCGTGATTGATGAAGTGATAGGAGTGCATGTAATTCACTAAGTATAGTGGGAGTCACAACCCTGTTTCATGTGAGTTAGAATCATATTAAGGCAAGGGGGGTGCGGGGATGCCTGCTCCTAGGCACCCTCGTAGGGAGATAAGGTCCTTTGTAGCCATATCTTGACAATGAGTTTGAATGGATTATGGAATATCCTCACTCCAATCCAAATGAAGGGGATGAGTTGTTGTGCTGAGACCAAAATTGGCTAGCTTTTTAGCCAATTTGTTTCCTTCTCTGCAGATATGAGAGAGGAGGAGAGTTGTGATTTTTCCCAGGAGTTTTGTGGTATTACCCATTTGAGGTTCCAACCTTTAACTCTTACAAATTTTGGAAGAATCTGATCCATGTTTGATTTTGAGGAATATATTGATAGTGATCTTCAGATCTCTTTTAATAACAAGCTTGAGAAATTGTTTATGGATAGCAAGTGAGAGACCCTGCTCTAGTGCCCAAATTTCAGCAAATTTATTAGTGTTGAGGTGTATGACACCTACATAAACATGTAGAATCTTCCCATTAGAATTAGGAAAGAATCCACCATAATTGGCTTGCCCTAGATTTCCTTTTGAGGCCCTTTCAAAGTTATGTTTGATGAAGTCCTTCAGAAGGGGGGACGAAAAGAAAGGGTTGGAAGGGAATAAATTGGGGACAGAGGGAGTTCTCCATAAGGAATAGGGGGAGATACCCATTTTGGTTAGAATGAAATTTTCAGGTTGATTGCATTCCCAATATTTTGAGGACCAAGGAAGAAAAAAATGTTTTAGGGTAGCTTGTTAAATAAATTTTATAGAGGCTCTAAGATTCCTAAATGTTTCTCTCTTATGCTCCTTCCAAATCTCCCATAGGATGAATTCTGGGATGAGTTGCCATGCTGTGTTGACAATAAGATTAGTGAAAGGGGATTCACACTTTAATTGTGGAGGGGAGAGGATGTTATTTTCTATTATGTCAATCTATCGAAAGAGCATAACAAGGTGGTCCTAGATAGAAGCAAAGAAGTTGTAGTTGGTAAGAAGATGATTGACATTTTCTAAATTGGAGAAATAATGAAGATAGGTTGAGGGGCCCTAAAAACTACAACTTTGAAGCTTGTACCATGTCAAAATTTTGTTCCATAATAGAAGCCACAAGGAAAGAGTGTTTTTGGTCCAATCTCTGAAATACCATTTTTTATGCCATTTGCCTTGATCATCCTCATTGTTGTTTCTTGTGAGAAGACTACAAGCTTCAAAGAGGTTAAAATTGCCTAAAGGACAATAACCTCAACAAATAATATCATTGCCCTCTTGAACCATAATTCTTCTATTTGCAGATTACTGCTTGATAATTATCCTTTTGTTTTGGGAAGGAGGCTCAATCCATTCCTTGCATGAATTTCAATTGTATCATTGGGAAGTATCCCAATAATGTGCAACTAAGATTTGGCCCTAGAGATGAGGGAGCCCCTGGTTGGGTGGAGTTGTTCATTCTAAGATAATTTTGGCCATTGATGCCATGATTCATCCCAAAACAATGCACTGTCACCATTTTTGATTTCCCAAAAACCATGCTCCTAGATAAGATGTTTGTTGCTCCAAGTAGTATTCCAGATATGAGAACCCCCGTTGTTGTCTGTCATTGTGATGAGTTGAGATTCCTGTGTATTGGGGGCATACTTACATTTCCACATTTTTATCCATAAATCCTTTGGGTTTTTTTATCCATCTCCACCAGGTTTTAGCACTTAAGGCATCTCTAGAGTATATATAGATCGCGAAGACCAAGGCCTCCTCCTTCTCTTGGATGACAAACTTTGTCCCATGCAAATAGAGCCCATTTTCAGTCTCTTTTGGTGCCTCCCTAGATGAAGTTGCATTGAATATTTCTAATATTGTTTAGGATGGATTTGGGGGTTGCCATTGTCAAGAGAAGATTGGTGGAAAGGGATTGAATGACAAATTTGAGAAAAATCAAGCAACTAGCTGGATTAAGTGATCTAAAAGTCCAACAAGAAAGTTTGGCTTCATATTTAAGAAGAATATTTTCCCATACCTTTGCCTAAGAACAATATTAATTAAGGAATTATAGCTCATTATGTCACTAGTTGTGATTTGAACCTAGATGGGGAAGATAACAACCCCATTTCGTCCAACCAACTAAGATAACCCTAATTGACACATATATATTTGCGGTAAGGCTACATGGGTGGGACCAACCACAAGGTATTTGAACTAGTGACCTATTAAAAGGAGTGTCCTAAAAATGCACCCATTCACCATCAATCCAAAGTACCATGGGTGGGACATTCATGATACTTGGGTGAAGTTGTAAAGGCACATTTGGAGGGGCAAATGGATGAGGCAAGGTTAGCTATCCACCAAGGTCTAAGTGCCCCATGGATTAGTTGGTTAAACTCATATGAATTTGCATCAAAATGAATGGAAAAGTAATTTTTCTTGCATTTGCCTTCTTGCCAAACAACATTTGGCCTTCTTCCCCATCCCCTTCTATTTCCTCTAGATTCTCAACTAAAGAAACTCATCTATACAAGTACCATTAAATCAATTAAAACTTCTTGAATAAAATACAATATGCAGTAATAAAACACACTTTGAAAAAATTCTATTAAATATGTTTTAGCTAGGTCCAAGTTAAATCACACAAAAGACTAATTATGTAAAAGGAGAGATGAAAATGAAATAAATCATAATACAAGGAAATACTCAAAGCTGCTTCATTTCATGCTCAAAAAATGCATAATCCATAATCATTTTTTCTTTCAATATATATCATCCTCTTCATCTCCTTGCCTCAAATAACCTTCTTTAAAAATGATGATATGACAGTCACTGTATAATTTCTAAAACAAAGTACTTCAACCATCTTTAACAAACAATAGGAATATATACTTTTATAAGGAAGAAAATGAAAAATGATAAGTATGGAGAGCTGCAAACCAAAAACAACAATATGTCAATCATAATCACTCTTAGCATAATAAATCACTTATTTTTTGTTACATGGGCTTCATAATATACATATCTTTCTTGTTATACACTTTTAATAGGGACAAACAAAACATATATGTATGGTGTTAAATTTTAGGTATGCTCTATGCTTAGAGCAATTTATTTCAATTTTCACAATTAGCTCAATATCTTTTACAGATTAGCAATCACATCAGCATTAAAGTAAACTGTAGATAGAACATAAACATAAATCGCAAAAGACAAGCCGAGGAAAGAGGACACAATATGTGGCACTAGCTAGGGACAAACCCCAATGTGGGGAACCCTTGATCAATTCTTCTTATATGTTCTTCAATAGTTCAACAGAGAGAGAGAGAGAGTACATTTACAACAGAAGTCTACACTTTGACTTATCTAGATAAGAGCATAGATCATCTCTAAGAAGATGATACATGAGATCAGTTGAAGACATGTTGCTTCAACTGATTCTCCAAGGTTACTCCTTCACCTATCATTGTGTTGCATTTCATCATCATGCTGCACCTCACCATGCTGCACCCATCATCACTATGCTGCATCTCATCATGCTTCATTAATCATGACTATACCCATCACTGTACTGCATTATGTGCCATTGCTGCACCATGTTGCCATACTGACCTATGTGTTGGCTGCATCTTGCTTGCTTGTTCTCCTTTGCATGCTTGTTGTTGCATGCTAGTTGTCCCTTGCATGCTAGTTGTAACATTGCATGCTTGGTGTATTTGCTGCTAAGTACCATACAACTATCCCAATGTTAGTTTTTTGTCCCTTGCATGCTGCTCTCCTTCGGAGATAGATGCTCTGGCTATTCCGGAAATTTCGGCTATTCCTAGCAGTTTTGGCAATTCCAGCAATTCTGGCTATTCCCAGCAGTTTGGGGCAGTTCTGGCAGTTTCGGCTTTTCCCGGCAGCTCCCGGTAGTTCTGGCTTTTCCCGACAGTTCTAGCTTCTGCCCTCTATGTCAACTTTCTCGGCTATTCCGACAGTTCTGGCTTTTCCCGGCAATTCCGGCTATTCCCGGCAGTTTTGGCAGTTCCGGCAATTCCGATTATTCCCCGTAGTTCTGGCAATTTCGGCAGTTCCTGCTTTTCCCAGTAGTTCAGACAGTTCCCGACAGTTCTGGCAGTTCTAGCTTTTCCCGGGAGTTCTGGCTTTTGCCCTCTAGATTAGGGCAGCGTTATCCCTTAGGATCTCTCCTCCTACTAAAACCCAAAGACAAGTAGAGAGGAAGAGATCCCAAGTGTGTTGAAAATGACTTGAAGGCCACCTCTATTTATACTAAAAAGTTGAGCACAAGTAGGGTTTATTTGGTTGCTGGCCGACCTTGACAAATTGTCCCATAACACAAATAAATTCATATCTCCATGAATACTTATCGGAATCGGATGATCTTTAGACCAATCCTACACCTCTCGATAAGAGGGATCCAAGAAAAATATCATCTTCCATTAATAAGATGACCCACATGGAGTTTGGCCCTAGTTTCCAATTTTAACACTCCCTCTCAACTAGGGAGAACTCCATCTGCTGATCCATATGTCCGACTGTACTATCTCTGCCATCAATGCCCTGCACTACTCTGCTCTGCTGAGCTCTGCTTTTCTCTGCTATGCTTTGCTTTGCTCTACTCTGCTCTGCTAAACCATGAAGAAGAAGAATTGATCGAGAATGTCTCATACCATTCTTTATTGACCCGAAGTCAGTTACATCTAAAGAGAGTGTGTCACATCACTCTTACTGACCCGTAGTCAGTTGTATTGATCCCATATCAATATCACAAGAGAGTGTCTCAAACCACTCATGTTGATCCCAAATCAATTTCATTGATCCTAGATCAATGGAGGTCATCCTAGCATAGGGAGTATGGTAGATACTACGATACGTCCATCGATATTACTACTATGGTCCCTAACCCCATTTCCCCGCTCATTGATCAGATGAGAGGTACTTCCCATGAGTCCCAGACTGCATGGGTAGGATGCCTCAACAGGAGAACTAATCATCTTGTCCACAAGAGAACAAATCGTCCCGCCCCATAGTTGCCATGGGAGAACCAATCATCCCAGCCCACAAGAGAACTAATCATCCTGTTTCACAGTTGCCACGAGAGAACTAATCATCCTGGTCCACAGGAGAACTAATCATCCCGTCTCACAGTTGCCACGGGAGAACTAATCATCCCAACCCATAGGAGAACTAATCATCATGTTTCACAATTTCCACGGGAGAACTAATCATCCTAACCCACAGGAGAACTAATCATCCTGTTTCACAGTTGCCACGTGAGAACTAATCATCCCGGCCCACAAGAGAACTAATTATCCTGTTCCACAGTCGCCACTGGGTATCACAGGGGAAGGTTGAACCTGTCATCCTATACATAGCACACCACCAGGGGAGGGTGAGTTGCCCTGTGGTCGTATGTTGCTCCAGTAAATACCCCAAGCCCCCCAGAGCTCCTAGAGCTCAATGCATGGAAAATGCAGGACCCTATAAGAAGGTCTCTCAACGACTCCAAGTCATTCGGGAAAGTCACAAATTTTACCTTTCCCCAAGGCTTTAACAAAATGTCTGCAACCTATACATCAGTCTCAATGCGATGGAGCCTCCTCGCTCATCGACTTACCACATACCAGATAAGGCAGTATCTGATGTCTATCTGCTGGAGGAATCATCGAATACAGGATTCCTCAATAATCGAATCCCCCCTCTGGTTGTCAGAAAGAATCACAATGGTATTCATCATGTGTACAAATGGCTCACTTAAGAGCTTTTGTAACCATGCAGCTTCACATGAGATCATACTCGTAGCTATGTATTCGGTCTCGACAGTGCTTATAGCAGCCGACTTCTGCTTCTTGCTCATCCATGATATCGAAGTAGAAACCAAAGAGAACCAACATTGAGAAGTGTTCTAGTGATCCTCCAAACTGCCTGCCTAATCAACATTCGAATAATCATGCAGTTTCATATTTCCGACAGTGTATCTCAATCCATGAGAGATCGTGCCCCGAAGATATCTCAGAAGATTCTTGGCACTAATCCAGTGAGGCTCAACCAAATATGAGCTCACCATGCTAACTGCAAAACATATGTCCGGACAAAAGTTCACCAAGAACATCAACGCAAATGAGTTTATGAAACTCAGAGGCATTTCCCAAATCTGGTCCAGCATCATCACCATATGACTTCTGAAAGTTAAGAACCTTGAGGTAGTCACGGGCTTGCAGTTTATCATTCCACATCCGAAATCCAACTCTCTCTTACTTCTGCGAATGAGAGGGTCTGAACCTGTCAGAAATAGGTCGTCCTTATAAGGTGTTGGTATGAGAGGTCTATCATCCACAACCTTCAAACAATGGTTTGTATCGGCTTCACTCTTAGTGAATCTCAACTTCATATGAAAACTATCAATCCTCTCATACTACACCCGGGGAGTTTTGCTTCAAGCCATAGAGGGATTTCTTCCACCTGCATATGTGAGATTCCTGATCGTCAATCTCAAACCCCTCATGTTGTTCCAAACCTGTGGACCTGCTACATGAGGGGAATGGTCCCCTTGTAAGATTTTCCTTCGATACATCTCAGACATGTACTTTCATGCTCTTTTTGAATTCAGGAATCCTTGTCACCATCTGAGTCACAGACCTTTGGTGATATGTGTTAATGGACATGGTCCCTAGTGGACTTCTTGCGACTTGATACAACCCTGAACTCAAAAACATCTTTGAAAATTATATTTTCAAACATGTACCTTTCCATCTATGAGTGCCACCCTGTAACCTTTGACTTCCATTTCCGAATTGGACACCAAGTTCTTCTTGCAATCAGGTACATAAAAGAGATTCTGTAAATGAATCGAGTTACCCTCATTCAATTAAGGGGTAACATTCCCTACACCCTTTCTGGGATAGGTGGCATCGACTCCAAGTATAATCCCACGATTGTTTCCATCTCTACCAAATTAGAGAGTGCACCCTACTATCTGATGAAGTGCCTTGAAGCACTACAATCAATAAGCCAGATTCCAAAGAATCTGAAGGAGAGGGACAATACAAGATAATGCTTCTTTATCTTATCAAAAACAACATTGATTCTTCATACATGGGGTTCCTTGCTTTCTTTGAAGAGTCGACCATTTCCTTGATGACTTGCATTACTTGTCATTCCTTTGATCATTAAAGATGTCCCTGGAATGATTGTTATCATCATCAAGTGATGTGTCCCTGCCATCCAGACACTCCTTCGCATAATGGCCAAACTTATTGCTACCAAGGCATCTGCCTTTCCTTCCACCCTTAGATCCAGACTTTCCATTGAAGTGATATTTAGGTAGGCCATCAGAAACTTCTACTGTGCCATTCTGATAATATTCTCTGCTTCGACTTCACCCTTGGTGAATTTGAAGAGGGATGAGGAATCCATTGATCCTTTTGTCCTTTCCCAACTGTCTTCGGTGATTTCTCTTTCACTCTTGCTTGGGCATTGTCTTCACCTCAGCTCTGATAACATGTTAAATTTTAGGTATGTTCTATGCTTAAAGCAATTTATTTCAATTTTCACAGTTAGCTTAATATCTTTTCCAGATTAGAAATCAAATCAGCATTAAAGTAAACTACAGATAGAACATAAACGTAAATCATAGAAGACAAGCCAAGACAAGAGGACACAAGATGTGGCGCTAGCCAGGGACAAACCCCATTGTGGGGAAACCCTTGATCCATTCTTCTTATATGTTCTTCAATAGTTTAGTAGAGAGAGAGAGAGAGATAGTACATTTACAACAGAAGTCAACACTTTGACTTATCTAGATAAGAGCATAGATCATCTCTAAGAAGATGATACATGAGATTAGTTGAAGACATGTTGCTTCAACTGATTCTCCAATGTTACTCCTTCACCTATTGTTGTGCTGCATTTCGTCATCATGCTGCACCTCACCGTGCTGCACCATGCTGCACCCATCATCACTATGTTGCATCTCATCATGCTTCATTAATCATGACTGTACCCATCAGTGTACTGCATTATGTGCCATTGCTGCACCATGTTGCCATACTGACCTATGTGCTAGCTGCATCTTGCTTTCTTGTTGTCCCTAGCTTGTTTGTTGTCCCTAGCATGCTTGTTGTCCTTTGCATGCTTACTGTTGCATGCTCGCTGTCCCTTGCATGCTTGGAGTATTTGCTGCTAAGTACCATACACCTATCCCAATGTTATTTAGTTGTCCCTTGCATGTTTCTCTCCTTCGGAGACAGATGCTCTGGCTATTCTGGCAATTTCTGCTGTTCCCAGTAGTTCCGGCAGTTCTGGCAATTTCGGCTATTCCTGACGTTTCGGTAGTTCCGACAGTTTCGGCTTTTCCCGGCAGTTCCCAGCAATGCTGGCTTGTGTCCTCTATGTCAGCTTTCCTTGCTGTTTCGGCAATTCCGGCAATTCACGACAGTTCTGGCAATTCCCAGTAGTTCCGACAGTTCCGGCTTTTCCCCAGAGTTCTGGCTTTTGCCGTCTAGATTAGGGCAGCGTTATCCCTTAGGATCTCTCCTCCTACTAAAACCCAAAGACAAGTAGAGATGAAGAGATCCCAATGTGTTTAAAATGACTTGAAGGCCACCTCTATTTATACTAAAACGTTGAGCACAAGTGGGGTTTATTTGGTTGTTGGCTGACCTTGATGAATTGTCTCATAACACAAATAAATTCATATCTCCATGAATACTTATCGGAATCAGATGATCTTTAGATCAATCCTACACCTCTCAATGAGAGGCATCCAAGAAAAATATCAACTTCCATTAATAAGATGACCCACATGGAGTTTGGTCCTAGTTGCCAATTTTAACATATGGGAAATAATAACATGAATGAATGAAATGTAGGTTTTAATATCCTTCATGCTTTTTAGAATGCAATCATTAACGTAACCTTTATCTCTTGAACCCAACATTGCTTTCAAGGTTGGTGGGTTATCATTATATGTGAGGTAAATATCTATAATAGAGCCCAAAACCCATCACCATATTTGAACACATAATAAGATTGAAACTAAATGAGTATGTTGTATAGTAGACCTATCCCTTTTTTACTTTTCAAATGACATAAAAAGGTAAGTCACATTCACCCTTGCATATTCTTTTAAAACCCAATAGAAAATACTTCAAAATAGAGTTCAAATTATCAAACATAACATAGTATATAAGGCATTAAATTTTTCTCTTTTGAACAATGGTTTAATTCAAGTTGAAACCCTTTATTTTACCACTATATACTACAATTAGTTATCATTTATATATGGAAAATTTAACAAATATTTCCTTTCGATGTTAAACCCAACTAACAAAACCATTTACTTCTTATTTGTTTAAAATCTTAATAAATCATGCCATTACATAGCCCATAGTTAATAGTGTGAAGTAAACAAAATACAAAGTGGGAATATGAATGGGTGTAGTGCACAAAACATGCCAATCAATATTTAACAACCCATCCGCTATTAGCCATAATAGAGTGTGTAGGGTAGTCACTCTAACATTTTTCTTTAAGAATGAGTGAATGGATGAAATTATATAGGTTGGGGTAAAACTCTTCAATCATAAAGGAATAACAATAATTTTATATTTACGAGTGAGGGAAAAATAAACTTAGAATGCTATGCTAAACTAGGATGAGCTAAAGTATGTATTAACAAATTTATGCTACAACAATCCTCAACTTAACCATATAGAGTACTCGCCTTAAATCTAGGCTCTTCTTTTGCTTTAGAGTTGTTCTTTAAGCCTAAATTTCCTCTGAAAATTTCATTGTGCAATGCCCAAGATCCTGGTCCAGCTCAAGACTTCAATGACAAAGATAAAGCAGAGCTTCAACAATCCAAATGATCGAATGAACAAAGTATAACAACCCTAACAAATTATAAGAGCATATGGTGAGCTAGAAACGAGTGTCATTAATGCACCACCAAATAAAACTTAATGCATGGCTTAATGTGGGGTATACCACTTTTAACCAAACTCCTTATCATATATCGAAAAATTTCCATTTAATATGTCATTCCTTCAACATCATGTTTGTAATAATCTCATATCATATAACATGACTATCAAATGCCCATTCAAGATAAGAGCATATGGTTTATGTCATAATGCCACTATATATTATCACAATCTTTTGCCGTACATGTAATCAAATGTAATTTCAACACATCCCTTGCCATGTAGTTATCAAATTTTGCAGGTTAAGAAATTGAATTTATTCCTAAATTCACGACTTATGGTACATAAGTGGTCTACATTTGTATCATCTTTTGACTTGCAAAAAATGTTTGAAAAGGATGATAATATGTGAATATCTCACAAAATATATAGATTACACATGTTATAATGTCAAAGCAAAGTTGGAATAATGTTTGAATCAAAGAAATCTTTTGTGTTAATTCTTTGAACATGAACTTTGCCCATATACTCGAGGCAATGTTAAATTAATTAAGGAAACACATAGACTTCCTCCACCTAGTAAGAACCCCACTAGAGATATCTATTATATCTAAGGCTATGGAATCCCAATACTTTATCCTAGGAGTTTACCCAATCCTCTAATGACTTTTTGACCCTCCCCCCCGTAGTTTCCTATGCTAGAATCATTTTTGGCTTACACAATTCATTTAAACAAGCCAAAGCCAAGCTTTTTAAGGAACTGCCAAGACCTCTTACATTGATGAATAAAATTATCATTTATTGTCTTCACTTTGGGTTTGTCTCACTCTAAGCACACCTTTAAGTAACCTCTACTTTCCTTGTTGAATCTCGTTTGATGCTCTCTTGAGCATGACGTAAAATAATTTCCTCTTGATGGAAGAAGAGATTGTATCCTTGATGGGATCTGGCCCAAGTTGCCCTTTGAAGCCATTATCCCCCATATGGTTGTCTCCCTTATTGGGTCTCAAGTGGGGTATGTACTAGGGTTTTGGCTTCTAGAACAATCCATACAACACATAAACTCAAAACAATATCCTCTCACTGACTGTTCATTATGGGAAATCCTGGAATTAAAAATAGTGCCTTTCCAAAAATGGGCTAGGCTTTCTTTGCCTAATTACAAAATCCCTATCACTCCTCCTTGTACAATGTCCCACCCTTGGGGATTTTCTCCATCTATATATGGTTTGGGTAAGATTCCTTGTCATTAATATTCATAATTACTTTATCTAAAAGGAAGACAAAAAACAAAGTTCATGTCAAGAGACTTACACAAAACTTTGTTAGCCACCTCTTCAAAAAACCACTCAAATTCTTTTGAAACCTTGGCTTTAGAGCTTGGAGAAAGCCAACTTTGCATAAAATACAATAATGGTCCCTTTTTAATTTCTTCCTTTTCTAGAAGGTAACGTTTCTCTAAAGAACTAGAGTTGGAAAGCTTGTTCAACTTCTCCTCTAGTTGGGACAAATCAACTCTCTTCTATGAATTAATGTCCACTAGCCATTTTACGTTTGATTTAACTTCCTCAATTCTGAGTCCCCTCTTAGTAAATTGTTTCTTCTACCAAATTCAATGAAAATGATGAGTACAATCTTCGACAAGATGACCATGTATATGAGAATGTGCACACCTAAAAAACACACTTATATAGTCCAAACTCATTGAGATCACATAACTTTTGACCATAATATCACTATAGGAAAAATCCTCACGTATAACCACTTCCATAATATATGTGCCACTATCCTATATACACTAGAATTGAAGGATAGAGCAATATCTAAAGGTTGGATTAGATTACTTCGTATCTCCCTCAAGGGGCTTATCCAACCACAATTCCATGCGCAAATTGAGCAATTTAATTCATATTAAGATTTTGCTAACTAACTCTAATATAGGATCAAAACATGTAGAACATGCCCTCAATGATAAAAACATAAGCCTTTGAACTAGTTGCCCCCTAAAATCTTTGATGCATCAACTTTAGTGTGAAAAATGAATCCTATCTAACCTTTGGCTAACAAATGAATAGTAGGACCATATCCAAACAAAGGAACTTGGACCCCTTGAATCCACATATTTAAAGATATCTTTGGAATATAGTGTCCATGGAAATTTCCTATGAAATCCTTTCCAAAATCTTTTAATGCTTGCTCAACTATTGGGTCTTCCCCTGACATCATATTTATCTTTGAAACCCTTTTCTTCACCTCTTTTCAAGCTCATTTGTTCTTCCTTTCTTTGGCAGTAACCAAGCTTTGGTCTAACACACTCATCTCTCCATATAGAATCCCCATATCTAAATCCGAATCAATAAGTCAAGAACCTCACACAACCTCCATTATATTTGGGCTAATCCTATACTTTGATGAATTTTTATGAGAGCTTTTCTACTTGCGATTTTTAGAGAAGAAAACCATAAAATTTACCTTGAGATGAAAAAAATTTGTCTTTACATTTTGTGGGGAATTAATCCCTTAAAACCTACCTCGAAACTAAAAAATTACCATTACATTTTTTGTAAATTGAATTCTTTGAAACTCATATGAAATCAAAATCAATAAACACTAACAAAGAATAATTTTACCCTAAATCCACACCAATTTTACCATAAACCCACACCACACATCTATCACGTCCCCTCACCCACCATTGTAAATCCTATATTAAAATTTTGACCCTTCCCCATGTGACAATGCCTATGTGATGGAATAGGTGTGTCCCATGTCATGGGATAAGTCTATCCCCATCTACCTCTAACCCCAAAGCTTGTTCAAACCAAATAAATTAGTACTCAAAGATAAGAGTACCTTTGAAAGGATCCTAGCAGCCTAGAGTTTCCATGTTTCAGACTTTATCTATTATTATTGTTGTTCCTAGCAGCCTAGAGTTTCCATGTTTCAGACTTTATCTATTATTATTGTTGTTTCAATATTAACCTTGAGAACTTCTATTGATCCCCTTTTAAGGCACCCTTGAGAGGCTTACGCGTGAACTCTATTTTTCCCTATAAATCACCTCGGGTTGTATGGCAACATCATACTGATTCTTCGCGCCTGGTTAATGAAGGAATTCTTCCTACTTACTGCCATTAAATCTTTGTAAAGAAGTTTGAAGTTTGAAGGCCCTGCTGTAGCGGGCAATAGAAGTCCAATGCAGTTTGATCAGCAGGTATAGAGGCATGGCCGCGGCTTCCGCTTGGATTTCCGCCCCCTTTAATTATCTTCGCCAAAACCAACCGACAACATTCCATCCCAGCTCTGCCCTTCGAAGCGCCCGGCCTTGCTTTCGCTTCATCATTCCTAATATATTAATTTTTTCTTCCGCCACGGTCACTACAAGCTTTTCACGATGGCCAAAGGAAACTACGGTTCGCTCTGCAGCAGATAACCGCGTGGTTGAAGGCAACAATGAATATAATGAAAACGGGAGCTCCTGGGCTCAGGCGGCTTGGGCTGTTCGCTCGGGCATGGAGAAAGGTAGTGGTCAATATAATGATGACGACAGCTCAAGGGGAATTACCAAATTTCCTCGACCACAAGAGGTGCCATGGCAGAAAGAGCTTGCCAACACTGTCCATTTTATAGGAGTGATAGGTCGGGCCGTTCAGTTCAAATACACGCAATCGGGCAAAGCGTTTGCATGGACTAGAATCGGAGTTAGAAGTGGTAGTGACGAGGAAACCATGTGGTACGAATTCTGAATATTTGGATCGAAAGAAATGATGGAGATGTTCAAATTTTATTTATTGCATCAGAGTAGCATGGTGCACATAGCAAGGTTTTGTGTGTTATGTATGTGAATAAAAATTTGAAAACAGGGAGGTATTTGAGAATGAAACATTTAAGTTGAAAATAAAATGAATATAAAATTAGCATAGAGCCTTCTAAACTCTTTTTAAAATATTTATAATTTTTGTTTCCACAAGGTCTCAGTTCAAAATTACTGGGTCAGGGGTCCAGCATGCAAGCTACATTTGGGGAATTAAACTATTTGCTACATTTGGTGAATTAAACTATTTGCTACATTTGGGAAATTAAATTATTTCGGGGCACAGTTAGCACAATCCTAGTAATACAATCCTAGTAATAGTATCTTATTGATGGGCAGATTGTTTTTCCATCTAATATTGTAGCTGGTCCTGGCCTAGGCTCAGCTTAGTTGTGAAAAAACCCTATAATTTTTGTTGAATCATTTTCATTTCAATGGGAACAGTTTAAATGCATTCAGCAATGACTCGCAAAAGGCATCAAGGAGCCTAGAGATTAAATTGCCTATAGAAAACTATTAAAATCTGGTTCATTTCCTGCGATTTACCTGTTTTGGATCAAAGCATAAAGCACTAAAGCAACAGAAAGACAACCTAGCAGGCCGTAACCATTCTAGAATCAGGCATGAAATATCCCGTCCTGCGATGGAGCAACAAACCAGATCAAAACCAGTTGAGTATCTGTTTTGAAGGGAAAAAGGAGACCTCATCCGCCACCAGCCCAAACCGGGACTTCACTGCCCTCTTTGCAAGGGCGTTGACTTCAGTATTATTCTTTGTGGATATGGGCTGAAGGATAACCTGGAGAAGCTGCTTTTCGTCTCATTTGCCACCCTTATTGCATCCCAAAACAGCAGGTTGTGATTATTGTATCCTCCGCTCATCCACTCTATTACTAGCCTCGACTCTCCAAAGATTTGGATATCCTCCACCTGCCTTTTCTTTGCTACTACCTATAGGATGAAGGCAACCCTGACCTCTGTCTGGTTATTGGTTCACTGACCAAGCACCAGGGGTTAAAATGAATCTATTTTAGTATTATTGCATTTTTTTACTATTTTGGGCATTGGGTGCAACCTTTGATTCCCATTTTTAAAATCTTGGATCTATATTAGTATTATTGCATTTTTGTACTATTTTGGGCATTGGGTGCGACCTTCGTATCCCATTTCTAAAATCTTGGAGAGGGTAAAATTTGAAATTGTTTCCCTTTTGGTTGGTAACTTAGAAGGAGGGGGCTTTTCTATATTGATTCCCAATTTAATTTGACAAAATAAAGTGCTCTGGTGAATCATGTCCATTGGCCTTTAGTTGGATGGTGAAAAGGGGGTGCATACTATGACAATACCAAGGCTTAAGTCTCGTAGACACCCTGCCCACCATTACCTAATTTGGTGCCAAGCGATAATTACATTTTAACTTTCCACCATGCTAGCACTTGGGTGGATCAATGGCCTCTTTTATTCTATGAGAATTGAGTCTTGAACACATAGTAGAAATACTATTTGATGACACTTCCATTAGTGTTATCTTCACCAAGATAAATATGCACCTCCCTCTTGACATTCCCTTTTTTTGCAAGTTCTTTAAATTGAAGAGAAACATTACAACTTGGACAAAGACGTTGGACACCACAATTGGCCCACTTACATGTGGGAACTGACCTTTGAAGGATGAATTGCTGAACAAAAGCACTTGCATTCCGCTAAGTTACTACGATTGTTAGTTTTTGAACCTAGCTCCTGACAATTTATTAACCTAGTAGATAACAAATCTACTGAATAAAAGTAAAACTAGACTCTTAACAAAATATCCAACAGAAATAAAATACAATTGCTCAATCAAATTAGTTCTTCATTAAATCTTAATCAAAACTTACTTTGGCATAGATTTCTAGACAAAATTTTTGATTTGTAACCTTGCTAAAAGACAATTTCTCCTCAAGAAAAGATTGCTGGGTTTTCTCCCAAGGTTGGGTTTCCTAGGTGAAAAATTTGTGTCTTTTGCATGTTTGTCTTTCTATGATCTTTACTGTTTCCGTTGCATTTACTGTTGAGATTTTATGAGTATTATTATCCAATGATAGTAGAAGCATAAAAATACTGTTTGAACATCATTAGGAAGTAATTATCAGGCACCAAATTGAATTCTATTGCACTGGCAATAGAATTTCAACATGGTATCAGAGCTTCGCTGAAAGATTAGCCATTGAACAATCATAGATTGTAGTGTTTAGGCAGCTTGTACAGGTTTCAGTTTTCTTGTCAAGATGGTACCTAGTCTAAGGGTTGAAGATAGGTTGGATGGTACTACAAATTTTAGATCTTGGAAGACCAGGATACTCCTTGTCTTGGAAGAACTTGATATTCAAAATTATGTGAAGGAAATCATCTCAGAACCAACAAATGTCGAGGAGAAAGCCAAACATAAGAAGAATGAATCAAAGGCTAAGAGAATCTTGATTTATTCCACATGTTGCTAAGTTGAAGACTGCTAAAGAAATGTTTGATGCCTTGGTGGGATTGTTCGAGAGTAAGAATATGAGCAAGAAGTTAGCCTTGAGACGCCAACTTCATTGTATCATGATGTCTAGATCAGATTCAATTGACACTTATCTCATGAGAGTTTCTCAGTTGAGAGATCAATTTAAGGCCATTGGAGATAGCATTGACGATGATGAGCTTGTTAAATGGATTTCCTTCTTCATGGGATCTATTTGTACAGGGTATTTGTGCACAAGCTGAGTTGCCCAAGTTTGATAAGCTTTGGGTTGATTGTATCCAAGAGGAGGCCAGGTTGTTATCCAAGAACAGCTAGTAGAGACCTCAGGATGATGAAGCTCAAGCAATTGCAGCTCATGCAAGGAAAGGAAAAGGAGGAAGAAACTTTCATAAGAAGATACGGGTGGAAGATCAACTCCAATTCAAGAACAAAAGAAGAAGGATCTTTTGAAGATCAAGTTCTTCAAATGTCATACATTTGGTCACTATGCCTCTCAGCGTCAGAAGAAAAGGAAGGGAAAGCAACATGCATCGACAACTAATGTTGATGATGATGATCATCATCTACCACAAAAGAAGACAAAGGAATCTAAACTTGATGAGATTGTAGATGATCTTCAGAAGGAATATTTCTTTGTCTCCGCTCTTACAGGTACTATTACTGACAATAGTGATATTTGGTTGGTGGACAGTGGTGCTTCTAGACACATGACAGATTCATGAGATTCTCTCACAAATTTGACAGAGGGAGATTCATCAGTGTAGGTGGAACTTGGAGATAATGCCAAGTATGTAGTGAGAGTAGCTGGGATAGTATTGTTTTAGCTGGAGTCTGAAGATTCTCTACACATGAGAGATGTATTGTTTGTACTAGGATTGAAGAAGAACTTGCTCTCTATTTCAACATTGGAGGATAAAGGTTACAGAGTTGCATTTGTGGATGGTCAGGTTCTTGTATGGCCTAAGGGCTCGAGCATAGACTCAATAGGAGTGATTGGTGTTCAAGAGGGAGGGCTTTACAGATTGTTAGGACATCCATCCTAGGCATTGGTACATGACAATGAGACTTCAAAGGCCTAAAAGATCTACATTCCAGGACAACATCAAATTGAAGTTAGTTGGGATGTTACTTTTGATGAGGAGGTAGCGTTCAGGAGGTCTAGAGAGTCTCATATGGAGATTGATAGTGAGGAGTAGGAGGCTCTGAAGGATGCAAATCCCTCTATTCTAATTGTTCATCCTTCATACTATCAGGAGGAGTCAGTGACTCAGTAGAGCCAACAAGCTGCCTAGAGAATGTTGTGGTGACCAAGAAGAGATCGACATGGCTTCGTGACACTTTGCAGAATGCAGAGAGGCATGCAACTCCTCGTGATACTTTCAAGGAGAGCATATGACCACAAAGTTTCTCGAGTTATATGGCATTGATGAGGCACATCATTGTTATTGAGCCTTCCAGTTATGAGGAGGAAGCAGGCCAACATGTTTGGATGGATGCCATGATGGAGGAGTATCAATCCATCATGAAGAATGATATGTGGGAGATAGTTCCCAGACCAAAGGGGAAGTCAGTAGTGACTTTGTTAAATTATGGTATGTTCTATGCTTAGAGCAGTTTACTTATTTTACTTTTATTAGCCACTGATTAGCAATCACAACATAAAGTAAAATGCAGATAGAACATTAAATGATCGACAGAAAACAAGCCAAGACAAGAGACATAAGATGTGGCGGCTAGCCGGGGACAAACCCCAATGCGGGGAACCCTTTGATCAAATCTTCTTTTATCTTCAATAGTTCAGCAGAGAGAAATAGTACAATGCAAAATTATGATATTTTATAACAGCAGCAACAAAACTCTAACCAACAAAGTCAAAGCTGGCCAAACAAGTCAGATTTGACCTCTAATAGGCTTGGTCAATATCCCAGTCAATTGGCTTCCAACAGCAAGAAGAGTCAACCCAAAACAGTCCGAAATTACAGGCAAACTTCAGTCAATGCTGGACAGGTTTGCGGTCAACCTTTTGACAATCAACACTGGTCAAACCTGAGGTCGGATCACCTCGATTTGCGTGCCAAAATTTGCGGCTTGCCAAGGAGAAGCAGCCACACCTAATCCGCAGTCAAAGAGGAGTCCACGCTGGTCAACACTGGTCAAAGTACCTTCCTGCAGCCTTGGTCAAACTTGGTCAATGCAGCCCTACTATGAAATCAACGTCTTCCTTTTTCAGCCACACGTGTGAGAGAGAGGGCCTCATCTAATGTGTAGGAGAGAGAGAAGATGAGTGATGAGATGAGTTGCAAATGGCTCAACCTCTCTTCTATTTATATGAAATGCTGGGCATGTGTGCCACACACTTAGTTGCTGTCCGACCTTGACAATTTGTCAAGTAATTAGAAATAAATTCATATCTCCATAAATACTTGTCGGAATCGGATGATCTTTAGATCAATCCTACACCTCTCGACAAGAGGAATCTAGGAAAAATATCAGCAACCATAAATAAGGTGACCCACATGGAGTTTGGCCCTAGTTGCAAATTTTAACACTCCCTCTCAACTAGGGAGAACTCCATCTGCAATCCGTCTGACCGTCGCTACTATCCCAGCCATCAAATGCACTGCCCTGCACAACTGGTCCTGCTTTGCTCTGCTCGAACTATGAAGAAGAAGAAATGATCGAGGATGTACCATACTATCCTTCACTGACCCGAAGTCAGTCTCAGAGTGTGTCATAACACTTTCACTGATCCCAGATCAGTATCATTGATCCTAGATCAATGGAGGTTATCCTAGCATAGGGAGTACGATAGATACAACGATGCGTCCATCGATAGTACTACAATGGTCCCTAATCTCATTTCCCTGCTCATTGATCGGATGAGAGGTACTTCCCATGAGTCCCAGACTGCATGGGTAGGATGCCTGGACAACAGAACTAATCATCCTGTCCCACAGTCGCCACGGAGAACTAATCATCCTGGCCCACAGGAGAACTAATCATCTTGTTCCACAGTTGCCACAAAGAACTAATCATCCTGGCCCACAGAGAACTAATCATCCTGTTCCACAGTCGCCACGGGGTGTCACAAGGGAAGGTTGAACCTTTCACCCTGTGCATAGTGCACCACCAGGGGATGGTGAGTCGCCCTGTGGTCACATGTCGCTCCAAGAAGTACCCCGCGCCCCCTGGAGCTCCCAGAGCTCAATGCATCATACTCGACCCTCATAACAGTGTCTCTGAACGACACCAAGTCGTTCTCGGAAAGTCAAGAATTTGACCTTTCCCAGGGGCTTTATGAAAATGTCGGCGACTTGTTCATCTGTATCGATATGTTGGAACCTTATTGCTCCCTGCTGCACCATATCTCGAATATAATGGTACCTGATATTGATATGCTTGGAGCGATCATGGAATACGGGATTCTCTGATAAACGAATCCCGCTCTGGTTGTCACACAGGATCGTGGTGGTATCCAATGTAAATCCAAACAGCTCCCTGAAGAGCTTTCGGAACCAGACTGCCTCACAAGAGGCCATACTAGTAGCAATGTACTCTGCCTCGGCAGTGTTCAAAGCCACCGACTTTTGCTTCTTGCTCATCCAGGATATCGAGGCAGATCCCAAAGAGAAACAACACCCTGAAGTGCTCTTTCGGTCCACCACACTACCTGCCCAGTCAACATCGGTATATCCAAGTAGTCTCACATCTCCGACAGTGTATCTCAACCCATGAGTGATCGTGCCACGAAGATATCTCAACAAATTCTTGGCACCAATCCAATGTGAGTGGTGAGGCTCAACCATATGTTGACTCAATGTGTTGATTGCAAAGCATATATCCGGACGGGAGTTCACCAAGAACATCAATGCTCCGACGAGTTGACGATACTCGGTAGCATTTCGTAAAACAGGTCCGGTAGCACTACCACTTAACTTCTTGAAGTCAAGCTCCATCGGGGTAGTTACGGGCTTGCAGTCCACCATGCCGAATCTCTCCAATATCTTCACCACATATTTTCCTTGAGATAGGAAAATCTCCCCTAGCTTCTGCTAGACTTCTAGTCCTAGGAAATAGTGCATCAGTCCTAGGTCCTTCATCTCAAACTCAGAAGCCAACTCCCTCTTACATTTGTGAATGAGAGGGTCTGCCCCTGTTAGAAAGAGGTCGTCAACGTACAACACTAGTATGAGAGGATTGTCATCTTCAACCTTAAAGTAAAGGTTAGGGTGGCTTCACTCCTAGTGAATCCCAGCTTCATCAAGTAGCTATCGATCCTTTCATACCATGCTCGGGGTGCTTGCTTTAGCCCATAGAGGGCCTTCTTCAACCTACACACATGAGATTCTCGATCATGAATCTCAAATCCTTCGGGTTGCTCCACATAGACTTCCTCTTTGATCGAACCATGCAAGAACACAGTCTTGACATCCATCTGATGTAGGTTCCATCCTTGCGAAGCAGCAAGGGCTATGATCGAGCGGATGGTGGTATATTGAGCAACAAGTGCAAATATCTCGTCATAGTCTATGCCTTCCTTCTGAGAGAAGCCACAAGTGATAAAACGAGCCTTATACTTTTTCGCACTTCCATCAACTGCATGCTTTATCTTGTAAAGCCATTTCGAAGTAACAATTGCTTTGTCCTGGGGTCTGGGGACCACATCCCAAACATCGTTTTTCATGATGGACTCATATTCCTCAGTCATAGCATCCTTCCATACTCATGCTTGACAACTTTTGTGAATGATGAAGGCTCATTTTGGATGATCGTGCTCATGATGGTCAGGTATCCCTGATACCTGTTCGACTTCTTACTTTCACGGAAGGTTCCTCTGGATGTAATGTGTCCTTCAGCATCATCAAGTGTCCCCCTAAGCCATGAAGGCCTCTTCCTAGAAGAGGAAGGTTCTTGCGGAGGAGGATCAATAGGATCCATAGGTTCTTCCACATCGGGCATCGTCTCATCTTCCTTTTCCTTCTGTTCCCTGGTGTTAGCTTCTTTAGATCCTCTTAGAGTAGGAAGATTGTCAATTTTGCCAAGAGCCATATCTTCGTCAAAGGTGACATCATGGCTAATTTCGACTTCCCTTTGACTAGCCACATAGATTCTATAGCCCTTAGTATTTTCGCTTTAGCCCATGAAGATTCCTTTCTTTCCAGATGCACCCAATTTATTTTTTTTCTACTTCGGCACATGAAAATAAACAAGGCTCCCAAAAATTCTAAAATAAGATACGTCAGGTTTCTTACTAGTGAACATCTCTTTGGGAGTCTTGGAACCCAATGGTTGATGAGGGCATCGGTTTTGTACATATACGGCGGTATTTACAGCTTCGGCCCATAGAAACTTTGGAAGTCTTTGATCATGGAGCATAGCACGAACAACTTCCACAATCGTACTGTTCTTCCTTTCCGCCACACCATTCTGCTCAGGAGTATATGGTGTACTAGTCTCCCTCTTAATGCCAGCCTCTTTGCAAAAGTCATGAAACTCATTGGATTCATATTCAGTCCCATTATCAATCCTTAAGATCTTGATCTTCTTTTCGGTCTGATTCTCAATCAAGGCTTTGAAGTGCCAAAACCAGGAGAACACTTCATCCTTCTTTTTCAAGAAGTATATCCAAGTCTTTCGAGAATAATCATCTGTAAAAGTGAGGTAACATAAATATCCTCCTAGGGAGTTCACAGGCATCATACCGGATATGTCTGAATGAACCAACTACAATATATCGGAGGTCTTGCTTTGGCTTTAGGGGAATGGTCCCTTTTTGAGCTTCCTTCGGCACACCTTGGACATACACCTTCTTGCTCTGATCTGAACTCGGGCATCCTGGTCACTATTTTTCTTGCATCGGGTAGAGCTTTATAATGAAGGTGAGAAAACCTCCGATGCCATAGTTCGAATTGAAGAGATGTGGCATAAGACATGACACTTAGCGGATTTCCTCCGACCTGATATAATGAATCAACTCGAAACCCAAGAGTGAAAGCATCTTTAAAGTTCTTTTTCCATACACATACCTTGCCATTGCTGAAGGCCACCTTGTAGCCTTTGTCTTCCATTGCCGAAATGGACACCAGGTTCTTTTTGAGATCAGGAACATATAATACATCTTGTAAATGAATTGTATTCCCTTGATTCAATTGAAGAGTGACATTCCCTATGCCTTTCACGGGATATTTTGAATTGTCCCCAAGAACAATTTCCAGGTTGGTCTCCTTCTCTACCAGATTAGAGAGAGCTTCTTTGTAACCGGTGAAGTAACTTGAGGCACCACTATCAATAAGCCAATTTCCCAACGAGTCCCGGGGAGCAATAGTAGAGAGGGCCGCTGGTAGATAATATTCATCTTGCTCATTGTTAAGAACGTTAGATTCA
Organism: Pinus tabuliformis; assembly: GCA_031772625.1. Lineage (NCBI taxonomy): Eukaryota > Viridiplantae > Streptophyta > Pinopsida > Pinales > Pinaceae > Pinus > Pinus tabuliformis. Next base: position 952,307,773 of record CM062820.1, read on the forward strand.
TACCTGGAGTTTCTTGCCTTCTGGGTTGTCCTCTTCCTTGATTTCCGACATTTCTTTTACCTCTGCCATTTGACCTGCCATTCCTTTGATTTCCTTGAGAGTGATTTTGATGATCGTCCCGGTGTGAGTCCCTTTTATCAGGGCACTCCCTCGCATAGTAGCTCGTTTTATTGCAATTGTAACATCGTCCTTTTCTTCCACCCTTTGGTCCAACCTTTCCTTTGAATTTAGCCCCAGAATTGTTTCTTCTTTTAGCATGAGAAGAAAAGGCAAAGGGATGACCTTTAAGTATGCGCATTTCTTGTTCTTCCATCTTTGTTTCTTCTTGAATGCATCTGGCCATCAATTCTTCAAATCCAGGAATTACGTTATTGTTGAGAAGAGTAGTCCTGAATATATACCATTCAGGTGGCAATCCTCCAAGAGTTGTGAGTGTCATTTCCCTGTCAGGAATTACTTCCCCAATAGATTGGAGATCGTTCTTGATCTCGGTGATCCTTAAGAAATATGCTTGCATACTCTCATCTTTTCCTTCTTAATTTCCTTAACCTTATTTCTAAGGAACAAAACTTGATTTGCATCATTAACTTTAAATAAACTCACTAGTCTATCGTAGATTTCCTTGGAGGTGGTCAGCTCGGAAACATAGGTCATCAGGCGCTTGTTAATAGAGTCCCGGATGATCTTCCTTGCTTTGACTTCTCCCTTGGTCCATTTGTTCCTAGCAGCAACAGATGCATTTGATGGAGGCTCAACAATCTTGCCTCTCACATGGTCCAACACTTCCTGCTCTTCTAATGTTAGATTGAGAGACATCTTCCATCCGTGATAGTCAGACTTCTCACAGAGTTTGTCTTCAGCAGGGAAGTGTGCTGAGGACCCCATGACTTCTTTAAGATAGCTTTAACAGCCTTCGGTGATTGCTCTTGCTCTTGCTTGGGCTTTGTCTTCACCTCAGCTCCGATACCATGTTAAATTATGGTATGTTCTATGCTTAGAGCAGTTTACTTCTTTTACTTTTATTAGCCACTGATTAGCAATCACAACATAAAGTAAAATGCAGATAGAACATTAAATGATCAACAGAAAACAAGCCAAGACAAGAGACACAAGATGTGGCGGCTAGCCAGGGACAAACCCCAATGTGGGGAACCCTTTGATCAAATCTTTTTTTATTTGCAAGAGTTCAGCAGAGAGAAATAGTACAATGTAGAATTCTGATATTTTATAACAGCGACAACAAAACCCTAACCAACAAAGTCAAAGCTGGTCAAACAAGTCAGATTTGACCTCCAATAAGCTTGGTCAATATCCTAGTCAACTCGGCTTCCAACAGCAAGAAGAGTCAACCCAAAACAGTTCGAAATTACAGTCAAACTTCAATCAACGCTGGATAGATCTGCGGTCAACCTTTTGATAGTCAATGTTGGTCAAACCTGAGGTCAGATCACCTCGGTTTGCATGCCAAAATTTGCGGCCTGCCAAGGAGAAGCAACCACACCTAATCCACAGTCAAAGAGGAGTCCACGTTGGGCAACACTGGTCAAAGTACCTTCTTGCAGCCTTGGTCAAACTTGGTCAACGCAACCCTAGTTTGAAATCAACGTCTTCCTTTTTCAGCCACACGTGAGAGAGAGAGAGGCTCATCTAATGTGTAGGAGAGAGAGAAGATGAGTGATGAGATGAGTTGAAAATGACTCAACCTCTCTTCTATTTATATGAAATGTTGGGCATGTGTGCCACACACTTATCTGCTGGCTGACCTTGACAATTTGTCAAGTAATTAGAAATAAATTCATATCTCCATAAATACTTGTCGGAATCAGATGATCTTTAGATCAATCCTACACCTCTCGATGAGAGGAATCTAGGAAAAATATCAGCAGCCATAAATAAAGTGACCCACATGGAGTTTGGCCCTTGTTTCCAATTTTAACAGACTTCCAAGTGGATCTATAAGATCAAGCATGTAGCAGATGGCAACATCAAGAAGTACAAAGCGAGGTTTGTGGCGTGAGGGTTCTCCTAGGAAGAGGGAGAGTGTAATATTCCTAATGAAAATATTAAGTGATAACAATAGTGAAATCATAAACATGCAGTAAAAATTGTGCACATGCAAAAATACCAAATTACACCAGAAATAACACCCAAAATGTTGAGCCTTTTTATTATATTAACCAGAGGGAGTACAATGAGTTGGAACAAAAGAACCTGGGCTTGCTACAACAAGCAAGGCAATATCCCAGGTGAATATGATGGTACCCAAATGTTGGAAATGACTCTACTACTAAATTTGCATCCACCCAGAAAATTGTTGCTGTCGCTGGAAAGGAGCTCTGATTTAGCCCTCCGAACTGCTCCAAAAATTCTGAGAAATTAACCACAAGCACTACTCCACCAGCTCAACAAACCTAGAAATATCTCGCGAACCCAAGTGGTGGAAATGATCCTAGAATAAATTGTGCCCTCTAACAATTTCTGCTGCTGACTGCTGAATGCAGCTAGGAATTCTACCCTTAGGAGTGCTTAGAAAATTCTGCTAAATTAATCTTGGCCTCTCCTCAACAAACCCATAAAAACCTAGAAAGTGTTGGGCTCGGTTCCAACCTCGGAAATTACCCCCAATTATAGTGTACTCCTCCAACTAGGTAATTCATACAACCTAGAAATGCTGTTGCCAATGCCCCCCAAAATGCTGAGAAACCGCCCCAACAAATCTCCTTATGACCTTCGGCAAAACTCAGCCCCAAACTCATGGCGAAACCTCCTTAACGAACAATCTCTACAAATGAATATGCAGGCCTTGGTCCAATCACCTCTACGCATGCCCAGGGAAGATAAATTTGGCCTGAGGAATGGCCACTCAATCCGTCAGTCAATTCCTTGCAAAAACGCTGCTAAACCCCAAGAGAGTGTGCCCCTAAATTCCAAGAACCAACTCTGATCTATAGCTTACCTCCCACGAGAGTGCGTGGTCCTTTTCTGCGCCCAAACTGCTCCTGAATAACTCGAATCTCCCTGAAGAATCCTCCTTGGAACAACTCCACGATAAAGCAAAGGCTTCTCTAGGGTGGTACTCGAAGTCCACCGAAGGAGTTGAGATTTCCCCTTGGGAACCTCGTGTGCTGAACAACATGTTGTCGCCCGGATTGTACAAGCATCACGACAATGCTCAGGATGGGGGCTGTCACTCTGATCCCCGCCCACTCCGTTCTAGCTGTCTCCCAACAATGTCAATTTGATGAAATTGCTCAAGGTAGATAATGATATTGCTTTTAAACACAAGTAGCAAGCTAGATCCCAAAGTGACAAGATGCTAGCGAAATAGAGGTTATTTAGCAATATGTGATTAACGCCAATGTATACTTGGACACAAGAAACACCCAAGGTGCTAAATGCTTTTAGATAGTGTTCTCAATGCAGAACATGAAGCTTTGGGTCACTTGCAACACGTGTTAGGATGTCAAACCAATAGGAACTTAGTCCAATATAACCATGACAAATGATATCAAAATAGAACAACAATAATGAACCTTTTGTGTGCCACTTGAGTTTTAATGACTTTGAATGATTATTTCTGGGACAGCAGTAAATAAATTAATGCTAAATTTAAGTACCTCATGTAAATGCAAACAGTGAGCACTTATGGATGCAAGGATGTAATTAATGAGTTGCAAGAGGCAGCAGAAGAAAATGACCATAACAGTCCTCTAAATTGATGAGATGCCAAACGATAAGAAACCCAACAAGACAAGCTCATGCAAGAGTGCGATGGTGTTAAGTACCAAATGCAAGGTTAATGTAGAAGCATGAATCCAATATCTTTTAAGATGCCACTGTTTAGTAATTTCAGACCTCAAAATGGCTTTAAAAAAATGTGACAGTTATTAAATTTATGACAGCAGAGAGGTATTCCTATGTCCCAATGGCAGAAATTTTTTAGAATATGTTTCAATCTACTGTCAGATTTTCAAGATGCCTTCAGAAAGATTGTGACATTCTTGAACAGTGACTAATGTTAATAAATTTAATAGGGGAAATATAAATGATGGCAGTCAGTCAGAGGCTAGACAACAGCTCAAACCAATCACTTCATCAATGATAAAATGCAAATCTTGTATCAAGGAAGCAAAATGCTAGATGAGCTCATAAATGATGGCTTTACTACATTATGATCAGACCCCTTACAACTGCTATGTAATACTCAGATGCTGCAAATGTGAGACAGTGGGTTCGAGGAGCAAACCAATGAGTGCTTTGGGCCTTTTGCCAAATTTCTTCCAGTGGTTAGGCTATCTTGTCAATAACTGAAGAGAGGCATAATAGGGCAGAGACAGAAGGATGGAGGCCTTGGAAGGCCATGAATGGGAGAAAAGAGGCCTCAAAAGGTAGTGATAAGTCGAGGAGACCCACAGCAGATGGAAAAAGGGATATTCAGGCTCACAGTAGGGTGATAGATGGCCACGTCAAGGGTTTGGAGGACTGCCGTGAGGCAGCAGAGGGGAAAGAGAGTCTATAGATGGAGGAAAAGCCCAGTGGAGAGGATAGGAGGGCTAGGGAGAGGGCTGCTGTGGGGCAGCAGAGAACAAGCAAGGCTGCCGTGAGGGGAGAAGGGCAGACACAAAGGGAAGAGGGAGAGCGAAAGGGAGAAGGGGCCGAGAAGGAGACTCCAACAGGCAGCAAAGGGAAGGAGGGGCTGTCGTGAGGAGCTGAGGGAAGAATGAAGGGAGCCGCAGGGAAGAAAGCAGGGAACGGAGGGATAAAGATAAGGCGGGGAAGAAGAAGGAAGGTTAAGGAGGCTGCCGTAAAGCAGCAGAGGAAGGTAAGGGCAGCGGAGAGGATTGTTAGGGCCACAACAGGCCTGGAACAGGGCCAGCGGAAGGCTGAGGGAGCTGGACGGAAGAGGGAGCCACATTAAGCCAATAGGGCTGAAAAATCCTAAAACGCTTGCCAGATTTTGCTTTTTGCTTCAGATTTTGAAATTTGCCCACAAATCCCACAGAAAAATCTCTCTTGGGCTTGAATGCTGATTTTGGAGAAGAGAAAATAGTGGATCTTGCCTTCCTAGGCCTAGATCCACCACTAGAAATTCCACGAAAATATTCCAAGGATTGAATCTCTTGAAACCCTCGAAATTCTTTAGATTTAACCTGCACAAATAAAATTACAAGACTCAAAACCCCAAATATATACAAAATCACTGAAACCCTAGAACCTCAATTAGAGAAAATAATTTACATAATTAATTTACAAATTATCTACAAAATTTACACATATACAAGGGTTAAAAAAGAATTAAATCTTGAGAAATATATTTTTATGGCTTTTTTTTTGATTAATGGCTAAAAACACATTATAAACCCCAATGTACACTATAGCCTTAGCGAAGATTTAATCCACCATACAAATATTTGGGATCCAAGCAACAATGATTCCTGCCCAAGTTTGCGAACTTGGAGGCCAAGGACTGAAGTACCTGCAAACACTATATATTTATCTCAAAAATAATCTATTAGATCATAAGATTAGCCCAAAGCTATCAATAGTATGCTTTTATCTCCATTTAATGAAAAAACAGATTTTACCAATATTCAACACAACATAGAGATGCCCGTATTCAGCACATAACACAAATCAATAAGCGAGAACATCTTGAATTTCACCCCAAAGTCTTTATTATGATAGAAAAAAATAGTTCCCAGCAGGACAATAGTTACAAAGATGCTTCAACAACAATTTTCTAGCCAGAGATCAAGATGTTAGAGACTCAAATGACTCTAATTTATAGATTTATCCTCTAAGTGGAAAAATAACGGCTAGTTTCTGTTAGCGCTTGAAATTTCACCTCAGGCTGAAAAAGGTAAACTTCAAGGCAACATCAAACCACTTAGCCTCGTAGCTAGCCCTACGGGGCAGGAGAGGGCTCTCTCCGGTCTATCTCGGCAAAGATCTTCAACGAGGCAGAGATAACCAATAAGGAAACACTGATTTTAGGCTAGTAAACTGATAAAAGGTTTGATTTGGGATTTTTAGGGTTTTGGTGGAAAGTTGGGGAAAGGCAATTTTGGGTGCGGGGATTGGACACAGTCTTTGCAGGGGGTTCTTTGGGGCAAGGTAGGAGACTGTACTGATGCCTTTGAATTAAGTGAATGGATAGGAATGACTGGTGAGGAGCTAAAGAGAGCAAGAAACCTTCAAGGGTTCTCTTTAGACAGATGAAAACATAAATATTAAGCAAACTTAAAAGCAGAGCATGACAATCATGAATTCTACTTTAACACTTCATTTGCCTGATTTGCAGAAGGAAAAGTAAGAAGATGAATCACATAACAAACTTACAAGTACAAAGAGAAACACACCATCAATACATGTAACCACAGGAATCCCAAAAAGGACTACAAAACCCTGGTCTTTCTTCCTTTGCCAAAATTGCAGAGATACAATGAGTAATACAATAGAAGCTTTCTCCCTCAAGAGTCCAACCTCTCCAACCTCTGAAAATGACTAAGAAAATACATAATATAGGCAAGTTAACACCTTTCCTTGCCTCTAGGGGTCGAGCTCATCCTTCTAGGAGCTGTTTCAACCAATTCTAAACTGAGCACTAAAATCTAGGCAGTCAAAACAACTTGCCTCTATAAGCTAGGAAACCAATTCATTCATTAAATGTTTGCTATTTCATGAATGAATCTTCTAGAATAGGTAAATAAGTGTCATGTCAACATGAAAATACATTAATTACATCAAAGAGGGTGAAAAATCCCATCACAAGTCAAAACTGGTCAACGCTGGGCGAATTCCTGAGCTGTAGATGAAAAATTGGCAAACTTTCCCAACAGGTCGCGCCCTGATCCTGAACAGGTCGCGCGCCTTTGGAGCTGCTTTTGAAGCACTTCCAGGTGTCCAAATGAAGCAAAAGTGGGCTTGTTGGAAAGTTCTGGATGTCTACTTTCCAACCCAAGTGGAATTTCTGAATTTGGTGGCCATTTGCCCCTCCAAAATTGCAATCTCCCAAGACTGCTTCCTGTGTGTCAAAAAGGTGGCAGCAAGTCATTTTTTGCATGTTTTTTGACCTTCTGGAGGCTCAAAACTTGATGAAATCTCTTGGTAATTGCTGAGCAGGTGTATCTTTGCATGACAAATCCAAAAATGTTGAGTTTTCCCGAAATGGAGTTGCCCATCGAATAGGTCGCGCGCGGCGCGCGACCTGTTGGTGAAGAAAACCTGTGTTTGGCACAAAAAATTCACAATTGACAAAATTTTCTCCAAATTTCTTGAAATTTGGGCTGGGAGTCCCCAATAAAGTACCATGCTCAGTCAAAGAGGCTTTGGCCAAAATTTGGAGTGGATCGGGCCTTTTCCGTCGTTTTAGTGCCTTGGCCAACCTCCTTGGATCTGGCGATTGTAATTTTGACATTTCTCTAAAACCATGACACTTGTGCAAAAAGTGAAGGAGGTTTTTCTTCTTTGGCATGTTATGGACAAAAACCTCTCTCAGTTTTCCCAAATTCATCTTTGATTGCTCTGAAACATCTTTTGAGTGAAACTTATCCCGATGTGTGGAACAAGGGATTTTGTCGAAATGAAGCGAAATGAAGGGGATAAGAGGCTTCTAAATTCTTGGGGAAATTTTTGGGAGTGGGAAGGGATGTTAGGAAGCAGGGGAAAGTGGAATCTCAGAGATTGAGCGAGGGGAAGGGGTCCAAAAGGGCAAAACACAGGCCAAACCTAGAAAATTGCCAGGTTGTAGCTAGAAACTAGGGTTTGTGCAAAAATGAGGAATTTGGCGGATCTAAGGGATGGGAAGTGTTTAATAAGGTACATGAAGGATAGGGGAAGGTGTATGAACATCTGGATACAAGTTTTGCTAATGATTTGGCCGTCCAAGAGAAATTAGCTTTCAAAACCCTAGGAGAGGGAAATGACCTTACCTAGGCGCAACTGAAGCATGAACAAGATGTAAAATGACTCATTAGACATTGACATGATAATGACAAACCTATGAATGATGATAGACTCAGCTGAATAGTGACATAGATTGGCATTTGGACAACTTTAGAAGGAGTGAAAGTAAACCCTAGACCTAATGCCTAGTGACCAAATTTTGCTTGAAGACTCACTGAAATGACAAAATTTGATCTTGACACTCTGAGACCACTTTGTAAGAGCATATTTGATCACTGGAGGAAGGCTGGAAAGACCGACACTAACAGTTTCTTTGATCCTTGTCAAAATAATCTTGGCCGTTGACAAATTCTTGAAGATCTTTTAATCTTAGCCGTTTAAATTTTTTTTTTGAAGAATTTTAGAATTTCTCATTTAACTCCATTTTTATTAGCTCAAAATTAATTATTTTTGAGCTAATTTCCTAAAAAAAATTTGACTTTGACTTGACCACCAAGGTCCAAGGGTCCAAAGTTTCTTGAAATATACAATATTCCCTTGGTGGAAGAACTTAAAAAATTATTTCTTTTAAGACCCACGAATTTTTTCACTTGGAGAATTAATTTTCCTAAGACAATTTAATTTGACTCTAATTAATTAATTTCTGGCTTAGGATTTATTTAATTTTTTTGACAGAAAAATTAATTAATTTACACATGAGGGGATTTAATATTTTTTCCACCTTCATTTACATAAGATGTTTACATTTACAACCCTCAAAGGGGGAATACACATTTGGCTTAGACCCTCAGGACACATATCCAATTCAACGACACAACATGATCTAGTAGACCAAATGATTTGTAATAAAATAATTAAGCCAGCTAGCTTAAATTATTTCAAAATCGTTTTTATATCAGACTCGATTAAGAACACTAGGACTCACCTAAGATTTTGACAATAAATTTCACCCTAGCTTTTGGGGTTTAAGCTCGAGGGAAAAAACTCTTCTGATTAGTAGTGTCTAGAAACACAGGTAATCAACGAGGTTAAAAAACCTCCTAGGATGAAGTTCGTCATCAAAATTATAGGCTTACTTAGGTTGTTACATATACTCAAGGGCTTATTAGGATCATTTACATTACATAACTTGCAGAATGGATTTACAATGACATGTAGACGACTAATAGATGACTCGATCTTGTTGAAAAAATTTGGCACTCAGCTTCCTTGGAACTTTGACAAAATGTATGCAACAAGTACTAGTATTATGTGACCTTCATTGGTGACTTCTTTAGGAAGACTTGGATCTATTTCATGAAAAATAAGGACGAGGTCTTCAACAAATTCAAGGAGTTCAAGGCTCTAGTCGAGAATCAGACAGGGAGAAAGATCAAGATGTTGAGGTTAAACAATGGAGGTGAGTACACATCTAATGCCTTCAAGGACTTCTGTGCATAGGAAGGCATCAAGGAGCTGACAGTTCCATACAACCCTCAATAGAATGGGGTTGTAGAGCGGAAGAATAGGGCTATTGTTGGAGCGGCTATGGCCATGCTCCATGACCAGGATCTGCCATGGTTTCTATGGGTAGAGGCTTGCACCGCTGCCAATATATTTGCAGAACATAAGCCTACACAAAGTGTTGGGTATATTGACACTAGAGGAGGCGTTTACAGGGAAGAAGCCAAATTTGGGACACGTTTGCATATTTGGGTGCTTTTTTTATTGCCATGTTCCCAAGGAGAAAATGACCAAGTAGGAACCTACTGTAGAGAAAGGTATACTTGTAGGGCACAACGAGACTTCAAAAGCTTATTGTGTTTACATTTCTGCTCTCAAGAAGATAGTAGTGCGTAGGGATGTGAAATTTGAAGAAGAGAGGGCTCTTTAGAAGTATGGCAACATGAGTTCTTCTACAATTATAGGTTTAGGAGGAGTAGGCACCAAAGGTTGAGTCAACGCAGACTCCTCAGACTACATTCAGGCAAGTTGGTGAGCAGAGTGAGCAAGCCGAGAAGATAGATCAGAATGAGGAATAGGGGATTCCTCACACCCAACCTCATACTCTAGGCACAGGGAGGAAGAAGGCCAAGTGGTTAGAGCAAACATTGAGAGAGGCCCAAGGGTATGTTGGTAGTTCGAGATATTCAGTCAGACAAAGCAAGGCTCCTCAATTGATGCAGGAGCATCAACCCACCTCCAAGAAAATCAACAAGAACGAGTTCCTAAAGGTGCAACTGTCAAAAGGAAGGGTAAGATCTATTTTGTAAAGGATTAAAAGTGTGAAGAATTAGATCCGTGAGAAATATTAGGAATTTGTTGAGGGCTTTGTGGAGAAGATAGTGGATCTTGAAGTAATTCATGATATTGTAATTTACTAATATAAATTGTAAACCTGTGTGTATGAAGGGCGACCATTGAATGATGAATAGGCCCGTCGAGGCACCATGTCATAGTATAATGATTAAATTATTTTTTTTGCCTGGTTTATGTAATTCTGTTTGTGTGCATGGTGATTTGATGCATTGATGGCTTGATGCATAGATGCATTCATGGCTTGATGGATAGATGCATTGAATTTGTTTGATAAATTAATGCTGCATGTAATGACTGTGTGAGCCAAGCATGACGAATTGATGTTGCATGCATGCACGGGACATAGTGTGCAGTAGAAGAGCATAGTGGTGACATAACCCACAGGTCCAGGATCAAGACTGTAGGAAAACTTGAAAACAATAGACCCCCAATTTTGTTTTCATCAAGTGGTATCAAATTGCAAAAGATTCCTGCGTGTAGTTTGGAGAAGTAGCAACAAGAAGGTACAATATGATTGAAGATCTAGTAAGTGTGAAAATTCCTTGATTGCAATTACTGGATATCATTCTCCTATCTGTTAGTAGTTTAATTGTTTACGGAAATTAATGAATAATTCACAATTGCAATATTCACCATAAAAATACATTGTGGAAAAAAAATCAGGAACTGAGAAATAGATGCACACACAATAAAATAGACACCAATATTTTTGGACTAAAACTCCCTGGAAAAACCATGAAGGGAAAAACGGTGCAGCAGATGAGTGTTTATATTATTATTATGCAGTAGTAAAAATTTGAGTACAATATCTAGATGCTCAACTGGCAATCCTCCAACAAATAATCTCACCAAAATAATTAGGAGAAAATTCCCCCTCTGCAAACAAACTCGACCTCCCTTTGGCCTGCTCGCACTGCTGGCTTGTGTAGTTCGTACCAATGTTGCACACATCGCGATCGGGATTTAATCGGCGCCGGGAAAAAAGCGGAAAAAATCGTTAAAATCGGGAAAAAATCGGAAAAAAGCGGGAAAAAATCGTTTGGCACAAAAATATTCATTTTTTTTTCAATTTTTTTCAATTTTTTTAATATCTAAACCATCTACAACATAAAATAAATACATTGACACATAAATATGATAAAAAAACTAATATATAAGATGTTCAATATCATTTCTAGCGCTAAAATCACACATAACATTGAATCATGTCCTAAATAGTAAGTCCTGAGTCCCAAGTCCAACTCAGCCTCAAAATATCAACAAAAAATATGATAATGTATCTCATCATGTCATAATGTCATATACAATAAAATGAAAGTCTAATCCTATTGATTTCCTCTGCCCCTCTTGCGAGAAAATGGCACAACTTTCTCTTTCCCTCTAGATGTAGAAGCTGGTGCCTGTGGTGGTGGAAATGGCAGTGGAGTCTGACGTGCTCTAGAAGCTGAAGAACTAGTAGTAGCAGCTACAGGAGGCTGAGGTGGACGGAGACCACGTCCTCTACTGGTGGTAGTGGTAGCCCGGGTAGCCCGGGTAGGCGGTGTCACCTTCTCCTCCTGCTCCTCCAACTCCTCCTCCTCCTGCTCCTGCTCCTGCTCCTGCTCCTGCTCCTCCTCCCCCTCCTCCTCCCCCTCATCCTGCACTAACCAATCCTCAGTGGGATCCATGAGAGGCCTCTCGGTCTCAACCCTCCATTCAGCAGTGGTGTCAATCCCATCCAATGAGATGGCTTCCGTATCAGGTGTCTTCTCTAGTTGTTTCACCCACAATCGAAGATTGTAGTAGACATAGACCATGTCATTAAGTCTATGGGACTCCAACCTGTACAAAGTTCATGAAATAATAAATTAATAATTAATATTATAAAAAAAATATTGTTTAAAACTTTAATGAATTCAAAAATTTATTTGGAAATTTGCAATATTTTAAATGTTTAAGTGTTAACCTATTGCGCTTCTTGTTGTGTATTTTTTCAAATACACTCCAATTGCGCTCACATCCCGAGGAGCTGCATGTTTGGCTGAGGATCCGCACGGCAAGATTTTGCAAAAGGGGTACTCTGCCACCATACATCTTCCACCATGCGTCTACAACAAAATTACAAAGAAAATTTTAAATAAACATAAGAAAAAAATGGAATTTGAAGAAACAATGAAATTTGAAACAAAGTTACAAAGTACATACTACAAACTAAAAAATACCTGGCATTTTAACCGTCCTATCAATGACAGCCATCTCAAAGCCAAATGTGCCAGCTGACAACTTATATTGCTCAATTTGTCTAGAGACCTCCATACGTTCTTCTGAAGTTCTCACCATCTTCTGGACACAGGTTAATAATCCTTCCACGACCTCAACATCAAAATTAAACCCACATGCATAAGAAAATGCAGGGTTCAGGAAAAGGCCAGCAGCATGAATGGGACGATGGAGTGTGTTGTTCCATCGCTCATCAATGACGTTCCATAGAAGGAGTTGTCTCTGGAACCCATCATCTCCCTTGTCATCATAGTAGGACCGAATGGCTTCTTTGGCCCTATCCATGGCTTCATACAAATAGCCCATTGCGGGCTTCTCACCATCAACCAACCGAAGAACCTTTACCAAAGGTTCTGTAACAGCGCACACCTCCTGCACTCCCACCCAGAAGTCCTCCTGGTATGAAACTAGTCTGCAGACGGCCTCTCCTTCTGGTTTGCGGCTCATTGACGAAGCACGCCACTCCTCTGAAAGAAACATTCTCTTCAAATCCCACATAGAATTCAAGAGGGATTGAAGAGATATGAAACTCGTCGCAAACCGTGTAATGGCGGGGCGCACCAACTCTTTGTTGTTGGTGCATTTTCTCATCAAGCTAAGCACAGATGTGTGATTGTAAATAAATTTTGTGATGCTTTTTGATGAGTCAACAACCTCTTTGACAAAGGGAATTTTCCCAATGTCCTCTAACATCAAATCAATACAATGGGCAGCACAAGGTGTCCAAAATAAAGTAGGATGCCTGTCCATAAGCATTCTACCAGCAGCAACATAATTTGCAGCATTGTCCGTTATGACTTGGACAACATTTTCTGCACCCACCTCCAAAATAAACACATCCAGCAAATCACATAAAGTTTTTGCATCTTTCATTTGATGAGTTGCATCAACAGATTTGATAAACATAGTCCCCAAGGGACAACTAACCAAGAAGTTTATAAGGGTTCTCCCCTTTTGGTCAGTCCAACCATCTGACATAACAGTGCATCCTGTTTGTGCCCATGATGCCCTAAAATCCTCCAATCTTTGGGTGCAGTCACGCTTTTCATCTTGAAGAAGCCGGCCTCTGAAATCATGAAGAGAAGGGAGTTTGTACCCGGGCCAACACTGGCAACAGCATCAAGAGTAGGTTGGAAAAATGGATTATTCCTTATAATGCTGAAAGGAATATCACTCCAGAGGAGAAATTTTGTCATCAACTTGTCAGCTTTTTCTTTTTCAGTTCTTTTTAGCATTGAACCAATAGTTGGTTGTGAACCAGGTGTGGTTCGAGGAACAAAATATGATGATGCAGCTACCGGATTGACTGACGCTGCAGTAGAACCTGTGCCACTTGGCCCACTTCCTTCAACTGACCTTTTTAGTTGCCTTTTGAGTTCTTCTTTGGCGTCTCTAGTGTGCTCTAATTCTCCCAATGCTCTCATGGCTTTTTGGATAATTTCAGCATTTGTCTTTAGACAGGGCCCCACATCACGTCCAGGGATTTGTGCAAGGTGGAACTTCAACCTGTACACCCCCCCGAATATTTCCTTTCCACACAACTTGCAATACAAGTTTTGTCTATCATTCGGAGTTTTAGGGTCACCATATTCCCAGAAAGGATCCAATTTCCTTGGCATGTTTGTTTTTGAATTTTGAATTTGCAAACCTATGGAAAAATAAGGATTAGGAAATAGGAATTTAGGATTACATAAATGATAATAGTAAATACAAATTACAATTTAGCATTTGCAAAATTACAAGCTAATTATTTCCAAAATCCCAATTTCTAAACCCAAGTTACACAACCAAATGCCAAAAAACAATGAAAAATAAAAAAAAATAAACAATGTTTAAAGAAAATGAGAAAATAAAAATCAAAAATTGGTTCTCATAGTCATAACAAATAACCCATCCCAAATCAATGAAAAATTTCCAAAAATTCTTTAAAAACAATGAAAAACAAAGTTTTTATAGAACCAAAACAAAAAAAAATTAATCTACATACCTGGTTTATGGACAAATTGGCGATCTTGGCTTGGATTCCTCCTAAAATCGCTTCGATTCGCTCCCACAACCGACGGCAACCCTCTCCCTCACTTCTTCTCCTTCTCCTCCGCGGCGGACTGCTGAATGAATAAAAAAAAATTCGTTTTTTCCATATAAAACCCCGCTGCCGCGCGCCCTCGCGATTTTAAGCGTAAAAATCGCGATTTTATCGAAAAAATCGCGATTTTTTCGATAAAAATCGCTATAAAAAAAAGAGGCGATTTTTTCGATAAAAATCGCGCTTTGAATCGGCGATTTTAAAAAATCGCGATTTTACGATTTAATCGCGATTTTATCGCGATGTGTGCAACACTGGTTCGTACGACCTATGAAATTGCTTCAAACTAGGCCGACTAGCCTCCTCCTGCCATTGGAAAAATTCACTCTGCCTTTCGAAATGTATTTCCGACCATCGGTAACTGATCCAAACCCTTCGTGGCAATTCGCTCAACTACACTGGCTAACTTGCACCACCTGGACGACTTTCTTTGCAGAATATTTCATAAACATCTTGTTAAGTTCAGGTATGTTCTATGCTAGAGCGATTTATTTCAATTTTCACAGTTAGCTCAATATCTTTCCCAGATTAGCAATCACATCAACATTAAAGTAAACTGCAGATAGAACACAAATATAAATTGCAGAAGACAAGCCAAGACAAGAGGACACAAGATGTGGCGCTAGCTAGGGACAAACCCCAATGTGGGGAAACCCTTTGTCAATTCTTCTTATATGATCTTCAATAGTTTAGAAGAGGGAGAGAGGGATAGATAGTACATTTACAACATAAGTCAACACTTTGACTTATCTAGATAAGAGCATAGATCATCTCTAAGAAGATGATACATGAGATCAGTTGAATACATGCTGCTTCAACTGATTCTTCAAGGTGACTCTTTCACCTATCATTGTGCTGCATCTCGTCATCATGCTGCACCTCACCGTGCTGCACCATGCTGCACCCATCATCACTATGCTGCATCTCATCATGCTTCATCAATCATGACTGTACCCATCACTGTACTGCATCATGTGCCATTGCTGCACCATGTTGCCATACTGTCCTATGTGCTTGCTTGTTGTACCTTGCATGCTTGCTGTACTATTGCTTGCTTCGTGTACTTGCTGCACCAAGTACCATACTGCTGTCCCATTATTGTTTTGTCTCATCATATGGTTGTCCCAACATCTTACAACTGTCCCTTTGATCATTGCAGCATTATATCATTGCTGTCCCATCATCTTGCAGCTGTCCCTTTGATCATTGCAACATTATATCATTGCTGTCCCATCATCTTGCAGTTGTCCCTTTGATTATTGCAACACTATATCATTGCTGTCCCATCATCTTGCAGCTGTCCCTTTGATCATTGCAGCATTATATCATTGCTGTCCCATCATCTTGCAGCTGTCCCTTGAATATTGCAACACTATATCATTGCTGTCCCATCATTTTGCAGCCATCCCTTGAATATTTCAACACTATATCATTGCTGTCCCACCATCTTGCAGCTGTCCCTTTGATCATTGCAGCATTATATCATTGCTGTCCCATCATCTTGCAGTTGCCCCTTGAATATTGCAGCACTATATCATTGCTGTCCCAAAAACAAGCTACTGCTCCAGCGATTAACTCGGCCTCCATTGAGGAACTCAAGCCTCCTCCACGCTGTCTTAGAGCCTCCCTCTCTTGTTGCGGTTAGGGCAATCCATAGACTGCGTTAAGGTTCTAGGGCATCCATTTAGGGTAGAGACCCTTTTCTAGGCTGCGTTGAGGGCTTACATTGCTGCCCTTCTTGACTGCGTATACCTCTTCATAGGTTATGTTAGGGCTTCTCCATAGGGCAGCATTAGGGCTTCTCCATAGGGCTGTGTATAGGGCAGCGTAGGGCTTCTCTTTTAGACCAACAATTAGATCTCTCCTTGCTGCATTATGTAGGCTTCCTTTACTGCGTTAAAATCTCCTCCATGATAGCATTAGGATCTAAGGCATCCTCTAGGGAAGCGTATCCGCTTTAGATCTCTCCTCCCACCAAAACCCAAAGACAAGTGAAGAGGAAGAGATCACCAAGAGGATGTGTGTACAAATGACTTTCAAGGCACCTCTATTTATACTAAATGTTGAGCACAAGTGGGGTTTATTTGGTTGCTGGCCGACCTTGATGAATTATCCCATAACACAAATAAATTCATATCATTATGAATACTTATCGGAATCGGATGATCTTTAGATCAATCCTACACCTCTTGATGAGAGGGATCCAAGAGAAATATCAGCTGCCATTAATAAGATAACCAACATGGAGTTTGGCCCTAGTTGCCAATTTTAACACATTTCCCCTTTATTGCTGGACCACGCTACTGGTGTCTGACATCTGTAAAAACCTATCACTGTCCACTAAGCTACTGTGCATACTCTAATTCATATGTTGATCCTGTAGCTAAACTACTTTGCATCTGCAATGTTGTTGACACTTCATTGTGCCTCCTTGCACTATTGCCAACACTTTTTGCGTTGCATTTGATCTCATGCTGTTGCTGCTTCTGCAACTGCTCCAACTAAGAACTGATCTACTGTCCCTGCAACTGGCTTCTGCAATTGTTCCTTGAGTCTCTGATTGCAACTAGCTTTGCTCTGTCTATTGAGTATTTGACTGCACCCAACTGTCTCTGCACCCCTTTAGTATTTGACTACAACTAGCTTTGCACTGTCTCTCAACGTCTGACTGTGCCTTGCTAACACTAATCCTACTGCTACTAAACACGGTGGGCCCGTGTAGCAAAGGTAATGATCCATAAGGAAACACCTGTCCATAGTTGTGCCTCCTTGGACCCTGCTTGGATCTGCAACTTTAACGCCTTATGCTCCTCCTCCGTTTGGAGGCATAGCTTCTATCAATGCAAACTCCTCCAACCTGGAGGTCAAGTCATCTATCTTTGCCGAAGCTGTTGTCTGTTGCTGCCCCTTCTTGTCCTTCTTTCTCTTGGGACATTGGGTGACGTAGTGACCAAACTCACCACATTCGAAGCATTTGACCTTCGACAGGTCCTTCTTCTTCTTCTCACTTCCCTTTGAGCTTTGTCCCTAAGTGGGACCCTTCTTCGCTTTCCCTTTACTCGCAAGGGCTACATTCTCCTCTTCCTCCTTCTCAGCCTTTGGTCCTCTGTTGTTGTTGCTGATATTACCTTCGACAAGACTGAGCCTTAGCTCCTCTTGTGTGAAGTCACTCCATAGGCGTTCCCAATCTAGTAGCTGATCTCGTCCAGTGATCCCCTGAACAAAGGTCCTCCATTCTTTGGAAAATCCATTTATAGCGACCCGCACAAGTTCTTTGTCATCAGGATTCTCACCTACAACTACAAGCTCATCACAGACATTCTGAATTTTGGTGAGATAGGGAGTCACGCCTTCACCCTTCAACATCTTTGTGGTCCTCAACTTCTCCTTGAGAATCATTTTATGATTTTGTGATGGGTCCTGGTATAGTTTTACAATGGTATCACACATGTCCTATGTTGTCTCCTTTTCTGCAATGTGTGGAACGATATGATCTTGGACCCCATCTAACACCATCCTCTTTGTCTTGGCCATCTCTTTCTTGAAGATAACCATCTGCTGTGGATTTGCTAGCTTTGCCATGACATTCGTCACGACATTCTTTAGACCATGCTCATCTAATAGAAACTGCATTCTAGCCTTCCAGACGCCAAAATTTGAGGCTCTGTCAAGTCTATCCTAATCTTTGAGACCCGGTGCGGCCATCCCTGCGAAAACTCAAAAATTGGGAAATAAACTGAAATCTCCTCTCTTCCCTACGACCTTGTTTCTGCTACTTGCACTTCCTTAGGAAATGCGCATATCTACTATTGCTTACCTTTGGATGTCCTTTTCTGGTACTCGTACTACTTGCTACCTCAACTGAGCAACTTGTTCTACCTTCTTGAAGTCCTCTGAACTGCCGCATGTACAACTACTCCTGAAGATCGCACTGGCTTATTAGAAAAACTACTACAACCTCTTGCAACTAGAAATCTCGGATCTCCTCCTGAAAATTGGAAACTCTTTGAGAAAACTGGAAATTTCCTTCAATGTGCTTTTCTCTTCCTGTCCTTGCATAGATCTGTTGCTGAAACCCTTGCTGCAAAACTTCCTTGCCCAGGTTTGCTTAACGAATCAACTGATCTGCTCACCAGAACCCTCTATCTACCAAATCCAGTGCCTGTTGGAATTATGCTCTGGGCAAATCGAACTTTCCTGCACTCTGCCTCTAGAAATCAAATTCCACCCAACAATTTGTGTTGCCTGACTTGCTTGCGCAGATCTGGAGAAACTGTGCTTAGATCTGCCTTTGAAACTACACAATTCTTCTCTTCTTGCTTCTAAGCCTTCGATCTGATCTTCAATGCTCTGATACCATGTGGAAATTCCTTGATTGCAATTACTGGATATTATTCTTCTAATTGTTAGCAATTTAATTGTTTATGACAATTAACGAATAATTCACAATTGTAATCTTCACCATAAAAATACGCTGCAGAAAATAAAATTAGGAACTGAGAAATAGATGCACACACAATAAAATAGACACCAATATTTTTGGACTAATAGTCCCCGAAAAAACCTCGAATGGAAAACCAGTGCAACAAATGAGGGTTTATTTTATTATTATGCAATAGTAAAAATATGAGTACAATATTTGGATGCTCAACTGGCAATCCTCCAGCAAATAATCTCGCCAAAATAATATGGAGAAAATTCTCCCTTTGCAAACAAACTCGGCCTCCCTCTGCCCTGCGCGCACTATTGGCCTGCGTAGTTCGTAGGACTTATGGAACTACTCCAAACTAGGCCATCTAGCCTCCTGCAATTGGAAAAATTTGCTCTTCCTTTCGAAATGTCTTTTTGGCCTCCAACAACTAATCCAAACCCTTCCCAACAATTCGCTCAATTGGACCGGCTAACTCGCAGCACCTGGACGACTGTGTAGAATATTTCAGCCTCCCTTCCGCTGACTCTCTGGCATTGGAAAATCCTCTGGAACTCTCTTTTGCTGCTCCCTCAATCACTATTTCTCTCCTTCTCTAGCTCGAACTCACTTCCTTGCTAAATCACGACAATTGGATAGCTCGATTTGCCAAGGTAACTCGTTCCCCTCTTGTGTCTCTCTCCTTCTCATCAATTTGCTCTTATAATCTCTCACTATAGCACCAACAACCATGATTAGATCCTCATCAATGGCTAAGATCATCTCAGACTCGAGTTGTGTGAGTCTCTAGAGCTTTCTCGATCATCCTTAATTAATTTCCATTAACTAATCAATTTTCCTAAGTTAGACATAGGCAATTTTTAATTATTGATCAATTATTTAATTAAGGCATTTCACTAGCTTATCTTGCAAAACCTTTTCTGAGTTTTGGAGATCTCGTGTTCCTTAGTCTCTTAAACACAAATCGAGAGTAGAACACTTGTTTGATGCTACCAAAATCTAGCAGTAAGATATTTGTTTTCTCTGTGCAAGTGACAATAGAGGAAGGTGAGAAGATTTGCAGCAGCCTAGAGCAAAGAGTGCTCAAATGGTTCCAGAGGAAAGAACCATGAAGATGCCAAAAGCCCAAACTCATGAGAAAGTTTGGTGAGGTATCATGTAGCAAGGTGGAGATTTGCTACTATAGAGGCGTGTTGCATCTCACAAGTTAAAGCTGTTATGAGAAAGACCAGAAGCATATGACCAGGAGGTCATAAATTTTCTTACCTTGGGAGGTTGATGCAGGAACATTAACCCACGTCTAAGAAAATCAACAAGAATGAGTTCCTGAAGGCGCAATTGTCAAAAGGTAGGATAATATCTATTTTGTAAAGGATTAAAAGCGTGAAAAATTAGATTCGTGAGAAATATTAGGAATTTGTTCAGAGCTTTGTGGAGAATATCATGTTGAGAGCTTTGTGGAGAGGATCATGTTGAGAGCTTTATGGAGATCGTGGATATTGAAATAATCCATGATATTCTAATTTACTTATATAAATTGTAAATCTGTGTATGAAGGGCGACTTTTGAATGATGAACACGCTCGCTGAGGCGCTATGTAACTATTAAATTAATTTTGATGCCTGGTTTATGTAATTCTGTTTGTGTGCATGGTGATTTGATGCATTGATGGCTTGATGCATTGAATTTGTTTGATGAATTAACGGTGCATGAACCGACTATGGGAGCCAATCTTGTGCAATTGATGCTGCATGCATGCACGTGATAGAGTGCGCAACAAAAAAGTGTAGTGGGGCCATAACCCACAGGTCTAGGATCAAGGCCATAAGAAAACTTGAAAACAATAGACCCCCAGTGTCGTTTTCATCATCAATGCTATTCCAGGCATATGACATTGATGAGTGAGCATCACTAAACTTGCTAGCTTTCAGGAGGTGTCCGAGCACTAGGTGTGGATGGATGCCATGGTGGAAGAGTACTCTTCCATCATGAAGAACAATGTAAGGGAGGTGGTGCCATGGCTAATGGGCAAGTCAGTGATTGGCTCCAGATGGGTGTACAAGATTAAGCATGCTGCGGATGGCAGCGTCGAGAAGTTCAAAGCTTGTATTGTGGCTAAGGGATATTTGCAAGAGGAAGGGATTGATTATGACGAGACATTCACTTCGGTAGCCAGATACTTATCCATTAGCGCTATCATTTCTATAACAATGTAGACGGGTTGGAGGATTCACCAAATGAACGTGAAGACCACTTGTGCAGGTTGAGGAGAGCACTGTATGGGCTCAAGCAGGCTCCCTAGGAATGGTATGCGTGGATTGACAGTGATTTGCAGAGTGTGGGCTTCACCAAAAGTGAGATAGACATGAACCTGTACTGCATTCGGGTGAAGGGTGAAACTCTCATATTGGTGTTGTATATTGATGACCTGTTTCTCACAGGGTCTGAGGAATTCATTACACACTACAAGCGAGACCTTGTAACAAGGTTTGAAATGAAATATTTGGGGTTGATGCATTACTTTTTGGGGATGGAGGTGTGGCAGAGAGGGAGATATTTTCCTTGGACAAGGGAAATACACAGTTGATATCTTGAAGCGTTTCAGGATCGATGATTACAGACCCATGGCTACGCCACATGTGACCAACTAGAAGAAGATCGATACTTCTAGATCAGAGACAATGGACCCTGTTACCACAAAATCTAGTAGGTCTTGAAGAGGGAAACCTACAAAACAAAAAGCTAGACAAAGTGCTAACAATGGGGTAGAGGCCCAATGACACATCAGCCAAACCCCCCTGCTCTTTATGGACTTTCACCAATGGGAGGAGTCTTGGTGGGAGATATAGAGATCAATTCTATGACAGATATGCTATAGATGAAGTACAATATGATCTCACTAGAACTCATTCAAGAGAGAGGCACAATAATGGCTCAAGGTTTGAAAGAAGCAAATTGTTCTCCAAGAAAGGCCCTAGAAAAACAAGGCTCAAGTCCTATGGTTTGGAGGTTTTTCGTGAAAACAAGTGTTCAGAAGGTCAAGGCCTAGGAGAAAGGGTTTCTTACAATGATAATCAGCTATCCCAACGCTCATTAAACCCTCAAGAAAGTCCTTAAGTTGAGGGAGAGGAAACTAGGGTTTCCCTCTCCAAGACTTGCTAGATTTTGTGGTAACAGACCCTACCTTGTAGAGACAGTTGATTGGCTCTCTCATGTATTCGGTCAACACCAATCCATAAATTTGTTTTGAAGTGAACACACTCGGTCAGTTTATGTTTGTGCCTAAGCGAGTTGTTAAATTTTAGGTATGTTCTATGCTTAGAGCAATTTATTTCAATTTTCACAGTTAGCTTAATATCTTTTCCAAATTAGCAATCACATCAGCATTAAAGTAAACTGCAGATAGAACATAAACATAAATCGCAGAAGACAAGCCAAGACAAGAGGACACAAGATGTGGCGCTAGCCAGGGACAAACCCCAATGTGGGGAAACCCTTGATCAATTCTTCTTATATGTTCTTCAATAGTTCAACATAGAGAGAGATAGTACGTTTACAACAAAATTCAACGCTTTGAATTATCTCGATAAGAGCATAGATCATCTCTAAGGAGATGATACATGAGATCAGTTGAAGACATGTTGCTTCAATTGATTCTCAAAGATGACTCCTTCACCTATCGTTGTGCTACATTTCGTCATCATGCTGCACCTCACCGCGCTGCACCATGCTGCACCCATCATCACTATGCTGCATCTCATCACGCTTCATTAATCATGACTGTACCCATCATTGTATTGCATTATGTGCCATTGCTGCACCATGTTGCCATACTGACCTATGTGTTGGCTGCATCTTGCTTGCTTGTTGTCCCTAGCATGCTTGTTGTCCTTAGCATGCTTGTTGTTGCATGCTAGCTGTCCCTTGCATGCTAGCTGTAACATTGCATGCTTGGTGTATTTGCTGCTAAGTACCATACAACTGTCCCAATATTAGTTATTTGTCCCTTGCATGCTGCTCTCCTTTGGAGACAGATGCTTTGGCTATTCTAGCAGTTCCCGGTAGTTCTGGCAATTTTGGCTGTTCCCAGCAATTCCGACAATTCCGGCTTGTTCCTGGCAGTTTCGGCTTTTGCCCTCTGCGTCAGCTTTCCCGCCTGTTCCAGCAGTGCCCGACAGTTTCGGCAATTCCGGTTGTTCCCTGCAGTTCCGACAATTTCGGCTATTCCGACTATTCCCGACAGTTCCAGCAGTTCGGCTTTTCTCGACAGTTCCAACAGTTCTGGTAATTCTGGCTATTCCCGGCAGTTTTGGCAGTTCCAACAGTTCCGGCTTTTCTCGACAGTTCCGGCAGTTTCCGATAGTTCCGGCTATTGCCTTTTGCGTGAGCTTTCTCGGTTGTTCCAGCAGTTCCCGGCAGTTCCTGCTATTCCCGGCAGTTCCAGCTTTTCCCGGCAGTTCCGACAATTCCGGCTATTCCCGACAGTTCCTGCTTTTCCCGGTAGTTCCGGCAATTTCGGTTGCTCCCGACAGTTTCAGCTTCTGCCCTCTGGATTAGTGCAACGTTATCCCTTAGGATCTCTCCTCCTACTAAAACCCAAAGACAAGTAGAGAGGAAGAGATCCCAAGTGTGTTGAAATGACTTGAAGGCCACCTCTATTTATACTAAAACGTTGAGCACAAATGGGGTTTATTTAGTTGTTGGCCGACCTTGACGAATTGCCCCATAACACAAATAAATTCATATCTCCGTGAATACTTATCGGAATTGGATGATCTTTAGATCAATCCTACACCTCTCGATGAGAGGGATCTAAGAAAAATATCGGCTTCCATTAATAAGATGACCCACATGGAGTTTGGCCCTAGTTTCCAATTCTAACACTCCCTCTCAACTGGGGAGAACTCCATCCGCTGATCCATATGTCCGAATGTACTATCTCTGCCATCAGTGCCCTGCATTGCTCTGCTCTGCTGAGCTTTGCTTTGCTCTGCTGAACTATGAAGAAGAAGAATTGATCGAAAATGTCTCATACCATTCTCTACTGACCCGAAGTCAGTTTCATTTGAAGAGAGTGTGTCACATCACTCTTACTGGCCCGAAGCCAGTTTTATTGATCCCAGATCAATATCACAAGAGAGTGTTTCAAACCACTCATATTGATCCCAGATCAGTTTCATTGATCCTAGATCAATGGAGGTCATCCTAGCATAGGGAGTACGGTAGATACATTGATGCGTCCATCAATAGTACTACTGTGGTCCCTAACCCCATTTCCCTGCTCATTGATCAAATGAGAGGTACTTCCCATGAGTCCCAGACTGCATGGTTAGGATGCCTCGATAGGAGAACTAATCATCCTGTCCACAGGAGAACGAAGCATCTTGCCCCACAGTCGCCACGGGAGAACTAATCATCCTAACCCATAGGAGAACTAATCAACCCGACCCATAGGAGAACTAATCATCTCGTTCCACAGTTGCCACGGGAGAACTAATCATCCCGTCCCACAGGAGAACTAATCATCCTGTTCCATAGTTGCCACGGGAGAACTAATCATCCCGACCCACAGGAGAACTAATCATCCTGTTCAATAGTTGCCACGGGAGAACTAATCATCCTGTTCCACAGTTGCCACGGGAGAACTAATCATCCCGGACCACAGGAGGACTAATCATCCTGTTCCACAGTCTCCACGGGGTATCACAGGGGAAGGTTGAACCTGCCATCTTGTGCATAACGCACCACCAGGGGAGGGTGAGTCGCCCTGTGGTCGTATGTTGCTCCAGTAAGTACCCCAAGCCCCCAAGCTCCTAGAGCTCAATGCATGCAACATGCAGGACCCTTATAAGAAGGTCTCTCAATGACTCCAAGTCGTTGGGGAAAGTCAGAGATTTGACCTTTCCCTAGGGCTTTGACAAAATGTCTGCGACCTATACATCAGTCTCAATGCAATGGAGCCTCCTTGCTATCGACTTACCATATCCCAGATAAGACAGTATCTGATGTCTATCTGCTGAAGCAATCATCGGATAAGAGATTCCTCAATAATCAAATCCCCCCTCTGGTTGTCACAGAGAATCACAATGGTATTCATCATGTGTACAAACAACTCACTTAAGAGCTCCTGCAACCATGCAGCTTCTCACGAGATCATAATCGTAGCTATGTATTCGGTCTCGGCGGTGCTTATAGCAATGGACTTCTGCTTCCTACTCATCCATGATATCAAAGCAGAATCCAAAGAGAACCAACACTGAGAAGTGCTCTAGTGATCCTCCACACTGCCTGCCCAGTCAGCATTCGAATAATCATGCAGTTTCATATTTCTGGCAGTGTATCTCAATCCATGAGAGATTGTGCCCAAAGATATCTCAGAAGATTCTTGGCACCAATCCAGTGAGGCTCAACCAAATATGAGCTCACCATGCTAATTGCAAAACATATGTCCCGATGGAAGTTCACCAAGAATATCAACGCGAATGAGTTTATGAAACTCAGAGGCATTTCCCAAATCTGGTCCGACATCACTACCATATAACTTCTGAAAGTTAAGATCCTCGAGGTAGTCACAGGCTTGCAATTTATCATTCCACATCCGAAATCCAATTCCCTTTTACTTCTGCAAATGAGAGGGTTTGCACTTGTCAGAAATAGGTCGCCCTCATAAGATGTCGGTATGAGAGGTCTATCATCCACAACCTTTGGGCAATGGTTTGGATCGATTTCACTCCTAGTGAATCTTAGCTTCATCAGACAGCTGTCAATCCTCTCATACTACGCCTGGGGTGTTTTGCTTCAAGCCATAGAGGGATTTCTTCCACTTGTATACATGAGATTCCCGATCATGAATCTCAAACTCCTTGGGTTGTTCCAAACCTGTGGACCTGCTGCATGAGGGGAATGGTACATCTCAAACATTTACCTTCATGCTCTTCTTGAATTCAGGCATCCCTATCACCATCTGACTCACATCGGGTAGGGCCCCATAGGTAGACCTCCGGTGTTATAGATGCGATATGTCAATTGACATGATCCCCAATGGACCATCCTGCAACTTGATACAAATTGCCAACCCTGAACCCATGAGAAAAAGCATCTTTGAAAATTCTATTTTTTAACACATACCTTTCCATCGATGAATGCCACCCTGAAACCTTTGACTTCCATTTCCGAGATGGACACCAGGTTCTTCTTGCGATTAGGTACATAAAAGAGATTCTTGTAAATGAATAGAGTTACCCTCATTCAATTGAGGGGTAACATTCCCTACACCCTTTCCGGGATAGGTGGCATCAACTCCAAGTATAATCCCACAGTTGTTTCTGTCTCTACCAAATTCGAGAGAGCACCCTTCTATCCTATGAGTTGCCTTGAAGCACTACGATCAATAAGTCAGATTCCCAAAGAATCTAAAGGAGAGGGCCAATACAAGATAATGCTTCTTTATCTCATCAAAAACACCAATTGATTCTTCATACCTGGGGTTCCTTGCTTTCTTTGAAGAGTTGACCATTTCCTTGATGACTTGCATTACCTGTCATTCCTTTGATCATTGAAGGTTTCCCTGGAATGATTGTTATCTTCATCAAGAGATGTGTCTCTGCCATTCGGACACTCCTTCATATAATGGTCGAACTTATTGCAACCAAGGCATCTGCCTTTCCTTCCACCCTTAGATCCAGACTTCCCAATGAAGTGATCTTTAGATAGGCCATCAGAAACTTCCGTTGTGCCATTCTGATAATATTCTCTGCTTCGACTTCACCCTCGGTGAATTTGAAGAGGGATGAGGAATCCACTGATCCTTTTGTCCTTTCCCAACTGTCTTCGGTGATTGCTCTTTCACTCTTGCTTGGGCATTGTCTTCACCTCAATTCTGATACCATGTTAAATTTTAGGTATGTTCTATGCTTAGAGCAATTTATTTTAGTTTTCACAGTTAGCTCAATATCTTTTCCAGATTAGCAATCACATCAGCATTAAAGTAAACTGCAGATAGAACATAAACATAAATCGCAGAAGACAAGCCAAGACAAGAGGACACAAGATGTGGCGCTAGCCAGGGACAAACACCAATGTGGGGAAACCCTTGATCAATTCTTCTTATATGTTCTTCAATAGTTCAACAGAGAGATAGAGATAGTACGTTTACAACAGAAGTCAACACTTTGACTTATCTAGATAAGAGCATAGATCATCTCTAAGAAGATGATACATGAGATCAGTTGAAGACATGCTGCTTCAACTGATTCTCCAAGGTGACTCCTTCACCTATCGTTGTGCTGCATTTCGTCATCACGTTGCACCTCACCGCACTGCACCATGTTGCACCCATCATCGCTATGTTGCATCTCATCACGCTCATTAATCATGACTGTACCCATCATTGTATTGCATTATGTGCCATTGTTGCACCATGTTGCCATACTAACCTATGTGTTGGCTGCATCTTGCTTCCTTGTTGTCCCTAGCATGCTTGTTGTCCTTAGCATGCTTGTTGTTGCATGCTAGTTGTCCCTTGCATGCTAGTTGTAATATTGCATGCTTGGTGTATTTGCTACTAAGTACCATACAACTGTCCCAATATTAGTTATTTGTCCCTTGCATGCTGCTCTCCTTTGGAATCAGATGCTCTGGCTGTTCCGACAGTTCCCGACAGTTTCGGCAATTCTGGTTGTCCCCGACAGTTCTGGCAATTCTCGCTGTTCCCGGTAGTTTCAGCTTCTGCCCTCTACGTCAGCTTTCCCACTTGTTTTGGTAGTTCTTGGCAGTTTCGGAAATTCCGGCTGTTCCCTGCAGTTTCGGCAGTTTCGACAGTTCCAGTAGTTCCAACAGTTCCGGCTTTTCCCGACAGTTCCGACAATTCCGGCTATTCCCGGCAGTTCTGGCAGTTCCAACAGTTCCGGCTTTTCTCGGCAGTTCTGGCAGTTCCCGGCAGTTCCAGCTTTTGCCCTCTGCATCAGCTTTCTCGGCTGTTCCGGCAGTTCCGGCTATTCCCAGCAGTTCCAGCTTTTCCCGGCAGTTTTGGCAATTCTGGCTATTCCCGACAGTTTTGGCTTTTCCCGACAGTTCCGGTAGTTCCGGCAATTCCAGTTGTTCCCGGCAGTTTCGGCTTTTGCCCTCTAGATTAGGGAAACGTTATCCCTTAGGATCTCTCCTCCTACTAAAACCCAAAGACAAATAGAGAGGAAGAGATCCCAAGTGTGTTGAAATGACTTGAAGGCCACCTCTATTTATACTAAAACGTTGAGCACAAGTGGGGTTTATTTGGTTGCTGGTCGACCTTGACGAATTGTCCCATAACACAAATAAATTCATATCTCCATGAATACTTATCGGAATTGGATGATCTTTAGATCAATCCTACACCTCTCGATGAGAGGGATCCAAGAAAAATATCAACTTCCATTAATAAGATGACCCACATGGAGTTTGGCCCTAGTTGCCAATTTTAACATGAGTTCATTGGTTAGTTGCAGAGCATGTTTTGAGATATCTCCGAGGCACATTTGAATATGGGTTGAGGTACACTCAGCAGGATGGAGTGAAGTTGGAGGGGTACACCAATGCTGATTGGGCAGGCGGTACAACTGGCAGGAAGAGCACTTCTTGGTGCAATTTTATTCTGGGATCAGGTGTAGTATCTTGGTACAGCAGGAAACAGATTGCAATTGCATTGAGTTTTGTAGAGGCTGAGTACATGGCTGCCAATATAGCGATATGGGATGTTGGGCTTTTTGATTAGGATTTGGATCTGATTGTCATTCACTATGATAATTAGAGTTGTATTAAACTCTTCTGAGAATCTAGTATTCCATGACAAGTCAAAGCACATTGAGATCAAGTACCACTTCGTCAGAGATTGTGTGTAGAAGGGGACAGTAAAGCTGTAGCAAGGTTACTTGGGAGTGGGAGCGAGATTTTCGAAAGCTCCCGGTTTGGGAGCGAATCGGGTAGCGAGTTTTTATATAATATATATTCTTTTATATATTTTGATGCATATATGTCAACAAAAGCATGTAGAATGATGAATTAGATATAAAAAGCATAAAAACATAGGTTGAGCCATATAACATCAATCATCTGGAAGTTATGAAATGAAACAACTTTCAACTTTTATGAAGTATCATATTCATAATTCATTGCCAATGAGTTATAATTGCCAACTTCAAACTTCAAACTTAAATTGTCATAGATTGTTTACAAAAAATATCATAATAAATATGAAAGAGTCAACAATTATTAAAACTACTAGAAACTAGAAAAGACAAGTATATCTATTATCTACAACTTCTTCTTTCTACCATGAGAAATGTCTAATTTCTGAGCAGGTCGTGGTACTGGTGGTCTTCTAGGAGTCTCCTCCCGCATAGTTGCATGACTGGAACCAGAAGGCACATGCCCTCCATGTGAGGATGTAGATGGAGGCGGTGACAACAAAGAAACAATACTTGGAACTCGAGCACTGGCTCTACTATTGGATGGTGTGGGTGGCATGGTTGTTGTTGCTTCATCATCATCTCTCAAAAGTTCTGCTTCCAATTCTTCAAGATGTATAGTGCCATCCTCCAAATATCGTCCTCTTGGTGGTTGTCCCAAATTTTATATGTTGGATCCTCATAAGCCTGATCGCAATAATGACTCAACAACCTCAAGTTGTAGTGCACATAAACCAAGCTTTCTGCCTGGTTTTCATTGAGTCTGTTTCTTCTCACATTATGTATGAAGTTGTAGGTGCTCCAACACCTCTCTGTAGAAGAAGTATTTACAACCTGTGAGAGAACTTTTTTTGCCAACTTTGGCAAAAGTCCCATGCTTCCATATGCTTCCCACCATGTGAGAGCATCAAATTTGTCTCTATCTTCCATTTCATGTAAAGAACCAAACAAACTAGTGCAACTGAAGTATCTGCCTAATTCAAGACACAAATTAGCACACTCTTCCCTATCAGGGACTAACTTGCCTAATGCTTTAATATATCCCTCTTGTACCTTCGGATCTGTATGGGGTTTGGCTCTAACCCCACCCCCAGGTGCAGGTTTGCCCAACCAAGATGGAGAGTAGTATTTTGGCATAAGGATTTACACCAAGGCATGTAGTGGAACATTAAGTTTATTGCATTGTGTACACACACAATTGTGAATCATTGTATACAAGTTGGGATCATTTCCCTCAATAATATCTTTTATTTGCCCCAACATGGTATCCATCTGGTCATAGACCTCCCCAATCATTGGTTTATCTGTATCTGCAAAACGAATCATGCTATAAATGGGCTTGGTGAATTGCAATACTTCCCTCACATGTGACCAAAACAGACCATCAAGAGCGGTCTCCTCCACCTATTCAAAACCTTGCTTGTCAGCTGCATTTGTAGCTCTGTCCTTTAATACCATGCTAGCCAATGAGTCTCTTACCTTCAAAAGGCGCCTGAAGGTGAGGTAATAGCTAGCAAATCTAGTCTTCGCAATCTTTAACAGATCCAATCTTGAGTGATTGTAGAAAAGCCCATGGATATTGCTATGATTTGTAATAAATTTTATCATTTGTTTTCCTCTCTTGTACAAATCACCAATCCATTTGTATTGTTGGCTTTTGTTCTTAATAATATCATGCATCAAAAGGTTCATTGTGTGAACCAAACACCTAGACCAAAATATGTTGGGGTATTTATCCTCAATAAATGTTCCCACTGCGTTACAATTAGCAACATTATTAGTGATGACTTGGATGACATTGTATGGCCCAATACGTTCAATTGTTTCAAGTAATGGTTCTACAATGTTGATGCTGGTCTTGAACTTCTTTGAGTAATCATATGCTGAAAGGAAGATGGCACCACTAACAGACACAACAAGAACACTTATCAATGGCTTGCCTTTTACATTTGTCCATCCATCAGATACAATGGACACCCCATGCTCAGTCCAAGAATTTGTCATTTTACTCAAAGAATGTGATATTTTTGCTTTTTCATGATCAAGTCGAACAGTTCTAGCCTTGTCATACCTAGGGCTCTTGTATCCTTTGGGGGCATCATTTATGGCGGAAACCATTTCATGCCAATAAGGTGAATGAAGAACATTGAATGGTATCCCACATGCATAGAGAAACCGACAAATTTTTGAATCACATCATTCGTACACCCTTCGTCAAGGAAATCTGATATGGTTCTACGCCTTAAAGAGATGTTTGTTCCTATGCTTCCATATCCACTGCCATGGGAGGATGCTGATGGAGTTCTTTGTGCATGTGATTGTGAGCTGTGTTCAAAGAAACCCTTTGAGTTTTTAGATTTATATTGGGCTTCCAACTCTTCCCTTATGTATTTGGCTCTTTCTATTGCTGACACACTTACACAAGCTTTTATTCCTATTGGTTTATCTCCATCCCATGGCCTTTTCCCATAGAGGTAACTTCTGGCACAGTTGTATGAACCCGTGTAAATGTTGTTTCAATGGTTGCATGTAAATTTAGTGGTTCCACCCCCTTTCCCTGCTTCAGACCTAGTAACATATTTCCACTTGGTCTTGTTTAGTTTTTGGGGCCTCATCATGTCCACCCTCTTCCTCCTCACCAAGGTACTCCTCTTTGGGGTTTTCATCAAATCCACTATAACCCACTTCTTCATTCTCTTCTTCATCATGATCAACCCTTATTCTTCTACTCTCCAACACCATAATAATGAAAAAAGGAACCAACAACAAGAAAATTCCAAGCCATATAGCCATGATGTTTGAAGTTTTGAGACTGCAAAAAAATGGAGGAATGGGAATGGGAAATAGAGATTTTTATTTATTTATTTAGCAATGAACATATAAAAAAATGCTAGATTAGAGTGTAGGTTGTACCTCTTTGGCCTGTAATCCCAAGCTCCAATCTCCCTTGCAAGCTCCTCAAGCTCCTCCAAGCTCCTCTCTCTTGCTCTCTCCAAGCTCCAAACTCTCTCTTACTCTCTCCAACTTGACAAATGGGTGAATAATGGGAGGGGAGAGGGTCTTTTAACCTTCCCCACCTCCCCTTCCATCCCTTTCCTCTCCCTCTTTGTTCGCTAACCATTGCCTCCCTCTCTGCTGCGCGGCCTTTTTTCGGCGCCAACAGGAGCGTTTTTTTAAGAAGGGGAGCTATCGGGAGCGATCGCTCCACGATCACTGCCCCTATTAAAAAATTGCCCCCGGAGTGAAGGGGAGCGGTCAAGGAGTGATCACTCCCCTAATCGCTCCCTCAAAAACAGGGAGCGATTTTTTTTAAAGGGAGCGCGCTCCCTTTGAGAGCGTTCTCTCGAGGTAGCTCCCTACTCACTCCTGAGAAGAGCCCAAATTGGGAGCAGATTCGGGGGAGGGGGGCACTCCCCCGCAACCCTGAGATGTTGTCTGTACCCACAAATGAGCAGGTAGAAAAGATTTTGACGAAGGCCTTGGTGAAGGACAAATTTGTATTCTTCAGGGATAAGTTGGGTTTTCTACAGAGCACCTTCCTCATTAAGAGGGAGTGTTGAGATTGTAGCTTGGAAGTTGATTATGAATGTGTTAGGTGCCATGACATGCAATGGGTCACCTTAATTATCTCCTACGACAGTTAATTAATGAATTTCCTAAGTCAGGACTTTAGACGACAGTTTAATTTAATTGCTAGGTACCTTTTTGTAAAAGGGAAAAGAAGTAAAGGACAGATTAAGTTGTGATCGTCGATCTCAGTAAAGTGAGATCTAATCTCAACTGTTGAGATTAGGGATTTCACTTGAGATTAGGTTTGATCTTTTTAATAGGGGGTGGTTCTAGCCAAAGGAGAGACAATCATCGATTTGGCACAAGTTGGGATTCACTGGAGCACAACAATTGGCAGCGAGAGCGAGAAAAGTCTAGATCGAGCCAGCTAAAGCGAGATCAGGGCAAGCGATATCAATATAGAGGCCAAGTTACCTTTGCACGTGTGGGCCAAGTTATCTTGAGCGAGTAGGCTGAGTTTTCTCTTGGGTCGTGAGGCTGAGCTTTCCTTGTATGCAAAAGTTCTTCTGTTGGGCTGCACGTGTGGGCCGTACAAGGGCTGAGTGAGAGAGAGGGCCGAGATCTTTTGCTATGTATTTGCCGGAGCAAATTCTTGTGAGTTTGCTGTAAAAAATATTTCTCCTGAAGCTTAATAAGAAGCCCAACGTTTGTTGGTTTTCCCCACATTGGCATTTTGAAGGTATATCTGTGTTATTCTTTGATGCATGTGATTGGTTTTGTGTATTTTCACTTCTGCTGTTTATTTGTTTAAAATCCTAGAATATTTATTATTATAAATCATATTAGAAAGCATTGTTGATTTCAGATCTATGATTATTTGTTGAGAAATAAATTTGTAACTAGGTTTAAAGAAATTAACAACTGTTCCTAGAAAAACTTTGTCGGCCTTGCTGCTCGAGTCCTGAAAGTTGGTTGGCCATGGCTTGCCTCCACTTGCTGTCCCGTGGTCGTTTAATGTTGTCCCTGCTTGCGTTGATAGCTGCTGTGACTCGTGGTTGTCCGAACTCGGTGTCACCTCCTGCAGAGGGACCTTGCTTGTCAGCTGGCCTTGTAATAACTTCCTTGACCCTATTCTTTGTGTGGGTTGTTGTTTGGCCTTCCCTTTTTTTCAACCCCATGCACACTCTTGCCTCCAATTATTTGTTGACCTCGCGTTGTGGTTGCTATTTGACAAGTCTGCTCGCTAGTGGCTGCGTCGAACCCCTAACAACATTAACTATGGGTTGGCTGTCCCGTGCTTCCCATGGTCGAGTTTGATATCCCTCTGCGACTGTCGACCACTGCTGTTCACGACAACTTCCTCCTGTGAGTGGCAGTGACCCTTATACTAGTCTCCTCTTGCTTGCACTTGCAGTGCCTATTACTCTAGCTAGTGACTTTGGGTGGGTTGGTGATTGGTCCATGGCCATCGGCCACCACAAGCACTGTCCACTTTTTTTTTTTTAAATTATTTACCTTTAATCTAGTTGACGTCTGTATGGTAACTTGCAGCGCCGCAGCCATACCACCGTATGACCTGCTTTTTTTTGGTTTGCAAATTTTTATTTCTTCCTTGTACAATCGTTGGTCAAACTTGGCCTCGTGTGATGCCTTTATGAACCTAGCTTCCCGTGTGATTCTAAGGTTGGTCTTCAGAGTTTTCACTTTGATACCATGTTAGTTTTTGAACCTAGCACACGACAATTTGTTACCCTACTAGATTACAGATCTATTGAATAAAAGCACAATTAGATTCTTAAAAAAATATTCAGCAGAAGCAAAATTATTAACCAATCTAAATCACATGTGACACGTACAAATTTTGCACAATCAAGTCAATTCTTCATTAAATTTTAATCAGAACATACTTGGACTCTCGTCCTGGGATAATGGCCCAACTAAGAAATTTACAGTTACAACATACCCTAGATTTGATCCAGTTGATCCGGCCCTAGATTATCATTGATTTCAGTGGCTGATCTGGATGTCTTATTCTGCACCCCTGCACCTTCTTCAGACTCAGCACACTTGAGTATCATGCTCATCACTTGAGAAAATCCGTCTCTCAATGGCTTGTGCCGGTGTATGTCCTCTTTTTAGCCTTGCATTATAACTCCACATTGATCTAAATCCATAACCCTAATCTCCAAAGTGATTAACGATCGAGATCAGATCTCGCCTCACTTGAGATCAACGGTTGAGATTAAAACATAATCACTATGGTGAATACTTTACATTTCCTAAGTTTCTTTAGCTCAACAACCAACATAATTAATTATGTGCTTTTCCTAAGTAAGATTCAGGCCAAGTTACGACAGCAACTTACTCAATACTTGAGCAAGTGTCCTAAGGATACTTTGGCCAACTTTTGCACGCCTAGACACTTAGGCTTGTGCAGAAGTACCTGCCCAAGCTACAATTATCATCTGCGACAAGGAAGTATTATCTTTCAAAATCACCTAGGACTTGCACCTGGCCCCAACCGCTTATCATGCTTTCGGGAGAATTGAACCTAGTGCTTTGTCTTGACTTGCTTTCATCCTTACTGCTAAATCATGATCCCATAAGCAGACATACCCTATTTGAATAACACATATGACTAGTCTCCTTCAATGTCACCGTCCATTTAGTAACTCATAGCCTAAGCCTGGCAGTTGAGGTGATCTAGAAAGAATTCTATATTGGCTCAGACATTGAAGGTACAACTTTTTAAATCCAACAAAATATCCTATCATTATTTTCTTACACACCACTCAAGACAGCCCAGCCTCGATGATTTAGAGAGACACTACAAGAATAGGTACACAAAGGGTTTTCACTCCTGATAGAAGGCACCATTGTTGTGTGGATTTCAAGACTAGGGAGAGACAGCATCTTGAGGGCTGTTGTTGGACACAATCTAGGAGTATTTGCCCTGGTTTGCTTATTCAGTGTCAAATTGATTTTGCTTTATGCTAATGTTCATAATTTCAAGGTTTGCAGCCCTCTTTTGACACATCTGAACCTACCTTTTCTCTTTTCAAGGGTTAGTATCATAGACATAATTCTATCCTTGTTGGCCTATCCTTTCCATCCTTAATGAATTTTATTATTTAGTACTCTTCCTGCATCTCATTTTTTGGCAATAACAACCAGGCCATTCAAAATAATCTCTTGGTTAATTCCAATCGCTTCTTCTTGCAACATGATTGAAGATTGACCGTGCTATTTTCTTCTTAATCAATTTCTGGGGAGAGGGGGAGAAGTTATTAGTTTCTCCATTCACAGATCTCCAGACGTGTAAAGATGACGAGTGCTTTTTGTTACACATAAACTCATTTGCTCCACCAAAGTTTGTAGTGCATGTAGTTTCATTTTACTTTTAACTTGGAAATCATAGTTTTTGTAGCATTCTTGAATCTGTGTAGTAAGCTGATTTATTATTCTTTTTGAATGGTTCATTAGTTACAGTCTACAGATTTGTCTCGACACTAAGATGGATTAGCTGCAGCTGCAAAGTTGTTTTGAGTTATTTTTGTAGCACTAGTTAATGAGTATCTTTAATGATCTGCAGGTTTACCTTGACATTTTGGAATGAGTTAGCAGAAACTGCAGCACAGCATTTGAAAAAAAATGATAGAGTGTATGTCTCAGGTTTCCTTGCTTTACAAACACCAGCTGGTGAAAATGATCAGCCAAAGATATATAAGGTTTACTTTGAATCAGTTCTTCTTTAACTGGCACATCTAATAGGAAGTTTGAGCGAGTTGTTATTTTATAAATATATTCAATTTCGTGGATTCTCTTATGTTGAAATGAGTTCTATTTATTCATATTGTTTTTCGTCTCTAAAGAATGCATGTTGATAGTTTTAATCTGTAGACTTAAATTGGAATTGGAATTCATAGTATATTAAATTTAAAATACATGAAGCAGTGAACTCTTTTTTTTCCTTGAGAAATATAGTCTTTCACACCCTTTGTATTGTGTTTCAACTTCCAAGAGAGGATGTTTGTACCTATAGGTTTTAATGCTATACAGTTAATTGCTACAAACAAATTCTTAATAAAACAGAAAATATGCAATGGTAAACATACACATTTACACAGAGATTTACCCTGAAAATCCAAAACCAGAAAAACTAGAAATATTTTAAATATATTTTTCTTTACAGTATTACAATTTATATATATATATATATACATATCCCGGTATCCATATTGGCAATCCATTTACCATGGATTAGAATACAGCCATAGTTCCTTAATTGAAACTACAAAACCATCAGCTAAACCACCATGCAAAACCGCTAAAAGCGAAAACCATGTGCTCAAATTTGCCAAAAATGGATGCAAAAATTGCCATATATATATATATATATTTGGGGTGCTACCTCTGAACCCCTGTGAGGAGGGGGGGTTTGCCTCCTTGCTACCCCATCTAACAGGGGGAGATGCTGCCCCCCTGCTGTGCCCAATGCAATATATAACACATGTAGGTAGTTGTGAAAATAATGTAACACACCCCCAACATTCTCCCACTTGTTTTTTTCTTTGCACAAAGAGGGTTGCAAGAGTACATGATTAACAATCCAAGGGAATAATTGTTGATTTTTTGTAGCATCGGGAGGTATTCCTGCATGCCAAGAGGCCTCCTAAGTCTGCCAAGAAAAAATATGGGAATTAACTATATAAATTTTATTTTTTGAGTTTCATGTAGGTTCAAAAGGGACAAGTCGGCCCCACCATGAAAGGGTGTGTCCCTTGGGGTAAATGCACCCATTCGACTTGTATATATACACTTCATTTGATCACTTGCTTATGATCATATCTCTTCTATAGAAGACATTCGTTGGAGCAGAGGAATGATGAAATGATTGCAGTTTGGACTTCGTTTTTGGCACAGATTTCGAGGCAATTTGATTTGTAAACCTTGCTGAAGAAAATTTATCCTAGAAGAAGAGTTGCTGGGTTTTCACCCAAGTTTGGGTTTCCTAGGGAATTTGTTATCTCTATTGTGCATGGCTGTCTCTTTATGATCTTTATTGTTTCTAGTGTTTTTGCTGCGTTACTATTGAGATATTCTGTGTATAATTGCTTAATGATATTAGTGGCATAAGAAGAATTAATTAAAGATCATTAGAAGTAATTATCAGATCAGAAAATTAATTTTCTATTGTGCATCCTTGTAGAAAATTCAACATGGAATCAGAGATTTTGTTAAAAGAACAATCATCAAAGTAGAGCACTTTATGTGCTCAGGGAGATAGTGACGGGGCTGCCAAAACTAAAGGTTGAGCAACATGAGGTGTGAAAGGGTTGCGCACTAGGTAAATATGCCAAGACTAGTTTTCTGAGCAACGACACTAGGTCCAAAGGGATTTTGGATCTAGTACACTCAGACGTGTGTGGGCCCATGTCAACAATATCCTTGAGTGGGTACCAATATTATGTGACCTTCATTGACGACTTCTCTAGGAAGACTCAAATCTATTTCATGAAAAATAAGGATGAGGTCTTCAACAGATTCAAGGAGTTCAAGGCTCTAGTCGAGAATTCGATAGGGATAAAGATCAAGACATTGAGGTTAAACTTAGACAATGGAGATGAGTACACATCTAATGCTTTCAAGGCCTTATGTGCACAGGAAGGCATCAAGAAGGAGTTGATTGCTCCATACAACCCTCAACAAAATGGGGTTGGGGAGCAGAAGAATAGGGCTATTGTTGGAGCGGCCAAGGCCATGCTCCATGACCAGGATATGCCATGGTTTCTATGGGTGGAGGCTTGCAACACTTTTCGTATATTTGTAGAATAGAAGCCCACACAAAGTGTTTGGCAGATTGACACCAGAGGAGGCATTTATAGGGAAGAAATCAGATTTAGGACACATTTACATCTTTGGGTGTGTTGTCGCTTAGATTGTGTAGGCCCTATGACAATGACTTAGGTCGGGGGCTGTCACTCTGATACCTGACCTCTCCGTTCTAGCTGTCTCCCAACAACATGCTATTGGGGGGTAGTCCCTATGGGAATGTGAAGATGAAGGACCAGTTGGTAACCAACGAGTTTGGGAGACACGATTGAATAACCTAGCTTCTTTAAATCTTAGCAAGAATTAAAGATTAGATTAGATTTGAATGTGAGACGTGCATTATGGAGTCAACTTCTTTCTTATTATTAATTATATGCCATATAACTGGATGAACAATTGTTGCTTGGATGCTTCACTAACCTATATGAGGTGCAAATCCTACGAGCTAGGTGAAATGCAAAATCTTAGTTGATTTTAGGTTAGATGCCTATTCTAAATGAACCTTCCTCTTAAGTGTTTTGGAACTAGTTTCTAGAGTAAGTTGTGGGATGGAAGCCAACAGGAAGCAAGTAGAGGCTTGATTATCGATACCTCTCTCTATGTTCCAACTATTCGATGCCTTTGGCGCTGTAGAGACTTTGACTCTGATGACTACAAGGTCACTGTGTTAACCACTAAAGAGGTGCTAAACCCCTCAAGCTAAATTGAAAAAGGGTGGCCCTAAATGTATATCAATCAAGCTTATGCTTGGAGGTAAGTTATTAATGCAACTAGACTTAGAATGCAATGCAAGATGGATTGAGTGATTCTTAAGGTAAGATTGTTTAAGTTGCTTAAGTACTTAGTTATGATTTGATTTTAAATTATACCAACAAGTACTTATCAATAAGATACAATCTTAACCATAAGAAAGGGTGCCAAGTTATCAAGTGCCAATAAGATACAATAGATACCCACAATATGCAATTATTCAACAGTTACGGGATGTGCCAAAATTCGAAATAACTTTATTCAATGATAATTGAAGCACTTAGAATAATTTAACCAATGCTTAAAAAGATACCAACGATTATTACCACACGATTACCAATGCTCTTACTTCAATCAAAAGCTTCCAAGCTATTTCAATGAGATAAATGCCAATATTATTCATTGTAAATTAACACCAATTCAAATAGATTAGAGGCCTTTAAACAAATAATGCTTAGATGTCAAGATATTACTATCCAATTAGGTTCTTAGAACCTCAAGATCACAAAAATGTCCAATGATGCACAATTAGAGTTATAACAACAAGATTAGTTAAATTCACTTAAGAGTCATACAATGGTATTCAGTGGAGTGAGTGCTTGTATGAGTGAATTTAGTGTAAAGTCAATGGTCTTGTGAAATTATGAATGAGCTTACAAGAGACAAGTAAATGTTAGATTCCAAATAACCAATGTTTAACAAGCTTCTTCACAATAGCACTTAGAACCATAAAACGAGTAATGTCTATAGTGTAAAACGATGAGAGCACTTGTTGTTGTAGATTACTCATTAGACTTGTAGGCTTGTGAATTTGAATTTTGAACCTTTTTTGTCTTGGCGGTGACCAAGTGACATATTTTGTAAACATTATTATTTGAATTTTGGACATGACAAATGTTGACAGTTGCTCACTTGCTAGATAAATCATAATATGCTCTATGTTTTATGTTTTATAATATGATTAAATGTTTTATGTTTTACAATATGCTTAAAAATTTGATGTATGTTTGTGTTAAATTGGCAACTAGGGCCAAACTCCATGTGGGTCGGTTTATTTATGGCAGTTGATATTTTTATTGGATCCCTCTCGTCGAGAGGTGTAGGATTGATCCAAAGATTATCCGATTCTGATAAGTATTTATGGAGATATGAATTTATTTTGTTTATGTAATTATTATCAAGCCGACCAGCTCTTATGTAGGCTCTAGAAGCCCAACCGACGTGTCTATTCATCATCCTCGTTGTGGTATAAATAGAAGAGGATTTGAAGTCATTTAGACACTCTTCACGTGATCTCTTCTCCACGTCTGGGTTTTTGGAGAAGGAGAAAACGCCAAGAGGATTTGCTATGATGCCCTAGCCGCAGTAGCATAATGATCTAGAACTAAACACTGCTATGGAAGAAACCCTAGAAGCTGTCACTAAATACGCAGCAACAGGAAGGCTCAAGATCTCATAACGCAGTCCAAGAAGAAACAACGTAGAACAACAGGCAGCGTGTAATTTGGGCAGCCGTGGCATTATGGAGAGTGATGAAAATACCGCAGATAGCATGGTAAGACCTATACGCTGTAACATATGTATGCAAACACTGTTCTTGTTATATATCAAACGCTGTTCGTATAAGCTGTTCTTTATACACAGTCATATGATAATGGAATCACGTTATATGAAACCACGGAACCACGCTATACCCAATCCATACAGCGCACAACACTACCACGCAGTCTCAACGTTCACGCTGGATAGATGTACGCAGTCATCACGTTGTCCGCAGTTAATGCTATACGCAGCCCTAGCTCATACACTGTAGTGGATCTGGCAGCACAACACTTATACGCAATACGTGAGGTCATATACGCAATGTATGTTATATGCTGTTCATGTTTGTGGATGATTATACACTGTTTTCATGCAGTCATGAGATCACACTGTACATGATATGCAGCCCTAGCAACATACGCAGCAATTCATGCGATGGAACGCAGTCAATAGGAATAGCCCTTAACTCAGTCATAAATGGAGGCATAGTACACTATCCAAGCAGCCCTTAACTCTGTTAATGAAGGCACTATATATGCACAGTCATGGAAACTCATACACTGTTATGCAGAGGCTGATATATAATGCTGTCATGGCAGCAACATTCACTCTGGTCAATACGCAGCAAATATATATATATGCTGGCAAATATATACGCTGTAAACATCTAGAATGTATTAGGTGTAGTCATAAGGACACAACTGTGAGCTATGTATGTATTGGGTCAATACTCTCATAGTCCAGGTCATGGATGATATATATGGGCAGTAAGAGCAGTATGATGTAGATGGGCAGTGTGAGCAGCATGATGCATGATGTATGAGATCATGAGCATCATGATGAATGAGATCATGGACATAAAGGGCAACATGAGATCATGGACATATAGGACAGCATAATGATGATGCATAGGCAGCATTATAAGATCATAAACATGAAGAGCAGCAACATGACAAGATCATGTGCATGGGCAGTACAATAATACATTAGCAGGGGCAGCAGCATGATGATGATGCACATTAGTTTGAGCAGCATTATGATGGATA
Organism: Pinus tabuliformis; assembly: GCA_031772625.1. Taxonomy (NCBI): domain Eukaryota; kingdom Viridiplantae; phylum Streptophyta; class Pinopsida; order Pinales; family Pinaceae; genus Pinus; species Pinus tabuliformis. The sequence goes on from CM062820.1 coordinate 952,349,371, forward strand.
AAATCATGGACATGGACAGCCGCATGGTGCAGTATGCAGTGGTGCAACTAGAGAACCAGATGCAGCACGATGATAGGTATCAGTTGAAGCAGAATGTCTTCAACTGATCTCATCGTTATAGGAGATGATCTATGCTTAGATCTAGATAAGTCAAAGTGTTGACTTCTGTTGTAAATGTATTCTCTCTCTCTCTCTGCTGAACTTTGAAGATAAAAGAAGATTTGATCAAAGGGTTTCCCCACACATTGTGGGGTTTGTCCCTGGCTCGCGCCATATCTTGTGTGCTCTTGTCTTGGCTTGTCTTCTGCGATTTTATATTTATGTTCTATCTGCAGTTTATTGTAATGTTGATGTGATTGCTAACTGTGAAAATTTAAATAAATTGCTCTAGCATAGAACATACCAAAACTTAACATGGTATCGGAGCTGAGGTGAAGACAATGCCCAAGCAAGAGTGAAAGAGCAATCACCGAAGACAGTTGGGACAAGACAGAAGGATCAATGGGTTCCTCATAATTCACCTAGGGTGAAGTCAAAGCAGAGAATGTTATCAGAATGGCACAGCGGAAGACTCTGATGGTCCATCTTAAGATCACTTCATTGGGAAGGAAAGGGGATGCCTTGTTGAAATAAGTTCAGCCGTTATGCGAAGGAGTGTCCGAATGGCAGATACACATCTCTTGATGAAGATAGCAATCATTCCTGGGACATCCTCAATGATCAAAAGAATGACTGGTAATGCAGGTCATCAAGGAAATGGTCGACTCTTCCACGAAAGCAAGGAACCCCAAAATCTCTTTTACGTACCTGATCGAACCTGGTGTCCATCTCGGAAATGGAAGTCAAAGGTTACAGGGTGGCACTTATCGATGGAAAGGTACGTGTTTGAAAATAGATCTTTTAAAGATGTTTTTGAGTTCAGGGTTGTATCAAGTTGCAGGAAGTCTGCTAGGGACCATGTCCATTGACTCAGCTCCGGAGGTCTGTGAGTCAGATGGTGACTAGGATGCCTGAATTCAAAAAGAAGCATGAAGGTACATGTCTGAAATGTACCGAAGGAAAATATTATAAGGGGACCATTCCCCTCATGCAGCAGGTCCAGAGGCTTGGAACAACCCAAGGAGTTTGAGATTCATGATCGGGAATCTCATGTATACAGGTGGAAGAAAGCCCTTTATGGCTTGAAGCAAAACACCTTGAGCATAGTATGAGAGGATTGATAGCTGTCTAATGCAGCTGAGATTCACTAGGAGTGAAACCGATCCAAACCATTACTCGAAGGTTGTGGATGATAAACCTCTCGTACCGGCACCTATGTCTGACAGGTGCAGACCCTCTCATTTATAGGAGACAGAGGGAGTTGGATTCTGAATGTGGGAAGATAAGCTGCAAGCTTGTGACTGCCTCGAGGATCTTAACTTTCAGAAGTTGTATGGTAATGATGTCGGACCAGATTTGGGAAATGCCTCTGAGTTTCATAAACTCATTCGTGTTGATGTTTTTGGAGAACCTCTGTCCGGACATCTGTGTTGCAGTTAGCATGGTGAGCTCATATTTGGTTGAGCCTCACTAGATTGGTGCCAAGAATCTTCTAAGATATCTTCAAGGCACAATCTCTCATGAATTGAGATACACTGCCAAAAAATATGAAACCACATGATTATTCGAATGATGAGTGGGCAGGCAGTATGGAGGATCACTAGAGCACTTCTCAGTGCTGTTTCTCTTTGGAATCTGCCTCGATAGCCTGGATGAGCAAGAAGCAGAAGTCGGTGACTCTGAGCACCACCAAGGCAGAATACATTGCTGATGGTATGGCCTTCTGTGAGGTAGTCTGGTTGCTGAAGCTCTTCAGTGAGCTGTTTGTACACATGATGAATACCACTGTGATTCTTTGTGACAACCAGAGATGGGATTCAATTATTGAGGAATCTCGTATTTGACAATTGCTCCAGCAGATAGACATCAAATACTGCCTTATCTGGGATATGATAAGTCGATGATCAAGGAGGCTCCATCGCACTGAGATGATGTACAGGACAAAGCCCCGAGGAAAGATCAAATTTGTGATTTTCCCGAATGACTTGGAGTCATCGAGAGACCTTTGTAAAAGGGTCCTGCATGTTGCATACATTGAGCTCTGGGAGCTCTGGGGGGCTTGTAGTTCTACTGGAGCAACATACGACCACAGGGTGACTCACCCTCCCCTGGTGGTGCGTACTGGAACAAGATGATTCGCTCTCTTGTGGGACAAGATGATACGCTCTCTTGTGTAGCAGGATGATGTGTTCTCCTGTGAGGCCTGGATTGATGTGTTCTCCATGGCGATTGTAGCAGGATTGATGTGTTCTCTTGTGAGGCCTGGATTGATGTGTTCTCCATGGCGATTGTAGCAGGATTGATGTGTTCTCCTGTGAGGCCTGGATTGATGTGTTCTCCATGGCGATTGTAGCAGGATTGATGTGTTCTCCTGTGAGGCTTGGATTGATGTGTTCTCCATGGCGATTGTAGCAGGATTGATGTGTTCTCCTGTGAGGACAGGATTGATTAAGTTCTCCTGTCGAGGCATCCTACCCATGCAGTCTGGGACTCATGGGAAGTACCTCTCATCTGATCAATGAGCAGGGAAATGAAGTTAGGGACCATAGTAGTACCGATGGACGCATCGTTGTATCTACCGTACTCCCTACGCTAGGATGTCCTCCATTGATCTGGGATCAATGATACTGGTCTGGGACCAGTGGTAGGAGTTGTACATACTATGACGCTGACTTCGGGTCGGCTGAGACTGGTATGGGACCAGTGGTACATACTCTGAGACTGACTTCGTGTCAGTGCAGTACTGGTCTAGGACCAGTGAGAGTGGTACATACTATGACGCTGACTTCGGGTCCGTTGAGACTGGTCTGGGACCAGTGGTACACTCTTTGAGACTGCGATACTGGTCTGGGACCAGTAGTAGGAGTGGTACCTACTATGACGCTGACTTTGGGTCGGTTGAGACTAGTCTGGGACCAGTGGTACGCACTCTGAGTCTGACTTCGGGTTAGTGGAGAATGGTATGAGACATTCTCGATCAATTCTTCTTCTTCATAGTTCAGCAAGCTGACAGAGTAGAGCTAGCAGAACCAACAGCGCTGAACAGAGCTAAGCAGAGCAGAGCTAGCAGAGCCAACAGAGCTGAGCAGAGCAGATCTAGCAGAGCTAGCAGAACCAGCAGCGCTGAACAGAGCTAAGCAGAGCAGAGCTAGCAGAGCCAGCAGAGCTGAGCAGAGCCAGCAGAGCTGAGCAAAGCAAAGGAGAGCTAGCAGAGCCAACAGAGCTGAGTAGAGCCAGTAGAGCTGAGCAGAGCAAAGCAAAGCCAGCAGAGCTGAGCTGAGTAGAGCAGAGCCAACAGAGCTGAGCAAAGATGGGCAGAGCAGTGCAGGGCACTGATGGCAGAGATAGTACAGTCGTACATATGGATCAGCGGATGGAGTTCTCCCTAGTTGAGAGGGAGTGTTAAATTGGCAACTAGGGCCAAACTCCATGTGGGTCGGTTTATTTATGGCAGCTGATATTTTTATTGGATCCCTCTCGTCGAGAGGTGTAGGATTGATCCAAAGATCATCCGATTCCGATAAGTATTTATGGAGATATGAATTTATTTTGTTTATGTAATTATTATCAAGCCGACCAGCTCTTATGTAGGCTCTAGAAGCCCAACCGACGTGTCTATTCATCATCCTCGTTGTGGTATAAATAGAAGAGGATTTGAAGTCATTTAGACACTCTTCACGTGATCTCTTCTCCACGTCTGGGTTTTTGGAGAAGGAGAAAACGCCAAGAGGATTTGCTATGATGCCCTAGCCGCAGTAGCATAATGATCTAGAACTAAACACTGCTATGGAAGAAACCCTAGAAGCTGTCACTAAATACGCAGCAACAGGAAGGCTCAAGATCTCATAACGCAGTCCAAGAAGAAACAGCGTAGAACAACAGGCAGCGTGTAATTTGGGCAGCCGTGGCATTATGGAGAGTGATGAAAATACCGCAGATAGCATGGTAAGACCTATATGCTGTAACATATCTATGCAAACACTGTTCTTGTTATATATCAAACGCTGTTCGTATAAGCTGTTCTTTATACACAGTGATATGATAATGGAATCACGTTATATGAAACCATGGAACCACGCTATACCCAATCCATACAGCGCACAACACTACCACGCAGTCTCAATGTTCACGCTGGATAGATGTACGCAGTCGTCACGTTGTCCGCGGTTAATGCTATACGCAGCCCTAGCTCATACACTGTAGTGGATCTGGCAGCACAACACTTATACGCAATACGTGAGGTCATATACGCAATGTATGTTATATGCTGTTCATGTTTGTGGATGATTATACACTGTTTTCATGCAGTCATGAGATCACGCTGTACATGATATGCAACCCTAGCAACATACACAGCAATTCATGCGATGGAACACAGTCAATAGGAATAGCCCTTAGCTCAGTCATAAATGGAGGCATAGTACACTATCCAAGCAACCCTTAACTCTGTTAATGAAGGCACTATATATGCACAGTCATGGAAACTCATACACTGTTATGCAGAGGCTGATATATAATGCTGTCATGGCAGCAACATTCACTCTGGTCAATACACAACAAATATATATATATATGCTGGCAAATATATACGCTGTAAACATCTAGAATGTATTAGGTGTTGTCATAAGGATACAGCTGTGAGCTATGTATGTATTGGGTCAATACTCTCATAGTCCAGGTCATGGATGATATATATGGGCAGTAAGAGCAGTATGATGTAGATGGGCAATGTGAGCAGCATGATGCATGATGTATGAGATCATGAGCATCATAATGAATGAGATCATGGACATAAAGGGCAACATGAGATCATGGACATATAGGACAGCATAATGATGATGCATAGGCATCATTATAAGATCATAAACATGAAGAGCAGCAACATGACAAGATCATGTGCATGGGCAGTACAATAATACATTAGCAGGGGCAGCAGCATGATGATGATGCACATTAGTTTGAGCAGCATTGTGATGGATAAAATCATGGACATGGACAACCGCATGGTGCAGTATGCAGTGGTGCAACTAGAGAACCAGATGCAGCACGATGATAGGTATCAGTTGAAGCAGAATGTCTTCAACTGATCTCATCGTTATAGGAGATGATCTATGCTTAGATCTAGATAAGTCAAAGTGTTGACTTCTGTTGTAAATGTATTCTCTCTCTCTCTCTGCTGAACTTTGAAGATAAAAGAAGATTTGATCAAAGGGTTTCCCCACACATTGTGGGGTTTGTCCCTGGCTCGCGCCATATCTTGTGTGCTCTTGTCTTGGCTTGTCTTCTGCGATTTTATATTTATGTTCTATCTGCAGTTTATTGTAATGTTGATGTGATTGCTAACTGTGAAAATTTAAATAAATTGCTCTAGCATAGAACATACCAAAACTTAACAGTTTGTAATAGCTAGAATATAGATGATTGTTGTACATACTAGTAACTACAATGGAATCATGGATGCCATATCTATCTTGATTTATGCAAAAATATGCATGTTTTCATGTCTTCTACAATTAATTTGGTATTTGGGATGTTTGTTTTGAGTATAAATGCAAAAAAATATATATATATATATATATATATATATATATATATATATATATATATATAGCAGACGCTTCGCTTCCTAGATTTTTGGAAAATGACGCTTCCACGTCCCCGCTTCCAAAAAAAGTACTCGCTTCACCCCGCTTCATGCAACATTGGGGATAATGATGCAAGGGAAGGGAGAAAAGAGGAGGTCGAGTGAGTGGTAAGGCATGCAGTAGGCTTAGGAGAGGAGGACAGAGGAGAAGGAGGACCGAGGAGGAGGGACCGAGGGGATTAGAAGGAAGGCTGAGGCCTTTGGGCCTCACGGCTGGGCCTAAAAAGGCCAAAAATGCCCATGACAAGGGTCAATATGGCAGGTCGAGGCCTAATTAGGTCTGCGACTATCCTTAAGTGACTAGAAAAGGCTAACGTAGAGGCAAGAGGGGTTGGACGACTAATTTGGAGGAGGACGTTGGGTCTATAAGCCCAAAAAAAAATTTCAAACCCTCACCATAAATTCGAATTTGCTTCGGATCTTTAGTTTTGCCGCAAAATTCTTCAATAGCTGGTGCCCTTGCAAAAATTCTAGAGACTAGATCTTACCCTCAAGGGCTTAGATCTAGTACTAATCCAACAAATTTTCTTTGATCTCACCTGAACAAATAAATTACAAGTACCCAAAACCCCAATATATACAAAAAAAGTTCAAAATCGCAAAACCCCAAACCCTAGTTGCAAAACAAGGGTTAGAAAATAAAAATTTATTTACAAAATTATTACACAACATTTATTTACAAGATATACAAATGTACAATGCTTAAAATATGTTTTGGAGAATTAAAATTTTTATATGATGATGGATAGATGTATTTCGAAAGATAGATATTCAACCATGATCTTAGCGAAGTAAGAACGTCACATAAAATTTCTGAAGTCCAAACAAAGTCAGCTTGTGCCCACAAAGTGTGAACTTGGAGCCCAAGGCTGGGGGAACTTGCAAATTCTATATATTTTCTCAAGAAAAAATCGTTATAACATACAATGAATTGGATCACCTAAGATAAGCCCACAACTTACCAATAAAATGTTCTTATCATCTACAAATGCAATAACGATTCAAATAATATTTTAAGCACAATATAAGAAACCACATACCCAACACATACCAACGATCAATGAGACAAAGACACCATGAACTGTACCCCAAAGTCTTTTATTATGAAGTTCAAACATTCCCAACAGAACAATGGCTTCACACCAACGTTTACAAAATTACATCAGAGCTCAGCTCATCATAAGATGAAAATAGAATCAAAAAGCCTTCTATTTAGAGAAATTCCTCCAAGTGGAAAATAACGGCTAGTTGGCTTGATCCTAGTCAAAATAATCTCGACCATTGATAAATCCTTGATCAACTTTTAATCTCTGTCGTTGAAAATATTTGTGTTTGAGGAATTTTCGATTTTCTCATTAAAACTATTTTTTATTAGCTCAAAAATAATTATTTTGAGCTAATTTCCTCAAAAATTTGTCTTTGACTTAACCACCAAGGTCCAAGGGTCCAAATTTTTTTGAAATTTCCAATATTCCCTTGGTGGGGGCTTCAAAAATTCATTTCTTTTAGACCCACGAATTATTCCACTTAGAGAAATTAATTTCTCTAACATTTTAATTTTTGACTCTAATTAATTAATTTTTTGGCTTAGGATTTAATTTTTTTTTTTTTCTAGTTAAGACTAACCTAAGTACCCACGGGGGATTTGAACCAGTGACCTATCGCAAGGAGTGCCTTAACAGTGCACCCATTCACCGTCAATCCAAAACCCCGTGGGCGCTTAGGATTTAATTTTATTTTTGTCAAAAAAATTAATTAATTAACACTTGAGGGGATTAATTATTTTTTCCATCCGCAAATATTTTAGCCATGGTGTCTAAGTATGAGGGACCATGCACTAAAATATTCTTTACCTAATATTTTACAAATTCGACCCTCAAAGGGGGAATACCCCTTTGTTATAGACCCTCATAAAACATACCCATTTCTGTGACACAATATGATCTAGTAGATCAAGTGATTTGTAATAAAATAATTTCGCCAATTAGCTTAAACTATTCCCAAATCACTTTTACAATAGACTCGACTAGAACACTAGGACTCACCTAAGACTTTGATGATAAATTCCACCCTTGCTTTGGGGTGAGGCTGAAGGGAAAACTATGTCGATCATCCGTGTTTAGAAACACAAATAATCAGTGAGACGAAAAACCTCCTAGGATGAAATTCGTTGCCAAAATAATAGGCTTACCAAGGTTGTTACATAAATACACGGTCTATTAGCATCATTTACATTACAAACTTGCATAATGGTTTTACAATAACATAAGAATTGTTGGCTGATGATTCTGAACTTTGAAAAAATTCCTTCAAGCTTTTAGATCCTCTTTGAAATGTTGAAAAAATGGGTGCAATAGGGTGCTTTGTGTATTGCCATGTTTCCTAGGAGAAAAGGACCAAGTTGGAACCTATTATAGAGAAAGTTATCCTTGTGGGGTACAATGAGACTTCAAAAGCCTATTGTGTTTACATTCCTGCTCTCAAGAAGACAATAGTGCTGAGCGATGGGAAGTTTGAAGAAGAGAGGGCTCTTCGGAAGTTTAGCAGCATGAGTTCTACAGTTGAGGTTAAAGAGTTAGCATAGATTCCTTAGACTACAATCATGCAAGTTGGTGATTAGAGCAAGCAGGTAGAGCTGAGAGATTAGAATGAGGAATAGAGGATTCCTCACACCTAGCCTCAGACTCTAGGCACAGGGAGGAAGAAGGCCAGGTGAGAAAATGAGACATTGAGAGAGGCCCAAGAGTATTTTGGTACACCAAGATATTCAGTTAGACAGAGCAAGGCTCTTCAATGCTATTTCGGTTATGTGACGTTGATGAGTGAACTGATTGAGGTTGAACTTGCTAGCGTTCGGGAGACGTCTGAGCATCAAGTGTGGATGGATGCCATGGTGGAAGAGTACTCTTCCATAATGAAGAACAACGTATGGGAGGTTGTGCCATGGCCAATGGGAAAGTCAGTGATTGGCTCCATATGGGTGTACAAGATCAAGCATGCTGTGGATGGCAATGTGGAGAAGTTCAAAGTCTATTTTGTAGATAAGGGATTTTCGCAGAAGGAAGGGATCAATTATGATGAGACCTGTTGAGAAATCAATGCTAGTAGAATTAGGGTTATATTTCTCTTTCTTGATAATTACTTGTGAATTATGTTGGCTTCTTTTATTTATTTATAATATTATCTTTCATCAAGCAATTACCAATTATATGTATGAAGATCACAAGAACAAGAGACACAAGATGTAGGCAGTCTGCCTAGGCAAAACACCTATCTAGGGGAAAACCCAATCAAACTTCTTCCTTTAGTAGTTAAGACGAGATAATCCAAGACTCTTCAACCTAGACATAGACCTCCTCCAACCACCAAGTCAACCCTTCCTTCCAACAACTTCGATCTAGATCTTCGACCTTGCAGCAACAACACTTTGACCCAACAAATCCAAAATTTTGACCTTCCCAACAACAGAACTTCGACCCAACACATTCATAATTTCGACCTTCCCAGCAACAGAACTTCGATCCAACAAATAGCCCAGTAACTTCGCATAAAAGAGAGAGAGAGATAGCCCAAAAACTTTGACTTGCAATTCTTCCTTCTTCTCCTTGAACTTCGCACTTTTTCTGCACTTCCTTGATGTGTATCGAACTTGTTGAGTTGATGTCCAAATAGATCGAACTGCTCTTGTATATATAGCCTCTTCTGTGGGTTGAATTGTCCTCTTGTAGGCTGACTTCATCAGGCAAGGGCCGACTTGGTGTGGAGGTGACAAATTACATTTTTGACTCAATAATAATTATTTTTTACATGATTCAATAGTAAAGAAGGGTCTCATTAAATGGATAATGATTCTAATGACTCGGTATAAAACTAGAAGTCCTCAATGGGGACTTCGACCTATAAAATTATGACCCAAGCATGAAACCCATGCTTTAATAAGTTATTGTAATAATTATAAAAATTTCTTTTTCATTCTTTGACTCAAATATAGATATGAAGACCAAACCTAGTTACATTTTTCAACACTCCCTTTTAATTAGGGAGGCATTCATAATATACATGTGTATATACAAGTACAAGGAGGTTCTCGAAACACAAGAACTACGAAGAACTTAGGCACACACGGTGCCACGGACTAGATTCCTGACCAGGGCAATCTATTCGGGTGGGCCTAAGATGGACTAAAGCTTTCAACCTCTAGGTACCATTAGACTTACTTGCTAACCATCAACCCAAGGAACTAGGTGCGTAATGCAAGGTCAAAGCTCTATGACCAACACCACCCTCCCTACTTTGGGAACTAGACATCAACACATATGCCGGTTAGATGTCCTCCCAAGCATTTTGTATCACACAAGATGCCTCCTCAAATCTCTTCCAAACACTTTTCGTTAACGAAATCAGTGATATCAACCAAACCAAGCATGCTTCTCAAATATTCAAACTTCTTATTAGGAAGAGACTTTGTTAACACATCAGCTACCTGTTCGTTGGTCAGAACATACTATAGCTTCACGATCCCATCTTGTACCAAACTTCTAATATAGTGGTACTTATTGTTGATATGCTTTGTCCTTGCATGGAACACGAGATCTTCAAACATCTTAATGCTTCTTTGATTATCGCAATTTATCACAGTAGGACTTAGAGGTTTCTCAAACAAATCTGACAGAAGTTTCCTCAACCATACAACCTCCTTTCCTACTTCACATGCAACCACATACTCAACTTCAACACTACTTAAAGCAACAAGATCTTTCTTTCTACTCATCCATGAAATCATCGCAGATCCCAAACTAAAACATCCACTAGTAGTGCTTCTTCCATCAGTCTCACTGCCACCCCAATCAGAATTTGTAAAACCTGTCAGCTTGACTTCCTTGCTATCATACTTTAGGCAGTGATGAATAGTACCACATAGATATCTTAATATATGCTTGGCAACTATCCAATGATCATGATGAGGCTCCAACTGAAATTGACTAAGAATGTTCACAACAAAACATATATCTGGTCTAGTGTTTACCAGATACATCAAAGAACCCACCAACTTTCGATAGGTGGTAGGATCTACGAGACTTGAGTCAGAGCTTCTCAACTTCTTGAGATTGGTGATCATGGAAGTAGTCATGGCCTTGGAATCCATAATACCGAATTTCGATAACAACTTTATTATATACTTTCCTTGCCCTAGATATATCTCCCTAGGTTTCTGCCATACTTCCAAACCTAGGTAATAATGCATCAGTCCTAGATCCTTCATCTCAAACTCGGTTGTCAACATCTTCTTGCATTCTTGTATCCTTCACTCTACACCTGTAATAAATAGATCATCCACATATAGTGGAATAATGATTGGCTCATTATCCACAACCTTGATATAGAGATTTGGATGAGCATAACTTTTGATGAACCCGATTCTCAAAAGTTATGCATCCATTCTTGCATACCATGCCCTAGGAGCTTGCTTCAAAGCATATAGGGCCTTCGTGAGTCTACAAACATGATTGTCTTTGCCATTTATTTCAAAGCCTTTAGGTTGTTCAATGTATACTTCTTCATCGATGGTTCCATTCAAAAATGTTGTTTTTACATCCATTTGATGGATATTCCGTCCCATTGTTGTAGCAAACGAGACCAAAGATCCTATAGTAGTATATCTTGCAGTAGGTGCAAAGGTTTCTTCATAGTCTATGCCTTCCTTTTCAGAGAAACCCCCTTTAACAAATCTAGCTTTGTACATGTCTATGCTTCCATCAATAGCGTGCTTGATCTTGTAGATCCATTTAGAAGTGACAGACGATTTGTCACTTGGTCTAGGAACTATTTCCCAAACCCCATTCTTCATGTTGGATTGCTATTCTTCCTGCATAACCTTCTTCCATACTTCTTGATGAGCAACATCCTCAAATGTAGTTGGTTCAACTTCTATTAGTTTTGTCATGTATGTAGCATATCCATAATATCTTTTTGGTCTTTTGCTTTCTCCTTCGGCATCTTCAAGAGTAGCTTTTAACTAATTTGGCCTCTTCCTTGTGTCGGGTATGATTACAGGTTGAATAGGCTCAATTGGTCCTTCTTCTTCTTCTTGATTTGTAGCAATGTTCCACCGAGTTTCTGGGATGGGGAAACGCGGGAGCAGGGATACACACAAGGGGGACGTATATAAGCAACCCCAAAATTTAAGGAATTTTCGGTGAAACGGGGGGACGTCATAATTATAAAAATTATAAATTATTAAAAATTTAATATAAAAAAAATCCCAAAAATATGTTAATAACTAAATAGAAAATCTTAATAATTATGAAATGTACATCTGAAGACTAAATATGATCATCATTACTTATTAGACTATTATTATTTATGAATTATCATTTGACATTTCTGCATTGTAAATCTAAAAGTAAATTACTCAATTGAATCCGTCATCTGACATTATGCAATGTTCCTTCTAAATTCATCATTTGGCATGATGCGTGGTACATCTAAATTAAATTAATAAATTCATTATTTGACAATTGAAATTATGCAATACACATCAAATTTTCAAAAGCGATAAAAGTAAATTCATCATATGACAATGACATTGACATTATGTTGAAGTCTAAAATAGCCATAGAATACTAAACTAAAAGTAAACATAGAAAGCACTGAGCAGTGAAATACTAGTAAATTTCTCAAAAAGTACTAAATAATATTAATAAATACTAAGTCTTAAGTTTTAATATACTTCAAGTTTTGTTTTTGTTTTTTTAATTTTTAATTTTGTTATTGTTTTTAATTTTTTTATTTTTAAAGTTTTAAATTTAACTTATTTATTTATTTAAAAAAAATAATTAAGTTTTAATCAGTTTTAAGTTTTTAATATAGTTTCATTTTTTCATATATTTAAATTTGTATTTATATTTTTATTGTGTTATAAAAATTATTAGACAAAAAAATCGGGGGACGCATATGCGTCCCCCGATGTCCCCCTTGCGCCCCCTAGACATCCCCTCGTCCCCCCTTCCCTACAAAGGAGTCGCATTTTGTCGCCAGAAAAACGTCCCCTCGGAGTTTCTCCGAGTTTTCCCAAAAAGGGGATATGGGGGAAACGTTTCCCCAGGAGTTTCCCTGTCCCCGGAGCATAGGGTAGCGCCGGGGCGCTTCCCCCACCTTGGGGGACGCGTCCTCATGGAACACTGATTTGTAGTAGGTTTGTCGTGATGCTCTTCTTCTTTGAATAGTGGTATGTCTTCGTCATCAGAATCAATAGGAATATCTTTGGATCTTTTGTAGGCATGATTTTCATCAAATATAACGTCCTTGCTTACTTCAATATGTCTTCCTTCCTTGATGTAGATTCTATATGCCTTTGAAGAAAGACTGTAGCCAACGAAAATCCCTTTAATGTTTGTCTTTTGGAATGTGGATATAGGTGGGACATCCAAAGATTCAGAGATGGTCCACACATGGCTTCCTTCCTGTGAATGCTTCTTCGGGTGTCATATTATCGAGGATTCTATGAGGACTTCTATTTTGTATATATACAACGGTCATTGCTGCTTCTCCCCATAGAAATTTTGGTATATCTTGATCAAAAATCATTGTTCGTATACATTCTTCAAGTGTTGTATTTTTCCTTTCTGCAACTCCATTTTGTTTGGGATTGTAGGGAACAATAAGCTCCCTCTTAATTCCTTCTTTGCAATATGCAATTATTTCTTTTGAAATGTATTCTCCACCATTATCAGATCTCAAAGGTTTTATTCTTCTTTCGGTTAAGGTCTCTACTTGAAACCTAAATTCCTTGAACTTTTCAAATACTTTGTCCTTTGATTTGAGTAGATAGAGCCATGTCTTTATAGAGTGATCATCAATGAAGGTTACATAATAAAGATGACCTCCAAGTGATTTGTCAGACATAGGCCCACACACATCTGAATGAATGAGGTCCAATATTTCTTTAGACCTTGTTTCACTACTTGTAAATGGTTTCCTTGTATTCTTTCCCAAGGCACATCCCTTGCATATTCCTTCACGATCTTCTTTGATATTGGGAATGCCATTTACCAATTTATTGAGAGAGGGAATAACCTTATAATGTAAATGTCCATATCTTCTATGCCATAGTTCAATGGGATTGATTTCCATGTGAACTAGGGCTTGAGGAGATGGTGTTATGACTCTATATAGACTTCCTTCACATATTCCAAAAAGTCCTAATTTGCCTTGCCTTGCCAGGGTTTTGCATTTGGCAAGGCAAATTAGGACTTTTATGACCAGCTCTTATGTAGGCTCCAATAATAATAAAAATTTCTTTTTCATTCTTTGACTCAAATATAGATATGAGGACCGAACCTAGTTACATTTTTCAACAAGACCTTCGCTTTGGTAGCCAGATACTCATCCATTATGGCTATCATTTCTATAGCAGCGCAGATGGGTTGGTGGATTCAAGAGATGGATTTGAAGACAAGTTTTCTAAACAATATCATTGAAGAAGAGATCTACATAGAGTAGTTAGAGTCTTTCAAGGTGAATGGGAGGGATTCCCATGTGTGTAGGTTGAGGAGAACATTGTATGGGCTCAAGCAAGTTCCCCGGGCATGGTATGCGTGGATTGACAGTTATTTGTAGAGCGTAGGCTTCACCAAGAGTAAGGCAAACCCGAACCTATACTACATTCAAGTGAAGGTTGAGCGTCTCGTATTGGTGTTGTATGTTGATGACATGTTTTTCACAGAGTTTGAGGAGCTCATTTCCACTGCAAGAGGGATTTTGCTGCAGAGTTCGAAATGAAGGATTTGGGGCCGATGCACTACTTTTTAGGGTTGGAGGTGTGAAAGAGAGAGGGAGATATTTTCCTTAGACAAGGGAATACACAGTTGAGATCTTGAAGCGTTTCAGGATGGAGGACTGCTGTCCATGACTACGCCACTTGTGACCAATTGAAAGAAGATCGATACTTCGAGATCAGAGTTAGTGGACGCTACCTTATATAGACAATTGATTGGCTCTCTCATGTATCTGGTCAACACCAGGCCAAACATTTGTTTTGCAATGAACACACTCAGTCAGTTTATGGTAGAGCCTAAGCAAGTTCACTAGGTAGTTGCAAAGCATGTTTTGAGGTATCTTCGAGGCATAGTTGAATACAGGCCGAGGTACACTCAGTGGGATGGAGTGAAGCTGTAGAGGTACATCGATGTTGATTGGGCAGGTAGTATAGTTGACAAGAAGAGCATTTCTGGGTGCAGTTTCAGTGTGGGATCAAGAGCAGTCTCTTGGTACAACAAGAAACAAAAGGAAGTTGCATTGCATTCTATAGATGGCGAGTACATGGCTGCGAGTATTGTGACATACGAGGCTATTTGGCTTCAAAAACTCCTTGTTGGGTTTTTGATTAGGATCTAGATCCCACTGTCATTCACTATGATAATCAAAGTTGTTTTAAACTCTTTGAGAATCTAGTATTCCATGACAAGTCGAATGTTGGTCAAAGTTGTCATTGATGTCAATATGGCATTGTTAATGATGCCCTAATTCAATCTAGCCCTAAAAGTCCTAATTTGCCTTGCCAAATGCAAAACCCTAGCTATCGTTGTAATTCATAACCCGAAAGTCCTGATCCATTAATCTATTAATAAAACCCTAAATTCCTAAACCCTAAACCCCAAACTAAATCTTAATCCTACAAATTAATTACAATTAAATTACAATATAGTAAAACTCTTCATATAAAACCCTAACCCTAATTATTGAAGGAGCCTTAGCGAAACCCTAATTATTAATGTCTACTTGTTTTTATAAATCCCAAACATTAGTTCTAAAATCTTAATTCCTAAACACCTACGCAAACATCATATACCTATACCATTACCATATAAATGAAATTCTTTGTTTAATCGCAGTCAAACATAGATATGACCATACATGACAGACAATGTATAATTGCAGCATGTACATGGCATCATGGGATACAATGGCAGACAAGGTCTTTTACATGGTAGACAAGTCTTTTGATGAAATACAACACTCACATGGCAGACAAGTCGTTTGCATATTTCTTATATGACCCATCTTTCACATGGCAGAGAAATATAATGCATGTATGATACATCACTTTTGAAAAGTGTAACTAGGTTCGGTCTTCATAATGACATGTGTAATTGTGATTTTATGTAATTGATGAAAAGAAGAAAAATAAAATTATTATTGTAATGCTTGTCTCATGGGTTTCCTGAGCAAGGAATTTTATTTTAATGATGGCTCCCATTGTGAGCCTTTAGGATTTGTCATCAAGTCATAAAAGTCAATTTGAGTCTATGTCATGTATGAAGGACCCTTCTTGGGCATGTTATTTATTTATATAAGTCTTTAAATAAGTTAGAAAGCCCTCCAAGACCAAGACAAAGTCACCTCCTTCAAGTCGGCTTCAAAAGAATAATATAAATCTCTCAAATAGACATGTCAGCTCACTATCATGTCATGTCGGCTTATTTTGATGGGAAACAACTATAAATAGGGTTGTTCGTATTCATTTCAGAGCAGAATTTCAGAGATTCGGTCATCATACAGTCTAAAGTGCGAAGTACAACGAGGAAGCCTAAAGACCAGTGAAGTAACAAAAGGGAAGAGCAAAGTTCTTAAGGGTATTTTGGGACTGTTTTAAGGGTAGAAACCTCTATACAAGAAGTTTGTTGCAGCAGTGAAGGAGAAGTCTATTGCAGCAGTAAAGGTCGAAGGTAAGTCTGTTGCAGCAGTGAAGAAGAAGTATGTTGCAGAAGTGAAGAAGAAGTCTGTTGCAGCAGTAAAGGCCGAAGGTAAGTCTGTTGCAGTAGTAAAGGTCAAGGAGAAGTCTGTTGCAGCAGTAGAAGCTGAGGAGAAGTGCAGTCCTCCTAAGGAGCTAGAGTGGAAGGACTAGTCAAGAAGGCCAAAGGTCTAAAGCAGAAGAAAGCCAAGGTTGAAGAAGAAGCCAAGAAGGAAGAAGGAGTTGAAGGTTGACTATCATTGACTAAGGATCTTGTGTCTTTGTCTTGGAGTGGCAAGTAGGTCAAGTGTCTTGGTCTTGGTATTTGTCAATTGGAATTTCTATAAGAAGAAGAATTTGTTCGGGTTTTCCTCTCAAATAAGAGAGGTTTTGGCCCTGGCTGATGGCCTTTATTTTGTGTCTCTTGTCTCTTTATAGTTTATGCATTGGTAGTTGTTTGATGAAGAAGAACACTAATAACCTAAGTAAAAGAAGATCCTAATCTAAAGAAGTAAAAAGCATTCACAAGCAGTTACTAATAGAAGAGAAATCACTTAATTGCTATGCCCTAGATTTCTCAACATGGTATTAGAGCTAAGATGACTAAGTCAAGGAAGGGCATCTCATCAAGGGACACTCAAGGAAGGCATCAAAGCAAAGATCATCTTGAAGTCAAAGGAAGCATCATAACCCTAGATCAAAGAAGTCTACAAATCAGTATTGGGATCATCACCAAGAGGGAGAAGGACAAAACCCTACATCTTCTCAAGTTAAAGTGTTTTGAAGAGTATTCATCGAAAGGAAGCTAGATCGAAAGGCAGTGTCATCTCACTTTCTGTGGGATCAAGGATCATTCTAGAAGAAAACTACCTTCATCAAGGAGAAGTTTTCTATTCTCTATATCATCATCAACATCAAGGAAGCAGCAAGGAGAAGGAGCATCCTATCAAGTAAGTAAATTTATGCCCATATATGAATCTGTCAAAATGTCTTTTTGCAAGGAATGCAACAAATTGGTTGGGGCTTCAAACTATCTTGCATGGAATAAAATGACAAATCTGAATCTCATTGAAAATGAGGTTATGGAACATGTCAAATGTTCTATCACTAAACCAAGAAAGGAAGATGCTCAAGCTCTTGCCAAGTATATGAAAGGGGAAGTTAGGGCTCAAAGGATTCTCATAGAATTCATCAAGGATCCCCTCATTCCATATTTATCTAAACTCGAAACTTCAAAAGAAATCTATGACAAACTGGTAGAGTTGTATTCCGTAAGCACCGCTGGAGAAGTCATATCATGAAGGCAAGAACTCTACAAGCTGAAGATGTCAAGGGAAGATGGAATAGCCTCATACTTTATGAGGATATCTGAGATCTGGGATCAACTACAAGATCTGGGAGAAGTCATGTCTGATAGAGAAATGACTATAGTTGTATTAAATGCACTACCGGAAGAGCGGGGTAACTTTACTTCAAGTATTTATGGGAAGAAAGAAGCTACTCCATCCTAGGATTTATGTTCACTCTGCAATATTGAAGAATCTAGACTAAAGGCCAAATTTGATGTGGGAGCAGGTGAGCAAAATCAAGCTTATTCCGCAATAACAAAAAGAAAGGGACAATTTGGAAAGTTTGGTCCTCAGAAAAAGAAGAAGAACATGGCTAAAATACAATGCTATGGGTGTCAAGAATATGGACACTATAGGAGAGATTGTCCTAAGTTCAAGAAGGACAGTAACAAAAGAGCAAGAGAAGAAGCCCACATCACCAAGGAAGTGGAGGAAGCTGAAAAGATGAAATCCAAGAAGGAGGAAGTAATATATCTCCACTATTGAGATAATCTTCCTCACAAAAGTTCGTTTCAAGTTCCTAAGTCTTCTAAAATATGGCTATTAAGATTCACTAAGTAAAATAATGGGATGCATCAAGGCATCGTAGAAGCATTGAAAGCAAGAGCTCGGGACATCACCATAGAGAAGCATGAAAGACGGTTAGAATCTATGGAAGTCAAGGATATAGCTCTTGGGAATCTCATTGAAAACACAAGTGGCAAGGTCATTTAGTACAAGGTTCATCATACATCTGTCAAATGGAAACATCTGCTAATGGGGATACTTTAGATTCTCAAGATTTCAAGATTCTCTAATGGAATCTTCATTGGAAGGTTCACCGATCATGAGGGGAAGCAAGTTTTTCATCAAGAATTCCAAACTTGTGGACTTCAAGGGATGATGGTATGGTGACATAAAAGTGAAGCAAATCAAGGGATTGAAAGCTCTTTCAATCAAAGGAAGCTGTTGCAGGAAGTCTACATGACCCAAAGGAAAGATGAGGTATGTGTGCTTACATTTGATATTGTAGAAGTCATGTCATATGGTTGCAGGTAACATGGATCAATGCTCTATCTTGCGAGCATAGGTAAAGGAAGGATATCCTCCTTCGAAGGAATGGAAAAAATGCACAGGTCACACATTCACTAGATGAAATCAATATAATATGAAGTATGAGGTGGTTGACTACAATTGAGGAACTCTGATTGGAAGCTCCTGGGAATAAGTTGTGTGAAGAAAGGAAGGAAGAGATCATGGGATATGCTACCATGGAAGAAGGCAATCAACATCCAAAGACCAAGAAGATTTGACTAGGATATCTCCATGGAAGATATGAAAACTTTGATGGAGTTTGAGAAAGAAAAGAGACCCTTGAAAATATATATCTTTGGGAGATGTATGGATATGTATGCAGGATGTTGATGCAAACTAGAAGATGTCATGATGAAAGACTATCACAAAGATAATGTTGATTTTAATGTTCATTCCTTTATTTCTAAACAAATATCTGGATGGGTTTATTTAGGGCTGCCAAGGGAAGATCTATGGATGTCTTCCACCACCAATGCACATGTAGTAGGATGAAAGATCCTTAAGTAAACATGGCATGAAGAAAGCAGCATGGCATGAAGGAAGGCTAGATATGGATTGATGGATCACTTTCCGATGATGACATGGCTAACTCATGAATGAAAGTGATGGATGGTCGGTGCCCTATGTAGAAGTCCCAAACACGAAGTCTCCTAGATAACGAAAAGAAGTTCATGACATCGTGAGGAGTTCTTAATGCAGCTGGCTGTCCCATCATCTCCACCTGAGGAGTTGCTGTAGGTCCCTACTTAAGAGGGAGCCTGGAAACAAGTTTCTTACTTGGAAGAAACTTGGAAATTCCTAAGCCAAGAGGGAGCTTAGGTACATTTCTTCCGTAAGAATGAGTACATTCCTTTATTGGAATAGATATGTCCTCCCTAATTAAGAGGGAGAGATAGACACATCTTTCTTGTTTTCACTTGGAAAGAAAAAATGGAGGATTGGGTAAACATCTGGCTTCTGATGCTCTTTGAGGATGTATTAGGGCATCCAAGATAAGAGTAGTAGTTGAGGACCAATATTCTTTGAGGTCTGGAAATCCAAGATAAGAATAGTCCTGGTGGAACACACCTTGAGACCCTGGGTGGGGTATGTTCCGAGAGAGACAATGATGAGGGTGTCTATACATCATTGGTCTCACCAACATTGTGCTCAGATCTCGTGGAGAGATAGAGCTGTTAGTCAAGGCCTTGCTATGTGACAATGCTGGTTGATATGATGCTAAACAGATGGGTTACCAATCTGGCTGTTCTTATGAGAAATTCTTCAGATTGAGAATGACCAAAGTGCCAATATGAATACCTCCCTAGTTAAGAGCGAGTTTTGAAAAGTGTAACTAAGTCCAGTCTTCATAATGACGTGTAATTGTGATTTTATGTAATTGATGAAAAGAAGAAAAATAAAATTATTATTGTAATGCTTGTCTCATGGGTTTCATGAGCAAGGAACTTTATTTTAGTGATGGCTCCCATTGTAAGCCTTTAGGATTTGTCATCTAGTCATAAAAGTCAATTTGAGTCTATGTCATGTAGGAAGGACCCTTCTTGGGCATGCTATATATTTATAGAAGTCCTTAAATAAGTTAGAAAGCCCTCCAAGACCAAGACAAAGTCACTCCCTTCAAGTTGGCTTCAAAAGAATAATATAAATCTCTCAAATAGACATGTTGGCTCACTATCATGCCATGTCGGCTTATTTTGATGGGAAACAACTATAAATAGGGCTGTTCGTATTCATTTCAGAGCAGAATTTCAGAGATTCGGTTATCATACAGTCTGAAGTGCGAAGTACAGCGAGGAAGCCTAAAGATCAGCGAAGTAACAAAAGGGAATAGCGAAGTTCTTAAGAGTATTTTCGGACTGTTTTAAGGGCATAAAACCTCTATACAAGAAGTTTGTTGCAGCAGTGAAGGAGAAGTCTATTGCAGCAGTAAAGGCCGAAGGTAAGTCTGTTGCAGCAGTGAAGAAGAAGTCTGTTGCAGCAGTAAAGGCCGAAGGTAAGTCTGTTGCAGTAGCAAAGGTCAAGGAGAAGTCTGTTGCAGCAGTAGAAGCCAAGGAGAAGTGCAGTCCTCCTAAGGAGCTGAAGTGGAAGAAGGACTTAGTCAAGAAGGCCTAAAGTCTAAAGCAAAAGAAAGCCAAGGTTGAAGAAGAATCCAAGAAGGAAGAAGGAGCTGAGGGTTGACTCTCATTGATTAAGGATCTTGTATCTTGGTCTTGGAGTGTGTTGTCGCGCAGATTGACACGACAACGCTCAGACCGGGGGCTGTCACTCTGATCCTCGATCCCTCCGTTTAAGCCTGTCTCCCGCGGCTAAGGAGGGTAGTCCCTGAGAGATGATAATTGTAAAAAGTCATCATGAAATGTGTCTTGAGGGTTGAAAATGTTTTAAATCCCCTCGTGAGTCCTAAGTCCTAGGTCCTAGGTGATGTTTCCAAAGGCTTAGTTCGATGATCCATTTAAAAAATGAAATAAAATAATAAAATAAATAAAAACTAAAAAATTTAAAAATTTAAAAAAAATAAAATAAAATAATAAATAATAAAAAATTTAATTTTTTTTTTTTAAATTTAAAAAATAATAATAAAAAATTAATCGACGGATGAGATCAAGAGATGTCTTAATCCTCATCAACGGTCGAGATCATTTCGACATGGATCACTCGAACTAGCCGTTGGGATCATTTCCTTTATATAGGGTCTTAGGTGGTCATTTCAGAGGAATGGGATCTGTGAGTCTGATACTGAAGAAGCTCTCTTGTAAATTTGTTTCTGGTTAATAAAAGAAGACTTTGGGGTCCATATCTTGCTGGTGTTACTCTCTTGAAATGCTGTGAGATTGTTTAAATTTTCTGCATATGTTATTTTCAGTCGTTAATAATAGCTTTTTGTAGAGTATTGTGAGCACAGGTATCTTGTTCACTTGCTGGGGTTTGGGTGCTGTTAGGGTTTCTGAAGTAATGGCAGGTATCTCCATTACTTCCTGAGATCTAGCAGCATTTTTTGCCCTCTTTATTGACAGTTGTTTTGAGCTGTGCAGAAAACATCATTGAAGGAAATTTTGTGGGCGTTCGGGGAAGTTCTCGGCTGAACCAGCCAGCTCCCGCAAGCATTTTGTGTTGAGCCCAATTGGATTTGATCCTGGGTCTATCATTCGGTTTATTTTTTTAAATTTGCATGAGAGATTTTCTGAAGTTCTTCACAGTGAAAATCTGAGAATCTTTATTTCTTTAAAATATTTCTGTGCCTATTGCTGAAATCTGGCTGTTAAGGGGCCAAATCTGTACATTAAATTAGCTGATCTAGGTTTTTCAAATTTTTGTTTTACACAGTTTTGATTAGGGTTTTGTCTTTTTGCAATAACAGGTACACGTGATCTAGAGTTTTCCGAGGGTTTATCAGGGCTGTTCTGCTGTCCAGGGTTTTGCAGATCTAAAAAAAAAAAAAATTCACATCATTTCCATCTGCTACAAAATCTGCCATTCTCTACAGTCGTCTCAACTCCAAACTGCAAAGAATAAAGCAATTTTGGGGAACATACGCTGACCAAGTGATATATGTTGTTCATGTTCACCCAACTGTCATCAAAAAACCTGAAAATACCCACGCTCTTATCATCGCTGTCTGATTGCTGGAGGCTGCACGTTTCAAACAGTGACATGAGGTGGTTTTGAATCTGTACGCAGTTTCAGATTGTTGATACGCATTTCTCACGTTCCTCCATCTGCACAGGGTTTGCAAATCAACACGGTTTCAAAATCGATCCTCAATGGCTGCAATCCGTTCGACGTATTCATCATCTGGCCGCGTGATTTCTTAAATTCACTGCGTATTATTGCTGCTCTCACCGCCGTCCAGATCTGTCTGCAACATTCCTCTCCGCCGTCGACTGTGTATATATGCATAATTCGTATTCATGCCTCGTGTTTCCAAAAGGGATTGACATGACTAGGTAAGAAAAGCCGTTTGATGTGAACAAATCCGAGCAAACCAAAGCCACCACCAAGTTCTTTCATCGTTTGTCAGTTAGCAAGATCGAGCTGGGCTATAGAGATATCCGGGTGGCAAGAAAGAGATAGGGTCTCAATCGAGAGCTCAGGAAGCCTGTTTATTCTCCTAGCCGCCAGCAGCATCCGGGTTCCGTCGAAACTTTCAGCCAATCAAGCAATCGATCACTCAGGTTATTGAAGCTATAAGGCCAGTCAATCCTCATTCACGCTGACGGTAATCTGGTAAGGTCGCAGGCCATCACGTCTTGAACCCGTCATCGCAGGCGAAGCAGGTAAATCGAATCGGTGTGTTGTGGTCTTTCTGCGTGGTTACGTAGGGTTCAAATGTAGTTTCGTTTTTTTTTAAATTCGACTTCATTTAGTTTTGTTTTATAAATTTGTCTTTGGTTTCTTTTAAAATATATATATGAAAATTAAAAGAAATTCGATGCGTTTTGATTCTTTTTTATTTATTTCATGTTGATAGCGTAGGTTATCTTTGATTTTATAATTTTAGATTTTAATTTAAATAAAAAATAGAATTAAGCTTTAGTTTTTCAAATTTTGATTTTAAGTATAGTTTTTTTTTTTGTAAATAATTCAATTTTAAACTTTAGTTTAATTCATTTTTATTTAGTTTTATTTTAAATAAATTTTAGCTTAGTTCATTTTCATTTGGATTTGTTTTAATAGATTTTAGCCTTTTTTTTTTTTTGTTTAGGATTAAAATTTTAATTTTTTAGGTTTTAGGGTTAGATTTTTTTTAATATTTTCAAAAAAAAAAAAAAAATCGAAAAAAGTATAATTTTTTTTTTTTTCTTTGTCAGATCCAGTGGTTTTTCGGGAATTGTCTTTCATGCTGAGATCTAAAATTTTCAAGTCGAGATACGAAATATGATATCTGGTTAATGGTTTGTGACTTGTGGTGGTTTAAAGCATTCATTTCTTTTAAAATTTTCAGTTGCCAGATATCGTTTTGGTCATGTGATTAAGCTGATAACAAATGATTGCTGTTCACGGTTGATGTTTCTGTATCATTTAAACAAGTAATCATTGTAATAACAGTCTTTTAAGGCACTGGTCTGCTAATTTAACCAAATCCATCGAGTCCTTTTTTATATCGTATCTCGTGTCTCCCAACCAATTGGTCGACAGTTGGCCTCATCATCTCACAGGGACTACCCCCCTTAGCCGCGAGAGACAGGCTTAAACGGAGGGATCGGGGATAAGAGTGACAGCCCCCGGTCTGAGCGTTGTCGTGTCAATCCGCGCGACAACAGAGTGGCAAATAGGTCAAGGGTCTTGGTCTTGGTATTCGTCAATTGGAATCTCTATAAGAAGAAGAATTTGCTTGGGTTTTCCTTTCAAGTGGGAGAGGTTTTGGCCCTGGCTAATAGCCTATTTTCTGTGTCTCTTGTCTCTTTATGGTTTATGCATTGGTAGCTGTTTGATGAAGAAGAACTCTAGTAACCTAAGTAAAAGAAGATCCTAATCTAAAGAAGTAAAAAGCATTCACAGGCAGTTACAAATAGAAGAGAAATCACTTAATTGCTATGCCCTAGGTTTCTCAACAATCACATGGCAGACCAATAAAATTTCTGTTAAACAATATCTCCCCACTAAATGTTGGTCACAGTTCATTTAAATTTAAAAATGCAAATCGACTCCTCTAAGGCTTGACTGTTCATATTAAATTCAAAAGTCGGCTCCAACACCTTCAAGTCGGCTCCTCCACAGAAAACTACGTATCCTCCACAAATTCATATAAATTTAGGATGAGATAGGTTGTTTTGAAAAAATGTACTCGGTGAAGATAAATAGAAAATTCGGTTCAGAGCATCTCTTGGTGAAGAAGACAAATGAAGAAGAGCACAGAACAAGGAGTTAAGAGGACGAAGACCTGTTTTAGAATATTTATTTTGGATTTCAGATCTGTCTTCCTTCACACAAAGTGCACTCGGATACCTCAGGGACTGTATATAATTCAGCGCTGTGAAAAGCCCTTTTTGTGGACCTGTGGGAGAGTTTTTTTACTGATTTTTTTTTTACCACAGGCCTGTGATCTTCATTGGAGACACTGTTTATTGCAGATTGAATTTTGGTTCAGATCTTTGTTATTAGTCTACAGCAAAGTCCTTGAAGGAACAATATTAAGTATAGACCTTGGTTGATGGAACAGTGCTAGAAACACCAGTGAGAAATCATGAAGCTGTGAAATATATGTTGATAGCAGATGCTGGAACATCTTGGATCAGTCATTTAAGAACCCTTGTAGCAGCAATCTTAAGGCAATCTTGGAGCAGCCATCTTGAAGACAGATCTTGAAGCAGATTGTAGTGTTCTGGAGCAGGCTTTAAGCACACACACACAGTCACATCTTGCAGATCTATTAAAGAAGTTTGTGGAGCTGCTATTGAAGAATCTTTGAGCAGTCCTATAGCAACACTTTGAGCAGCCTTTGAAGACCCTTTGAAAGCACTTCTTGAAGACCTGTTGACTTGTTGGATATTCATTAGAGAGCTATTGCAATTGAGAGCAGATTTTGAGGCATTGTTTAGAGCATCTTGAAGATCTTTTGAAAACAAATATTGTAACCTTCTTGAAGCTGATTCCCAAGGCAGTGATTGGGGTTGTCTGAGACATTACTTGGAGCATCTGTTAAGTTGATTTTGGGGTTTCCTTTGGACAGGAATAGGTCTATTGAAGCAGCTTTATTAAAGTTATTGAAGCAGACTCAAGTAATCCTTGTGAAGCATTATTAAAGCAGATCTAAGAGCATTATTGAAGCATCATTTGGAGTTGATTATTGAAACAACTTGAAGCCCTCGTGAAGTAACTTTGGAGAAGCTTTGTTTGGGGCATCCTGAAGAGTGTTGAAGACATATTTGCAATTGTCAAACTTGTCATTGATGATTGAAGGTATTCTTGGAGACTTTTCTTGGAAGACACTGTTGGAGCAGACCCCCATGTATTGTTGAACCTTAGTGAGGAGATTCTTGGAGATTCATAAAGACCAAGTCAAAGACTTATTGAAGACATTTTGGAAGTCTCACGAAAACCCTATATTGCCTAGAAGCTGTGGGTTGGAGCCCTAAGAGAAGATCAGGTTGGAGTTTGTGCCAATGGAGAGGGTTAGAGCCTCATAGAGACAAGGTTGGAGCCTTGTGGAAGATAGGGTTGGAACCTCATAAAGACCAAGTTGGAGCTTGGCACCATACAGGCGAAGCTTGGTTGATTGAAGATTGGTGTCTTCATCTAGGGTTGGAGCCCTAAACGTTATTGTACTTGATTTATTGTAAAGAAGAGGATTGGAGTCCTCGTTATTCCTGATTACTAAAGTTATTTATTCTGTATTCTTCATTTTGTGTTCTGTTTATAAGTGATCTAAATTGGTAAAGTAACAATTGTAAACAAAATACTGATTTAGCCCCCCTCTCAGTGTTTCCAACATCGAAGCATATTGAGATCAAGTACTAGTTGATCAGAGATTGTGTGCAGAAGGGGATAGTAAAGCTGCAGTACATTCCCATAGACTAGCGAGTGGCAGACATCTTGATGAAGGCCTTGATGAAGGGAAAATTGTATTCTTCAGGGATAAGTTGGGTGTTGTGCAAAACACCTTCCTCGCTATGAGGGAGTGTTGAGATTGTAGCTTGGAAGTTGTTTCTGCATGTATTAGGTGCCATGATATGCAACAAGTCATCTTAATCGTCTCCTATGACAATTAATTAATGAGTTTCCTAGGTCAGGACTTTAGATGCCAATTTAATTTAATTGCTAGGTACCTTTTTGTAAAAGGGAAAAGAAGTCAATGACAGATTAAGTCGTGATCGTTGATCTTAGTAAAGTAAGATCTAATCTCAACCATTGAGATTAGGGATTTCGCTTGAGATTAGGGTTTGATCTTTTTAATAGGGGTTTTGAGCCAATGGAGCGACAATCATTGATTTGGCACGAGTTGGGATTTAGTGGAGCGCAATAGTTGGCAATGAGAGCGAGAAAAGGCTAGATTGAGCCAGCTAGAGCGAGATTAGGGAAATCAATATTAACAGAGATGCTAAGTTAACTTGGCACGTGTGGGCCGAGTTATCTTGAGCGTGTAGGTTGAGTTTTCTCTTGTAAGTTTGTTGTAAACAATATTTCTCTTGGAGCTGAATAGGAAGCCCAATGTTTGCTAGTTTTCCCACATTGGGGTTTCGAGGGTATATTTGTGTTATTTTCTATTACATGTGATCAATTTCGTGTATTTTCGCTTCTGTGGTTTATTTGGTTAAAAAGCTAAAATATTTATTGTTACAAATCATATTAGAAAGCATTGTTTATTTCAAATACATGATTATTTGTTGAGATAGTAAATTTGTAACTGGGTTCAAAGAAATTAACAATTGAGTATCATAAAGTTGTGCAACAAACACGTCGCCTGCTAGAAGATAAGACAAGACAAGATAAATTTATTTATGTCCAATGAATGATCACTGGTGCAATGGGCAGGCAAAAAGGAGATTTTACACCGACACACAGTCCTCCAATTTTCTTTGGCAAGTTGCTACAAAATGATTTAGGAACATATTGTCCAAAATTCAATTTAGCGATTTCTAGGAAAAATGAGTAAAGGCCTGTGTTGTGAAATGATTTGGTAGCATCCGTTCCAAAACCTCAATGCTCTGTGCTGTCAAATGATTTGGCAACATCCTATTCAAAATGGGGTACTCTGTTTCAGTTTAATAACGTCCAAATCTCTGAAAAAACGTAGCAGTGCACATTCCTTTGCGGGGATTTTTAATTCGATACAATAAGAATACAAAAGGTAAATAGATTATTACAACCACTAAAGCCACCAGGGTTCAATTTTCTTTATATTAATTGATTCAACAAGCTACAAGTTTTCATACAATGACTAGTAATAAACGATCGAGTGTGAAGGAATGAAACTACGAGTTCACAAGCAGAAATCGAGTTGGGTCAATTGCAGAGTTACGATTTAATCTCAAACCATTTAATCATCACACAAACTTACAATGTATTTCTTTGTTCATTTATGCCTTTCACATAGAAATACCTTCTGCTTCACATAGATTGGAAAGTATAGGCATGTTTTCAAACTTTAGAACTGTAGTTACGTAGAGAAAATGAGTTCCTCCTCCCAGGCACTCATTCTTTATTCCCGAAAAGAAAACTGACTATGATAACTAGGAGTCACGAAAAATGTGAATTATTTCCCCTTCTCCCCAAAAATAAGGGAAACTGAAACTACATTTACAACAAAAAATAACTTTCGAGATGAGTAACTTCTCCAACTAATTTCTAAAAAAGCAATCAACGCTTACTCCTAAATTAGATATTTAAATTTTCTTAACAAAAATCTTTTCCCAGCATTACCATGTGACCATCTCATCACATTGGAAAGCTCTGGTCCAAACTTCATCAAATTTTGTGATCGGCCTATACACTTGCAATAGGCACCCCAGGAAAGAAAAATTTATGAGCTCTTGCTCATAAGGTCTTCTACAGAATAACCCGCTTTCTGTAGAGATGCAACATTCATCCAAGTAAAATCCTTAACCGAATGACCTTTCCACTTCACTAAGTACTCCAGAGATTGTTTTCCTCTTGTTTTCTTTGCAACCTTGGTGTCCAAAATCATTTCAGCCTCCAATGTTTTTGCCATAGGCATTTGTTTTACTCACTGTTGCTCATTGACTTCATCACCGTTTGCATTTTCTATAGATGAGTCTTTGTCACCGGCTGGATAAGGATACGAATCAATCACATTGAAGATTGGTAAAATACCTATACTTGTGGGTAATTCCAGTTCATAAGCATTTGCAGAAAACTTACGAAGTATCTTG
This sequence comes from Pinus tabuliformis, assembly GCA_031772625.1. Classification (NCBI taxonomy): domain Eukaryota; kingdom Viridiplantae; phylum Streptophyta; class Pinopsida; order Pinales; family Pinaceae; genus Pinus; species Pinus tabuliformis. Next base: position 952,378,099 of record CM062820.1, read on the forward strand.
CAAGGCCCTATTTTCTTCATCTTAAGTTTATTATACTCTTTTCTTGGAAATCTCTTCTTTCTTAGGTGAGCTAAGACCATGTCTCCCACCTCAAAGTTCACTTCTCTTCTTTTTAAATCTGTTTTCTGCTTGTATTTGGAGCTACTGACTTGTAACCTCTGCTTAACTTGCTCATGTAACTCACTCATTGCCGTTGCAAACTCTTCTCCTTCAGCGCTTCTTTGTTCTAGTTTGCCGAAATCTCACAGTTCACAAACTCCCCTAGGATGCATCCCATACAAAATCTAAAATGGACTTTTCCGTGTACTCCTATTTGGTGAATCATTATATGCAAACTCCGCTTGAGCTAATACACGATCCCATTGCTTGGGATGATCACCCACAAGGCTTCTCAATATGTTCCCGAGACTTCTGTTCACCACTTTGGTCTGTCCATCAGACTGTGGATGATAGGCTGAGCTGAAGTTTAACTTGGTTCCAAGTTTCTTCCACAAGGTTCTCCAAAAATTCCCTGTAAACCTTGTGTCCCTGTCAGAAATTATACTCTTCGGCAAACCATGTAGTCGAACAATCTCATTGAAAAACAAATTAGCCACATGTGTAGCGTCACTAGTTTTGTAACATGGATTAAATGAACCATCTTTGTAAATCTGTCCACAACTACAAGTATTGAGTCATTACTTTGCTGAGTATTTGGTAAACCCAAAAAAAAAATCCATACTCATGGAGTCCCATGGTCTACTGGGAATGGGTAGAGTATATAGTCTGACATTTGACTCCTCCCTTTTGCATGTTGACACACCCTGCACCTACTCACATATTTCTGCACATCCTCTCTCATCTTTGGCCAAAAATAAAAATGGTTTAGCTGCCCAAGTGTCTTATCAACACCAAAATGTCCTTCCAACCCTCCATTGTGCTTTTCTTGTATCAAGTTCTCTCTCATAGAGAAACTGGGAATACATAGTCAGCTGTTCCTGAATAACAAACCATCCTGCAACATGAACTCTTTCCATGGGCTGCTATCTCTGTTTACACTAAGTTACCGGATCCGCGGGGGTCAAGTGATGGAACTGCGGATCCCAGAATCTGAAACGGATACGGATATTGATCTGTTTGGATCTGTTAGGGAAAAGGTTCAATATGGGATGGAATGACACAGATCTTAATTGGAGGTGGTTTTTTAGGATTGGAGATTGTTTTGGTGGTTTTAGCTGCAGATCTGGGCGACAAACTCTAGTTAACAATAGGACTCCAATAAATTAACAGTTCAACTGCTCTCCTCAGTTAACACTTCAGTTAACAGTATCACTCCTAATGATTAACAATTCAACTGCTCTTGATTAACACATTAAAAATGGTGTTTTCACAGTCTTCATCCATTATAAAAATTGACGGGTCTCGTTTGTTGCTCAGTGCTGGTCGAGGGTCAAAACTGTCCTAGTCACAGTGATTCGTTTGAGGTGCAAGCCGTTGTTATCCTGGTCATGGTGGTGATCGCTGCCCTGTGCTGGTGCAAGAGAGGTCGTCGTGCTGTGCGTCGTGCCGTGCTAGTGCTGGTTGCAATCATTCATTCGAGGGGCAGACGGGGCAGACTGTCGTTAATTCATGGTCGCGTTGGTGGTCGTTGTCCCGTGCTGGTGCAGGAGAGGTAGCCGTGCCGCGCTGGTGCAAGAGAGGTCACAATAGGTTATTTATATTTTTTTAAATCGTGATTTGTATTACATGTGTTTTAAACAATTCACTTTATATTGTTTGGTTTTTATTTTTAAATTTTATATTGTATTTTAATTATAAGTTTTGTTTTGTATATTTTTTTTTGTTAAGTTATGTTTTTATTTTGTTAAGTTTTGTTATTTTTTTTGGGTTACATTTTATTATTTATATTTTGTTACGTTTTGTTTTATTTTTTATTTTTTTGTCGTTATATATATATATAATTAATTAATTTCGACGTTTAATGGTTTGATTTTAATTATTCTACTTTAATTTTAAGTTAAGTGTTGTTATTTTTTAGTTACGTTTATTTTTATTTTTATTTTATTTTGGTTTTCGTTTCATTTTTTTGGTTTTTTTCATGTATATATATATATATATATATATAATTTAGAAGCTTTTTCTCTTAAATCTTATTTTGACATATTAATTATAAAATAACAATTTAAATTTTGTTTTTATAGTTATAATTTATCATTTTACTAATTTATATTTGGTTATAAATGCAGTGTGATAAACATGGAACCATCACATCATGAACCACATTACCGAATGAAGAGGCAAATGTTAATAAAGATCCAAGATCTACTTTATGGCAATTTGTGGAAATTTTTGGCAAAAACTCTGGGGGTGGTTCGTACAAATGGAGATGTACTGAATGCAATAGCATTCGAAATGGCTCGTACACTAGAGTGAAGGCCCATCTCACTGGGCAAACTAAAACAGGTGTGTTGGTATGCACCGGTCCGAACGGTCCAAATGGCCAACCTAGGATAGGTGTAAGTCCCGCAAAACTTAAGTTTTATGCATCTTTGCAAGATGTTGCTGATAGGAATTTCACTAAGGGAAAAGAACCTGTGCAAGCCTCCACAACCAAGTCTCCATTGCAAGATGTCACTGATAGGAGATTCACTAAGGGAAAACAACCTGTGCAAGCCTCCACAACCAAGTCTCCATTGCCATCTACACCAACTTTCACAAATAATAAAAGACCTACTCTAGGACATCTTGAAGCAGCGTTCAATAACCAGGGCAGAGAAGTGGCGGATGAGCATGTTGCTCGTTGCATCTATGCAAATGGGCTAGCATTCAATTTGGTGCGCTCTCCTTATTGGCAACAAATGATTAAAGCAGTTACTGAAGCACCAAAAGGATACAAGAGCCCTGGCTATGAAAAAGTACGCACCACTTTGTTAACATCAGAAAGACAATTTGTGGATAGACAATTACAATCAATTCGTGATACATGGGCAGAAACATGGGTGTCAATTGTTTCTGATGGATGGAGAGACCAAAGAAATCGCCCTTTAATTAATGTTATCGCAATATGCCCCCAAGGAGCAATGTTTTTGAAGGCCATTTATTGCAGTGGAGTAGAAAAAGATGCAAGGTTCATCTCCACAATTTTTATTGATGCAATAGAAAGTGTGGGGCCACAACATGTTGTCCAAGTTATCACGGACAATGCAACGGTTTGTAGAGCTGCGGGCTTGATTGTGGGGGGTCAATATGATCACATTTTTTGGACTCCATGTGCAGTGCATTCTTTAAACCTTATGCTTGCCAAAATTGGTGAGATTGAGTGGATCAAGGAAATATATGTAGCATCAAACGAGATCCAAATTCTTATCACCAACCATTCGATGTCCCAAGCCATATATCGAAGTTTTGCAAAGTTGGAGCTACTAAAGTTACTCAATTTTTAATCAGTGTTATGCATTATGAGTTCTTAATTTTAATTTTAATTTATTGTATTTTTGATTTGATATTTGACTTATGAAAACACATGTAGGTTGCTGAAACTCATTTAGCTTCCCACACTTTGGTTATAAAGAGGTTTGTGGAGGTCAAACAAGCATTACAGGCAATGGTCATTGACCCTCTTTGGGAATCATGGAGGACTTCAACTTCCGATAGAGGACAAAGAATAAAGTCTATCATTCTTGATGATGCATGGTGGGACAAGGTCCAATACCTTTTGCAGTTCACATAACCAATCCTAAACATGATCAAGGCATTTGACACAGATGTTCCTTGCTTGGGGGAAGTCTATGAAAGCATAGATAGTATGTTGGAGAAGATACGAAAAATTATCAAAGCAAGTGAACATGAGCCCTTTGAAGTATGTTACGATGAAGTGAAAGATATAGTTACAAAAAGGTGGAACAAAATGACCACGCCATTACACCTTTTGGTGTATGCACTACACCCCAAATATTATCATTCTAAAATATTGTCTTTACCTAGTAGAGCAACTCCAAATAGAGATTCTGAAGTGGTACAAGGATATGAGACAACTTTGAAGAAAATCTATAGAGAAGTGAGAATTGCAAAAGAAGTACGTGAGGAATTTGGAGCATTTGTACAATCCACTGGGATCTTTTCAGATCCACTAGCCATGGATGATCGGGGGCACATGGATCCTATTACTTGGTGGGGATTTCATGGTGGGGATAGCACTTATCTTTCACCTCTAGCCACGAGGTTGTTATCATAGGCTGCCAGTTCCTCATCAGTTGAGAGGAACTGGAGAACATATGGCTTCATCCATTCGGTGAAGCGAAACAGACTGAAAGCTGCAAAGGTTGAGGATCTTGTTTGTATATGTTCATTCCAACCTTCGCCTTCTATCTCATTCAAGTCCAGAGTATAAGAAAGGTCCAAGTAGGATGTGGGATGTGGAACCTGAGATATCTGACTTAAACATGACATTGAATGCCATGACTCACCTTAATCTACTTGAGGATGCTACACAACCAATTGCTACTTCTGCGGCCCTCTTGACATTCCCGGCGCACCATCATCTATTCATGATGTAGAGTTACAATATGCAAATGATGATAATGTAGACCCATTTCAGGATTTGTATACAGACGTACTTTATATTATCATATTAATGAAGTGATCATTGATGAAACACTCATTTTGTATTTATTACTATCATTTTGTATGAGGCAAGATGCATCATTTCAATGTTTAGATTCATAAATTGTCTAATAATTTTAGTTCTAATATTGTGATTCATGAATGACTTTGATTTTGAACATCAAATATGTTTTCTAAAATTAAAAAAATATTATTATATATTTTTGTACTTGCCGTATCCAGATCCTGACTTTTCAAAATTCCAACGGATCCGTATCCGTATACGAATCCTGGTAACTTAGTGTTTATAGGATTCTTGCATGCATCAAAAGCTTCTTGAAAATCAGCATCAACTTCATACAAATCCTTCAAATAGTCAAAGCCTAAGACTTGCACTTGACTCTCTTGCATGATCAAACTTCTCCTGCTTAAAGCATCGACTACCTTGTTTTCTTGTCCACTTATATGCTTCAGAACAAAGGTGAAACTCTGTCAGAAATTCAACCCACTTGGCATGCTTATGGTTCAACTTGTGTTGCTGCATTATATACTGTAATGCAGAATTGTCAGAGAACAAAACAAACTCCTTAGGCATTAAATAGTGCCTCCAATGCTTCAAAGCTTGAACCACAACATAGAACTCTTTGTCATAAGAAGAGTATTTCTGTTTTGAGTCACTTAACTTCTCGCTGAAATATGCAATAGGTTTATCTTCTTGTCTTAATACAACTCCAATAGCTGTCCCACTGACATCACATCTTACTTGGAAAAGCTAATTGAACCCTGGGAACTTCAACATTGGTCTCTCAGTGATCTTTTTCTTCAATAGCTGGAAACTTTCCTCTGCTGCTATTGTCCAACAAAATGACTGTCTATCCTTCTTGATTGTATCTACGATAGGTGCACAAATACCACTGAAGTTCTTTATAAACTTCTGATAGAAGCTAGCTAAGCCATGAAAGCTTCTAACTTCGAAAATGCTCTTGGGTGAAGGCCAATTCACAATTGCCTCTATTTTCTCCGAATCCATTTTTAGTCCATATTTTGAAATGACAAAACCTTAGTATACTAACTCAGGTTTCATAAAAGTACATTTCTTCAGGTTAATTAGCAACTTTTCTTGCTGCAATCTCTTTAGAACATATCTCACATGTCTAAGGTGCTCTTCTTTAGTTTGACTGGAAATTAAGATATCATCTAAGTAAAACATTAACAAACTTACCAATGAACTTCTTCAAGACTTCGTTCGTCAACTGCATGATTGTACTGGGTGCACTTGTCAATCCAAGTGGCATGACCAACCATTCGTGCAACCCATGATTAGTCTTGAAAGCTGTCTTCCATTCGTCCCCTTCTTTGATCTGGATTTGATGGTAACCACTTTTTTGATCAATCTTTGAAAAGTAACCTGCTCCACTCAAACAGTCTATCATATCATCCATCCGTGGCAATGGAAATCTATATCTAATCGTGATCTTGTTGATTGGTTTGGAATCTGTACACATCCTCCACTCTCCACCCTTCTTTGGACTTAGTACTGTAGGCACAACACATGGACTCAAGCTCTCTCTTATCAACCCTTTATCTAACAACTCTTGAACCTATTTCCTTATTTCTTCATTTTCCTTGGGTGTCATTCGATATGCAGCCTTATTTGGAAGGCTTGCTCCTGTTATCAAATTTATGTGATGGTTGATGCTTCTTTTGGGTGGCAACTCGCTTGGAAAATCATCTGCTACAATATCATTAAATTCATGCAACATTTCCTGAATTTCAATAGGTAAATGTGCAATTTTAGTGTGCAAAAGTATTAGCTTTGGTTTACAGAGGTGATATTCCCACTTAGCAATGTTGTTAAGGGAAATATCAATTTTGGTGAAAATTTTGGGTTACTACTTAGGAAAAGTAGGTTGTGGAGCCCCACTTGTAATTTTGGGCTAGAGGAAGACTCCAAACATAAGGAAACGGGGAAAAATCGAATTGCTAGTGGATGGTGGGGGCCACCCCAAGAGGAAACATGCTCTCCTTGGCTAGTATGCATTCTTGGAGGGAAGAGAGATGAGGAGGTCGATGTATGGGGCCCACATGGAGATTTGGAGGCCCAAGATCAAATAGGAGGAGCATTCCAATTTTGGGGACTTTTTGATCATTTTACACTTACACTCATCTAACACGCTTGAGTTGAGAGCCAAGTCTGCAAGTGCTATTGAGCGCAAGAGATTTTCATGCGAGAATCTCACCCTCCCTTCGGTGGACTTTGAGTGCCAACCCAAGGAGGTGATTTGCAATACATTTAGATCCGTCCGGGAGTTTGGTAAAGCATTTTGTGAAGCTTTTCTAGCAGGTTGGGCGCAGAAGAGGAAATATGCTCCACTGGGAAGAGCTGATTTTGGAGCAAGGAATGCATTGAGCTTTCCGGGGCTGATTGGGACCATAAATTGCTGGAGGTTTGGAGTGATAGGGGAGCACGAATTGGAGGGAATTTGCTGTGCACAGTGGGCCATCAATAGTGACTGCGTAGAGGGGATTTCGTGCCACACGTGGGAGCTTGGGAGGAAGCCACTTCGGGTGCAAGTGTGAGCTAATACTTATGGGGGATCCAACGAGGGAATGTCGTTGGACTTTGCAGCCATTTTGGAGCCCACAAACAATGCTATTTTCTGGAGGGTCGATTTGCCCAGCAGTTGGACGGGAGCTAGGAAATTGGGGCAAATTTTGAAGGTCAACATTTGGCCAAACCCTTTCTGGGTTTTGGTGGGTTATTTTAGGGAGACCGGGGTTAATTTCTCGGAATTTTCTGAGCAACCGAAGGAGGGCCAAACCAAGAGTTTCTTCCAGTCAGTAGTGTAGTTTCTAAGGGACCAATGCAAAGCACTTGAGGGGACAACTTGCTAGTAGCTGAGCAGCTGATTTCATCACCTGGGCCTTGTTAGGTTGCCTTGGGCAAATCCAGGTACATACATTCCGAGCTTATATTGTACCCCTTTTTATCATAATAAAATGGCTCAGTTCGGCATAGTTTTTGGTGCATTTCCGGGTGTTTAATTTGTGTGGAAATTTTGTGTTGTTTTTGCTATGCATGCTTTGATTATCGCTATTAATTTTCCTTAGGGATATTATAGTGGTATTAGAGCTCATAGTCTTGGCTCAACCTGTGGGAGCAGCTGTCAATCTTTGACACCAGAGGACAGATAGAACATCACGTACAGGGGGCAAAGGTACCGAAGTAGGGAAAGGAAACTAGAGATTACTCCTAATACAAAGATCCTTGGGCCGGAGGTTGAGGGACCAACTATGGGGGACAACCAAATGATAGAGTGAGTAAATTAGAGGAGTTTGCCCAACATCTCTTGAAGGCTATCCATCACTTATCTAGGGGTGTTGACAAGTTGAGGTAGCATAACAACATTAACAACAAGGGCAAGGCTGTTCAGGGAGATGTACACTTGGGTGAGGGCTGGGGTATCTCGCACCACTAGGCAACAAACCTGCCCAACACGTCTCATGTCTCTAGCACACCATCCAGGTCAACAATCCCTACATCTCTAGCATTAGGTGCCGGAGCGCTGCAACGACAGGAAGACATGCCCATGGGAGACTATTTCAAGGAATACCAGTCCTATGGGCTTGATTTCAGAGATGCCATCACCTTCATAGACTTCTAGTAACTAAAGGGCAACAATAGGAGCAAGGGGCAGAGTGGAGGAGGTTACACGCATGGAATCGATTTGCAGCGCACAATGGGGAGGTTATTCCTTCCGACTTTTTCTAGCTCACCTAAGAGCTCAGCGAGGGTGTCGGTTGGGAAGTTGGATGTCTATTTCCAGTTTAACCAGATGATGGAGGTGGAACTAATCAAGATTTCTGCGTTACACTTGGAGGGAGAAGCCCATTGTTGGTGGTTCCATGGATTGACCACGATGGGGCATCCAGGGGTCACGACCTATGAGGATTTCACATGGAGGGTACTTGAGCGCTTTGAGAGGAGAGACCTGGAGGAGCACTTCGGGGAGTTGATGCGGTTCAAGCAGACCGGTAGTGTAGAGGCGTACATCTCTGAGTTTCTGAGAGTACCAGTGATGGTACCGGATCTATCGGAGACTAGGAGGGTGTTCCTATTTTTGGAGGGGCTAGTAGAGCCACTGAGGGGCTTGGTGAGGTCCAAAAGGCCCACCACTTTGCAGGACGCAGTCGGTAGAGCCCGGGACTTGTAGGATGCTCTGCCCAAGGCCAGAGCACAGATACCCACTAGGCTTGTATTCCAGCAGAGGGGAAGAGACACCAGACTCCCACCACAACGAGACATTCAGGGGTGTGGGCAGTTAGATGACGAGGCCAGGAGAGACCTTCGCCGGAGAAAGTTATGCTTCACTTGCCAGGAGCCATGGGCACTAGGACACCAGTGTACCAAGGGCAAGACCCACTTCATAGAGGCATTTTTTCACAGTGAGCCGGTGGATGATGTGGAGTAGGAGATAGCTGTTGGAGATGATGGTTCACCTATGGTCGGAGGAGGAGGTGGAGGCCCACCACCCCCATCAGGGGGAGCTCCTTTCTTACCAGCAGTAGGGGTCATCGCTTCCCTTCGGGGAGTGCCGAAGTACCTCACTTTGATGATCAGGGGCACAGTGTAGGGGCAACGTGTTTCCGTGCTAGTAGACAGTGGGGCCACCCACAATTTTGTAGATGCCCAGATGGTGGAGAGGAGGGGCATATGCACAAAGTCCTTTGAGGGGTTCTCGGTCTTGGTACTGAGAGACCGTACCATGCAGTGCACTAGATACATTCCTGGGATGACAATAGTGATGGGGAACTACTCTATGATGGACCACTTCTTTGTGGTTGATGTTCTCGACACCAACGTGGTGCTTGGTGTGTAGTGGCTATACTCACTTGGGCGTGTTACTACTGACTGGAAGAAGCTGAAGATGGAGTTCACAGGACCTGACAGGAAGATGGTTTTATTGAGAGGCATGCACTCATACCCCCTACAGACAGTGTCAGCGCACAAGATGGAGGTTGATTTGAGACATGGTGATATAGAGTGGGTAGTGGAGCTGAGGATATCTGATGCAGGGGGTAAACCCCAACCACCACACCTAGATGTACAAGCTATTTTAGACAGGTACCCAACAGTGTTTGGGGACATTCTACTAGGACGTCCACTTGACAGGGGGTTTGAGCACACTATTGAGCTTGAACCAGGAGTGCAGGCTGTTATTACGATTCCATACCAATATCCCAAGGCTTATTGGGATAACATCGAGTGGGCTATTCATGAGTTGTTGGCATTGGGGCACATCGGGGCCAACTCTAGTCCCTTTGCTTCATTAGTTGTCATGGTGAAGAAGAAGGACGACACACTGAGGATGTGCATTGATTATAGAGTCCTCAACAAGAAGATGCTGAAGAACTGATACTCCATTCCCCGGATGGATGAGCTTAGAGTAGCCAATTACTTCTCTAAGATATATCTACGTTTAGGGTATCATCAGATTTGAGTGAGGGATCAGGATATCCCCAAGACAACATTTCGATGTCACTATGGCCACTTTGAGTTTTTGGTTATGCCCTTTAGGCTGACCAACGCCCCAGCCACCTTTAGTCTTGCATGAACCACGTGTTCAACAACTACGCAGATTTGTGCTAGTGTTCTTTGACAACATATTGATCTATAACAAGATGTGGGAGGAGCACTTACAACATCTCGAGGAGGTGCTTCACATTTTGGAGGGGCAATAGTTCTACGCGAAGCTGTCCAAGTGTGAGTTTGGGCTTACCGAGATGCTCTACTTAGGGCATATCATTGGGGAGGATGGAGTGTGGGTGTATGAGGAGAAGATTAGGGCCATTTGGGATTGGCTAGTCCCCGAAATGTGACTGAGCTGAGAGGGTTTGTAGGCATTTGCACCTACTACAGGAAGTTTGTAAAGGGATTCTCACAGCTAGTAACACCCCTCATAGACTTGACCAAGATGGGGGTATTCCCATGAACTGATAGGGCACAGACAACATTTGAGCACCTCAAGGAGGTGATGAGCACTTGCCCAATATTGGCTCTACCCGATTTCACTCAGCTGTTAACCTTGGAGTGCGATGCATCGGGTGAAGGCATTGGCGCAATTTTGTCACAACGAGGCCACCCTATAGCTTTCGAGAGTCGGAAGCTCCTTACTCATGAGAGGCTGTACTTGATTTATGACAAGGAGATGTTGGCCATCATGCATGCTTTGGCCAAGTTCCAATAGTATTTGGTTGGTAATAGATTCAGAGTGAAGACTGGTCATAACAATGTTCGCCACTTTCTAGGGAAGAAGGGCCTTAATGACAGGCAACAGAAGTGAGTCAGCAAGATTTGGGCCTACGATTTTGACATAGAGTATGTCAAGGACAAGCATAACATGGTGGCAGATGCCCTATCTCGGAGGCCCACGACACTTTCCCTCATGAGCATCTGCCATGATTGGAAAGCACAACTGCTGGTGGAGTACTCCAAGGATCGACAGGTGTGTGAGATCTTGGAGGGTACCTATGGGGATGAGCACTACCGTGTGATGGCAGATGTTATTTACTACAAGGGGCACATCTATTTGGTCCTCGGTTCACAGTTGAGGGAGAGAATCCTCCACGCAGCCCATGATTCACCACTGTCAGGACACCAAGGGTTCCTGAAGACTTACAGGACAGTCAAAGAGCGCTTCACATGGAAGGGCCTCAAGGGGGATGTGCTGAGGCATGTACAGGATTGCGAGGCCTGCCAGAGAAATAAAGGGAGTCGACTCATCCAATAGGGTTATTACATCCACTCCCTATTCTGGAGGGAATGTTTGAGAGCATCTCGATGTAATTCATCACAGGGCTTCCCATGGCACAGGGCCGTGATTCCATCTATGTAGTGGTGGACAGGTTGACGAAGTATGCCCATTTCTTCGCTATTCCCGCTAGGTACTCTGCTTCTTAGGTTGCATAGTTCTTCAGGGAGGTTTTCCGGTTGCATGGTCTTCCCAAGACCATAATGAGTGATAGGTATTAGGGACAAGCGCTTCAAGGGGGCTTTTTGGCAGGAGCTCTTTAGGTTGGTGGGCACAGAGCTTACCCCCAACACTAGCTACCACCCCCAGACCAATGGGCTGACCGAGATTGTTAATAAATGGTCGGAGGGTTATTTGCAAAATTATTGGATAGGGAAGCAATGAGCTTGGGCGAGATGGATACACTTGGGGGAGTATTGCTACAATATGACCTACCACATGTCCATTGGTATGTCACCTTTCAGCGCTTTATATGGATATGATGCTTTATCTTTCGCTGACATTGTGTTTGGAGACAGCTGGGCCCCACGGGCTAAAGATTGGATACAGGAGAGCCAAAACATTCTAAAGTCTCTCAAAGATAATTTGCAGGCAACCCATAACCAATAGAAGATGTATGCAGATAGACACAGGGTTGAGAGACACTTTGAGGTGGGGGACTTTGTCTTTTTGCGCCTCCAATCTTACAGGCAGTCCATGCTGAAGCAGAAGGGGGCCGAGAAGCTGTTGCCACGATTTTATGGGCCTTACCTAGGAGGGTCAGTGAGGTAGCATACGAGTTGGAGATTTCGTCGGGGAGCAGGGTGCACAATGTCCCCATGTTTCGTGCCTCAAGAAGGTACTAGGACAACACATGACAATAACCACTGAGCTACCCCCACTGGACGATGACGGGCATCTAGTTCTTTAGCGTGAGGCCATCTTGGAGAGAAGGGAGAGGAGATTGAGGGGTAGAGTCATTAGGGAGTTCCTGATCAGGTGGAAGAACCTACTCGATGGGGATGCCACTTGGGAGGGTGAGCAAATACTTCAACATCCAGAATTGCAGTTGCTTCAGGGTGATCAACATCTGGGCGGGGAGGACTGTGATATTCCCACATAGTAATGTTGCTAAGGGAAATATCAATTTTTGTCATTTTTGTCAAATTTTGGGTTACTACTTAAGAATAGTGGGTTGTGCGGCCCCACTTGTAATTTTGGGCTGGAGGAAGACTCCAAACATAAAGAAAAGGGAAAAAAATGAATTGCTAGTGGATGGTGGGGGCCACCCCAAGAGGAAACACGCTCTCCTTGGCTAGTACACATTCTTAGAGGGAAGAGAGATGAGGAGGTCGATGTATGGGGCCCACACGGAGATTTGGAGGCCCAAGATCAAATAGGAGGAGCATTCCAATTTTGGGGACTTTTTGATCATTTTACACTTACACTCAACTAACACGCTTGAGCTAAGAGCCAAGTCTGCAAGTGCTGTTGAGCAGAAGAGATTTTCATTCGAGAATCTTACCCTACCTTCGGTGGACTTCGAGTGCCAACCCAAGGAGGTGATTTGCACTGTGAAAATTCGAGAAACACCGAATCACCACTGCAACAATTGATTAAGTTCCTTCTATTTGTTAATTACTGAACAAATTATTTACTGTTTCCTACAGTAAACATCGAAACTAATACACTACAGTCTTCACCAATTAAATTATAAGCGGAAACAAGAAACTGAGCAAGAAAGAAATACACAACACATTACACCGTTGTTTTTGGACAAAAGTCCCCAGAAAAACCCAATGCAAGAAAACCAATGCAACAACTGAGGGTTTTATTATTAAGTAGTAGTAATTCTGAGTACAATTCGTTGGATGCCCAACTGGCTATCTGATACAGAGAGAAATTGGGCAAAACAAATAGTGAGATGATCTCACCCTGTCACTAGAAGAACCGGCTTTGATCTCGCTGGAAATGAGCCTCTACGTCCCTTCTACGTCAACCTCTGCGTTGAACTGCGTCAACCCCATGTTGTCTCTGTGTCACCTTTGCTTGGACTGTGTTGCCCCTCCTTCTGATCCTCTGCTAGCTGGAAACTTCAACTCTCAACCTCCCAATCTCACACCCTGGCTTTTGGCTTCTGAAACTTGATTTCCTCAGTAGGAATTTGATCTCCCTCTTAGGCTCTGCGCTGCCACAACGTAGCACTGCGTGGCCCAGCGTCAGCCTCTCTAGACATCATTTTTCCCTCTTTGCCTTGTACTTTCTGGCCCAACAAAAACTTCCCTCCAGATACTATCCTTGCCCCTCACTGCAAAAGATCACTTTGAATTCCTCGTCTAACAATCTTCTAATCGCCCATCAAGCCTCTTCTTATAATCCTTGTGTTGAGAACCAACGACCCAGATTAGATCCTAATCAATGGCTTAGATCATTTTGGCTTGATCCTGGTCTTTTTCTAGAAGTTTCACCCACAGTTAGATTAATACCCTTTAATTATTATAATTTCCTAAGATTAGACTTAAGGCACCTATAAAAATAATTAATTATTTTAATAAAACTGTCTCTGGGTGTAATTTCCCAAAACGATTTGTGGGTATTGTGGAATACATGTGTCCTAACCTCCCTGCAAATTTTGAGGCTAAGAGCACATATGATGCTGCCAGAAATCAACATGAACTACGTTTGGAGCTGTCCGGGAGTTTGGTAAAGCATTTTGTGGAGATTTTCCAACAGGTTGGGCGCAGAAAAGGAAATATGCTCCACTGGGAGGAGCTGATTTTGGGGCAGGGAATTCATTGAGCTTTCTGGGCTGATTGGGACCATAAATTGTTGGAGGTTTGGAGTGATAGGGGAGCATGAATTGGAGGGAATTTGCTTTGCATAGTGGGCCATCAACAGTGACTGCGTAGAGGGGATTTTGTGCTACACGTGGGAGCTTGCGAGGAAGCCACTTCGGGTGCTAGTGTGAGTAAATACTTGTGGGAGACCCAGGGAGGGAATTTCGCTGGACTTTGCAGCGATTTTGGAGCCCAAAAACAGTGTTATTTTCTGGAGGGTCGATTTGCCCAACAGTTGGAGGGGAGCTTGGAAACTGGGGAAAATTTCAGAGGTCAGCGTTTGCCCAAACCCTTTCTGGGTTTTGGTGGGTTATTTGTGGGGAGACTGGGGTTAATTTCTTGAAATTTTTTGAGCACCGGAGGAGGGCCAAATCAGTAGTTTCTTACAACCAACAATGTAGTTTTTTAGGGACCAACGCAAAGCACTTGAGGGGACAACTTCCTAGTAGCTCAGCAGTTGATTTCATCAACTGGGCCTTGTTAGCCTACCTTTGGCAAGCCCAGGTGCATACAATCCGAGCTTATATTGTACCCCTTTTTATCATAATAAAATGGCTCAGTTCTGTGCAAATTTTGGTGCATTTCTAGATGTTTAATTTGTGTGGAAATTTTGTGTTGTTTTTGCTTCGCATGCTTTGTTTATCGCTGTTAATTTTCCTTAGGGATATTACAACATATTACGACATAACTGACCTCCTCTTTCTGCATTTGTTGTAGAAATCCTTTACCACTTAAAAATAATGCCTTTGGGCTGCTTGTTTCAGCTACACTCTCTTCCTTCAATGGTACAAGAGTATGCTTGATGCCATCCTTTTCAAACTTGTAGCAATTTCTCTCTCCATCATGTATCACTTTCCTGTCGAATTGCCATGGTTGACCCAAAAGGATGTGGCAAACATCCATTGGCATTATATCACAAATTACCTTATCCTTATATCTGCCTATCTGGAACTCAACTTCACTTTGCTCATTCACTAACAATTGGTGTCCCTTTTGCAACCACGATACCTTGTACGACGTTGGATGTTTAATCCTCTTCAATCCTAGTTTTTCCACCATTTCTAAGGAAACAAGATTGTTAGTGCTTCCACTGTCAATCACTACCTTGCAACACTTCCCTTTTTCTTTACACATAGTCTTAAACAAGGATCTTCTTTGGGCTGGTTCAATAATTTCTTTGGCTGGCTTCAACAAGACTTTATTCATCATCAACGCCTCTCAGGTTTCCGATATATTTTTTACCTCAGGTGTTTGTGCTTCTGGCTAAACTATGTTGAGAAATCTAAAGGGCTGCAACTTGTGAAATTCTTCAACAAGAACCCCTACTGCAACAACTGATGATATTACTCCTATTTGTTCAATTCCTTTAAACAAATTACTTGCAGTTTCTGATGGAAAATATCGTAATACATACACTGCAGCCTTTACTTAATAAAATTATAAGCGGAAACAAGACACTGAGCAAGAAAGAAAATACAACACAATAGACACTGTTATTTTTGGACAAATGTCCTCGGAAAAACCCAATGCGGGAAAATCGGTGCAGTGGTTATAAGGGTTTATTATTATTCAACAGTAGCAAATTCTGAATACATCTTTGAATACCTCTTAGGTTATTCAATTACAAATAGAGAAATACTGGCATAAATATTTGTGAGATTACCTCACATAATCATTGAGAAAAATCTCAGCTTATGCGGATACTGAATGAAGTGCCTCTAGTAGGCTCGATGCTGCTCTGCGCAGTACTCACGTAGTCTCTGTGTCAACCTTTCTAGGCTCTGCGTCATCCAGTCTGCTGATCGATTCGCTGTCTAGAGTCTCTACTCTCAGCCTCCTGGTCTCACACCCTGGCTCCCGGCTTCTGAAACTGACTCTCCTCAACAAAATCTTGGACTTTCTCTCACCCTCTGCACAGCCTCTATGTCAGCCTCTGCGTCTGGGCTACTGGATTACTCTCTACCTCTCTCTGTTGATGATTCTCTGGCTGAGAAAATCTCTCTCTTCGAATGCTATCCCTGCCCCTCAACTGCAAGAAATCTCCTCGATCGAAATTTCCTCTTAAGAACTTCTCATGTCAGAAATTCGATCTATTGATCTCTCGGTGTATTTTCCAAATGACCCTCAAACCCCTTCCTATATCTTTTTGTTGGACAACCAATGGCCTAGATTAACTCCTAATCAAAGGCTCAGATCGTTTTGGCTTGATCTCTGTCTTCTTCTAGAAGTTACACCCACAATTAGATTAATACCCATTAATATTTTAATTTTCCTCAGTTTAGATTTAGAACTCCATTAAAAATATTAATTATTTTAATAAAATCGTTTCTAGGTGGAATTTCCCAAAATACTTTTTAGGTTCTTTGGAATACATGTGCCCAAGCCTCCCTGCAAAATTTGAGGCCTAGAGCACATTTGATGCTACCCCAAATCAACACTCCCTCTTAGTGAGGAATGTGCTTTAGCAATATACTGCTGCTGCATACTGCACTGACTCTGAAACATTGTCCTTTGCGCTGCTAATGTCTGACATGCTGTCCACCAATTACTGCGCTACTGCTGCAACTGTACTGCTGCTGACACTGCCACTACCAACACTGCATCCGTACTACAATTGCCACTCAAGTGCTGCATCTTTGCTGCTGCTAGCACTGCCACTGCCAATTGCCATTGCACTGCGCAATGAAAAAACATCCAAAATTACTGAACTAATTGTGTTCAGTATGATACCACGTGAATGCTGAAGCTTGACTGCTGCTAGTCTCTGCACTGACCCTCTGAATATATTGTACTGCTGCTGACCTCTGCTTTGAGCCATCTGCACTGCTGTCAACTCTGCTCTGCGCTGCTTAGACTTTGGCGCTCCTAGCCACTGCAACTATCTCTTCAACACTCCTCGGCACCATCCGACACTAGTCCATCCTACTACTCCTAATTTGGGCTCCCGTAGCAAGGTATTGATCCGAGAGGTGGACTCCTCAAGGATCTTGCCCATCTATAGCTCTTTCGAACTACAGCTCCAAATCAGCCCACCTCCCTCTTTGAGGTATCTCGACTGTCATGGTGAACTCCTCGTCTTCAATTTTTGCGGGCGTAGCCTTCGGATCGTGTTTCTCATCCTTGACCTACTTCTTGAGAGGACACTGAGTAGCGTAGTGACCCATCCCACACACACCTGAAACACTTGATCTTCGAGACGTCCTTCTTACGTCTCTGCTGCTCCTGCTTTCCCTTCGATGCAAGCGCCGCATTATCCTCCTCCTTGAGCTTCAACACACTATTGTTGCCGCTTCCGTCAAGTTTGACCTTGACTAAGTCTCTCCTCAACTCCTCTTGTTTTAGCGCTGCCCACATCTCATCCAAATTCGGCAATGTTGCTCTGCCCAGGATACTTTGGACAAAGACTTGCGACTCATTTGAGATAGAATTGAGGGCCAGTCTAATCAAGTCTGAATCTTGAGGTGTATGCCCCGCAACAGACAACCCATCGTGGGTTTCCTTCAGCTTCGTAAGGAATGGATCCACATGCTTTTCCTTTTGCATCTGAGCAGATCTCAGCTTCTGCTCCAAGTATATCTTCTGTTGCTCGGAAGATCCCTGATATAATGTGGCCAAGGCATCCCACATTTCCTTAACAGTTCTTCTACTAGCAATGTGACACACCACATGATTCTTGACTCCATCCAAGATCATCCTCTTGGCCTTCGCTATCTCAGCCTTGTACTTCTTCAACGGATTTGAATTTGCTGGTTCAGCCACCATGCTATTGACGTACGTCTTGAGGGCATGCTCATCTAGAAGGAATGACATTCTAGCCTTCCAAATGATGTAGTTGGATGCTGTTAAGTTATGGTATGTTCTATGCTTATAACAGTTTACTTCTTTTTCTTATTATATTCCACAGATTAGCAATCACATGTACATAAAGTAAAGTGCAGATAGAACATTAAGCGATCGACAAAAAACAAGCCAAGACAAGAGACACAAGATGTGGCGGCTAGCCAGGGACAAACCCCACAATGTGTGGGGAAACCCTTTAATCAAATCTTCTTTTATCTTCAATAATTCAGCAAAGAGAAATAGTACAATAAATCTGATTTATATCAACAGTAGCAAACCCTAGATCAGCAACATCAGCATGAGCGGCTTCATCATCAAACTAGGGCAGGCGATATCTCACAAACCGACCGTCGGATCAGCATGATTCCACCACCAAAAGTTGCAGCTTCTAGAGGAGGGTCAGATGAACCTACAACGCAGTTTAGATGAGGAGATCTTCTAGTCCACACAGGTCAAACTTTACTTCTGCAATTGTAGCTTCAGTTTCAGTAGCTTCCTTCAAACTAGGGCAGTCGATATCTTGCAAATTGTCTATCGGATTGACTTGATTCCACCACCAAAAGTTGCGGCTTTCAGAGGAGGTTCAGATGAACCTACATCGCAATTCAGATGAGGAGATCTTCTAGTCCACGCAGGTCAAACTTTACTTCTGCAGTTGCAGCTTATGTTTCAACAACTTCCTTCAAACTAGGGCAGTCGATATCTTGCAAACCGTCCGTCGGATTGACTTGATTCCACCACCAAAAGTTGCGGCTTTCAGAGGAGATCCAGATGGACCTACAACACGGTTGTAAGGAGGAGATCTAATGGTCAACGCTAGTCAAACTTTGGATATGCAGTTGCAGTTTCAGGTTCAACAGCATCCGGCTTCACATGTGTGAGAGAGAGACCCTTTTTTGCGCAGTAGAGAAGAGACTCTTTTCTGCGCAGTAGAGAGAGAGAGATGTGATGAGATGAGTGAGTCCAAATGAGGAAAAGTCCTCCTATATTTATACACAACGTTGGTGTTTGAATAGATGCGACTGTTGGGCGTCTGAGCCTACATGAGTTGTAGGTTGGCTTGATAATAATTCCATAATCAAAATAGATTCATATCTCCATGAATACTTATCGGAATCAGATGATCTTTACATCAATCCTACACCTCTTGACGAGAGGGATCTAATAAAAATAATAAGATGACCCACATGAAGTTTTGCCCTGGTTGCCAATTTTAACAGATGCTCCGTCCAACTTGTCCCGATCCCTCAAGCCACTGGTTGCCATATCTGCCAAAAATGTCGAAAATCCCCTTTTCTTCTCACTGTTGCTACTCAGCTAATCAGAAAACGAACTTCTCGATGGGAAGTCTATTGAGGAAAAGTTCCCTCAAGGTGCTTCTCTTCCTTCTTCTGACGTTTTTCAACCTAGCAATCTGCTTGTTGAAAATTTGCTTCCAACCAGCTCTCTCATGCTAAGGCTTCAACACTGCTCCCTTTACCCCTGTAAAACTTTGATCTGGAAGTCCTTCTCTTCGTTGACTTACTCGGAGAGAAAACTGCCTCAAAAATCTGCCTTCTCGACTTGGAACTGCGTCAACCATCTGGGGTTTCAAACTGTTGCCTCTTGCAGCTTTTCGATTTCCCTCTTCTGCCCAGTGTTGGATCTACTGGCTCTGCTCTTCTTGCTTCACATGCAACTCTGATACCATGCGAAAATTCCTCAACAAGAACCCCTATTGCAGCAACTGATGATATTTCTCCTATTTGTTCAATTACTTTAAAAAAATTACTTGCAGTTTCCTACGGAAAATATCGTAATACATACATTGCAACCTTCACTTAATTAACTTATAAGCGGAAACAAGATACTAAGCAAGAAAGAAAATAGAACACAATAGACACCGTTATTTTTGGACAATTGTCCCCGGAAAACCAAATGCGGGAAAACCAGTGTAGCAATTATGAGGGTTTATTATTATTTAGCAGTAGAAAATTCTGAATACATCTCTGAATACCTCTCAGGTTATTCAGTTACAGAGAGAGAAATACTGGTAGAAAGATTTGTGAGATTACCTCACACAATCACTGAGAAAAATCCTAGCTGATTTGGATATCGAATGAAGTGCCTCTGGTAGGCCCTACGCTGCTTTGCGCAATCCTCACGCAGTCTCTGTGTCAGCCGTTCTAGGCTCTGCGTCACCTAGTCTGTTGATCAATTTGTTGTCTCTGTGTTAGCCGTTCTAGGCTCTGCGTCACCCAGTTTGTTGATCAATTTGCTGTCTGGAGTCCCTGTTCTCAGCTTCTCGGTCTCACACCTCGGCTCCCAGCTTCTAAAACTGACTCTCCTCAACAAAATCTCAGACTCTCTCACCCTCTGCGCTGCGTGTGTGTGGCCCTGTGTCAGCCTTTGAGTCTGGGCTACTGGATCACTCTCTGCCTCTCTTTGCAGATGATTCTCCGACTGAGAAAATCTCTCTCTCGAATGCTATCCCTGCTCCTCAACTGCAAGAAATCTCCTCGATCGAAATTTCCTCCTGAGAACTTCTCACTTCAGAAATTCTATCTCTTGATCTTTCGGTGTATTTTCTAAATGACCCTCAAGCCCTTTCTTATATGTTTTTGTTGGACAACCAATGGCCTAGATTAACTCTTAATCAAAGGCTCAGATCGTTTTGGCCCATGCAACAGTTACTGCTTCCACACGTGTGAGCACTTCAGGGTATCCAAGGTTTTCTTTGACCGTCGCTTGGGTTCCTCCTCCTTTTAGGGCTTGTAGATGACCTAATAGACCTTCCTTCGACCTTCTTTTTGCAATTTCCTCAATTTCGATCTTGCAACATCAAACCCTAGCTTTCCTTATGTTGCCGCACAAAATGTCTTGGCACCACGACATCGACTCAGATCGGGGGCTATCACCCTGATCCCCAATCTCTCTGTTTAAGTTGTCTCCCTATAGTGGGCTAAGGGGGGTAGACCATATGGAAAAATGGAATGAAAAAGAACTAGTTGGGAACCAACCAGTTCGGGAGACACAGTGAAATGACTAAGTACTTGATTAAGATTTAGCGAGAGGATTTGAGTGCAGGTATCTTGCTCAGTCGCTGGGGTTTAAATGATAATTTAAATTTTGAATGTACTAGCAAGTATCTCTGTTTATCTGAATTTTATTATTATTTTCTCGCTCTATTTTGATGGCTGAATTGAGTTTTGCAGGAAAATCTTGATTTTTAGATCCTCGGGCATTAGGGGAAGTTTTCAGTTGGACCAACCAACTCCCGATCCGTGTTTTCTGAAGAGCCCAACTTAATTTGATCCCGAGCTTATCATAAGATTTTTTATTGGTGATGCATAAAGGGTTTTGAGCTAAACAACTCCTTTAAAATTTAAAATATATTATTTTTTATGTGCAAAGTTGAAAAATCTGGCTTTTGAGAGCCTTAGATTATCAGATCTGGGAGTGGAGTTGGACTCACACTCCTCAGATCTGATAGATCTGCCATTCCTGTGAATAGATCTGTAATTTTTTTTGGGTTTTCTGACTTGGGTTTCTGGGATTTTATTTATTTTTTGCATACTTGGGTTCTGGGTGTTTTTGTTTCCAGGTACAGGTTATCTGAAGGTGAAGTTTGATTTGAAGCTAGATCTAGGGCCTGGAGGGTAAGATTTGATGATTTTACAAGGGTTTCATTAATAAATCTGAAGCATAACATATCGACTTAATCATAATTTTCTGGGTTTTATTGGACCACCATTTTTCATTTTGTCTGCTGCCTGGGGTTTTTGTTTTGCAGTTTTGCTGTAGACATTTAGAATTTTTTTAGGGAAAGCCTCTTATTTCCTTTGTTTGCCTGCGTTTTTCAAACCTTTTGAAAATTTTCCATTCTCCTTGTCGTCTCCATCCCCTGGTGCTCTTCGGGTTCGATCCTTCGCTGCGCTCTACTTGCATTCATTCCTCAATCTGCTGCCCTATTCTTCCTGTTCGCTGCCTCCTCCCTCCACGCATTTTGCAGTTCTATCTTCAATCTGCAACACCCTTCGTCGACTTGCAAAAGCAAAAACCCATTGCATTCTCCTCCTTCGCTCTCCCTCTGTCGCTGCCATAGCTTCGCTGCCAATCCCTTCACTTGCATGCTGCCATACTTGCTTGCTCTCTTTTGTCTTCTCTTTCCCCCTTACGCGTCGAGCTCCTCCCTGCTCTCCCGCTGCAGACTTGCAAAACCCAAAGCATTCATGATTTTCCTTTTTTTTTTTAACTTTTGTTTTACTTAGGGTGAGTTCCTTTTGGCTTTATAAAATCCGCCGATTTTCATTTTCTTATTAGACTTAGACTTTGGTTAAATTCTTTTGTGTTTTATTTAATAAACAAAAACAAAAATTCGATTTCAGTTTTAGCTTTTTTTTTTTTGTTATTTTTGATTTTATTTTACATTGTTTCAGTTTTTATGATTTTGATTTTGCTTTTTTTTATTTATATTCAAAAATTCATAAAAATAAAAAATTCTAAAACTAAAAAATCATAATAAATCCAAAACCCTAAAAACCTAAAAATAAAACTAAAAAAAAGGCTTCATCTCCATTTTTTTTTGAGACTTTCTAAAAAATTTAAATCAAAAGTAATTTTTCGCATTAAGAGATTTTAAATTTTTTATGTGGCCTCCGGCCCATTAAAAAATTATTAAATCATTTTGATTTGTTTTGGTCACATAGAAGAAAAAATCTTGATTGATCATTTACCGCATCAGTCTTGCTTGATAAAACTTGGCACATCGAATAATTTCTCCTAAGGACTAATTACATTATTATTTTATAGTTCCTTCTTGGTGTTCTTTTGTGTTTTAAGGGTAAATTCTAAAGAAAACTTTTGTGGTATTAAGCATTTTAACTTCTCCATAGTCAAACACGCTTAAATTTTTTGTGTCTAAAGATTGACTATAGAAAAGTGGTAAATTTTCCTAGATTTGGGTCACTAAGCATAAATCATTTTAAATCTGGGATTGTGAATTGATTAGCATTTAAATTTTATGGTTTTTTTAAAGTATCTAGATCGCTAGAAATTTAATTGCTAGAATATTTTGCATCTATTGAAATTGGTCGTCATTGCTTGAGTTATTTGATGTGTGATACATGTTAGATATTTTGCGAATATTTTCAAGTAATTATTAAAGTACTATGTCGTGGAATTGTAATAGATTGCATATCTTTGTTTACTAAGTTCAATATTCTTTGAGCATCTGTTGACATTGATTGCAAAGAAGTTTTTGTTCTCTTTGAGCTATAATTGTATCAAAAATATTTGAAATAAGCTTGTGGTTTAATTGTAATATTTTCAGGGGTTTATTTTTAAGTCTTCATCCAATAAAGCGAACATTTCATTTTGGTAATTGAGGGATTTTGCGACACAAGTGTTTCTAATCCTCGCATCTAACTTCATCTCATCATCTAGTGCATGTGCATATAAGTTAGCTTTGCATAAATAAAATTTACTTCCAAGCATAAGCTTGGGCGATAGAGAAATATCAAATAAGTATCCGTCCATCTTTGCTTGAGAAACCTGCTAGATGGTTTTTCTGGATATAATCAGGTATGGGTTAAGAAAGAGGATCATCACAAAACTACATTCACCACACCATGGGGTACGTTTGAATATATTAGAATTCCGTTTGGATTAACCAATGTTGGGGCTACGTTTCAAAGGGCTATGGATTATGCCTTCAAGGGTTTAATTGGGAAGATTATCGAAATTTATCAGGATGATCTTACTGTTTTTTCTAAGGATGGTATTAGTCATATAAGTCATTATAGGCAAGTTTTTGATAAATATAGAGAGTATGGGATTTCCTTAAATCGGCTAAGTTTGTTTTTGGAGTAATTGAAGGGAAATTACTTGGTCACATCATTTCTAAAGATGGAATCAAGATTGATCTTGAAAGAGTTGAGGCAATCCAAAAGATTCCTCTCCCCCATAATCTTAAATCCCTTCAGTCTTTTCTTGGAAAAACAAATTTTCTTAGAAGATTTATTCCAAATTATGCAAAAGTAGCTAAGCCTATTCAAAGTCTTCTGAAAAAGGATGTAAATTTTTTATGGAAAGAAGATGGCAAAAAGGCTATTCAGGAAATCAAAGGTGCTATTGCAAAAGCTCTTGTTTTAGTTAGTTTGATTATTCGAAGGATTTCGTGATTTTCTCTTTCGCTTCTAAAGATACCATTGCTGGTGTCTTAATGGCAAAAATAAGGATGGTCATGAGTAGCCTATTGCTTTCATGAGTAGTGCACTTCAAAATTCTGAATTAAATTACACTACCATGGAAAAGCAAGCCTATGCCTTAGTCAAATCTCTTAAGCATTTCAGAACTTAAGTGGGCTATTCGAAAATCATTGCTTTTGTCCCACATTTTGCGGTTAAAGATATATTAACTCACACTGATTGCTTAGGGACTTGTGCTAGGTGGGTTGCTAAAATACAAGAATATGATTTAGAGATTAGATCCACCAAGTTAGTCAAAGGCCAAGGCTTGGCTCAAATGATGACCGAAGGTAATGAGAAAGCTCTTGGTTTGATTTGTCTTAACGAGTTATCTTCAGCTGAGCTACAAAGATTAGGAGAGCATGAGTGGTACAAGTACATTATTTATTACTTGTTAAATCTTACATGTCCTAACCTTTTAGTCTCTCATAAAAGAAGGGCTCTTAGATTAAAAGCTACTAAGTATTGCCTCATGAAGGATGGCCTTGGATGGAGAAATCCTGAGGGCATAGTGCTTAGGTGTGTCGATGAAATTGAGTCCAAGAAATTAATTTCTGAGTTTCATTCGGGATTTTGTGATGGTCATTATGCTGCTAGAACTATTGCCCACAAAATTCTAAGCGCTGGTTATTATTGGCCTTCGATTTTTTCTGATGTGCATAAGTTTGTTAGAAGTTGTCAAGCCTGTCAGCTGTTCACTGGGAAACAGAAGCTTGCTGCCTTGCCCTTACAACTTGTGGTTATGGAGGCACCTTTTCAGCATTGGGGTCTGGACTTCATTGGGAAAGTTTCATGAAAATTCTAGCAATGGCTACTCATGGATTTTGACTGCTACTGATTATTTCACTAAATGGGCCGAAGCCATCCCTGCTAAGAATGCCATTGAAAAGGTCATTATGGATTTCATTGAAAATAATATCATTACTAGATTTGGTGTTCCTGCTAAGATCACTACTGATAATGCCAAGGCTTTTAGTTCTTCAGATTTTCATCTTTTTGTTTCAAGTATGGCATTGTCTTATCTCATTCATCTAATTACTATCCTCGGGGTAATGGACTTGCTGAATCAAGTAATAAAAATCTTATAACCATTATCAAGAAGATATTAGGAGATAATAAGCGATCTTGGGACAGTAAAACCAAGTATGCTTTATGGGCAGATAGGATTACTAAAAAGAAAGCTACTGGTAAAAGTCCCTTTGAATTGGTTTATGGTTTGGATGTAACTTTACTTGTCCCCCTTAAATTTCCAGCTTATCAGCTTCTTCAACATTTTTCTGCTAATAAAGATGTTGTTCAAAATAGAATTGATCAGATTGTGGAGTTGGATGAAACTCGTAGGACAACTTTTGATAATATGTGTAAAAGTCAATATACCATTCAATCTAACATTAAGAAAAGCTTTGATAAATCATCTCGATCTAGATCTTTGTAGGTTGGAGATATGGTACTCCTTTGGGATCGCAAGAATGAAAAACTAGGAAACATAAGAAATTTGACAGTTTGTGGTTGGGACCATACATTATTTGAGACATAGCTGGGCCAAATTCATTCCACTTGAGCAGATTGGATGGCGAACCACTTGACTTACTTGTAAATGGCCAAATGCTCAAGTATTTCTTCAAAGATGACATCTGATGCCATGGGGCATCCTTTGTATTGTATTTCTAACCCTACACCTTGTCATTTTAACATTTCATTTATGTTTTAGGATTAGATTTACTTTTCCTGTTACTAGATAGTTAATAAATGAAGAGCTTATATCTTTTCTGTGCTTGATGTTATATGATGATTTTTGGATGGAAGCTGTTATCACTAAAAAAAAAAATTGGACAACTTGTACGGTTTCAAAGTTGTAAGTCAGTCTTGGTCAAGTCATTTCTATTGTTTTATTTAAGGAGTCTAAAACATAGGATAAAGTTTTGTTCCCTTTGTTAAATATGGCCAACAATCTTGTTTTACACACCATTGGTCCCACATTTATTCAAAGTGTCATGGGTTAAGGCTGTTTCAAAAATTACATGCACTACGAAATCAACTAGGAGTTTTCGTAGCGCAAACTCACAAAAACACACTATGTGCGCTACAAAAACAGGGATTCGTAACTAGGAGATTTCGTAGCGCAAAACACAGAATTTGCACTGGCTGCGCTACGAAATCGGGGATTCCTGCCAGATCTTGTCTAGTTGGCTTTTTCATCAAAATCTGTTAATGTTTCAACACCATGTGTTAGTCCTTGAACCATGCCTATCACATGCAGCCGTTCCTTCTCATCATTAGATTCATTAGATGTCTTGTACGCATTCTTTCAAATTTCAAAAAAGTAAGGTGAGGTGTGTTAGTCTTGTTTTTTCCCATGTTCCTTTCATGCATAAGAAGACAATTGGCAAGCTTAAGGACGGAACTCATCAGAGCTTTTTTGAAAACTCAAGCGAGGCAACTCTTAGTTTCAAATTCAAGCGAGGCAGTGTTCAAACCAATACAGTGCAGGTTTATCTTCAAGTTTCCTTGCAGGGATTTCATAGACATGTCTGAAGAAAGGAAAAATCACAGATCAGGCCGATGTCTTAGACCTGAGCCTGAAGGCTTAGATGTTCTCACGAGGAATAGAGAGGTTGAAGAAGCATTCAAACAGGTAGGCTACTGTAGGTTTCGTGAAAAACTCCAGGGAGGTCACAGTCAAATAACCAAGGATTTTGCCTTTAATTTCACTGGTTTGAATTCAAAAGTTGGAGTGCTAGGAATACCAATGTCTCCTGAAGTCATATCTGCAGTCACAGAAGAAAAAGGTTCAGATCAAGGAAGAGGTACAAGAGCAGTCTATTGATAAAACAGTCAAAAGAAGAGTAACCAGAAGTCAATTAGCCAAGGAAAAGGGGAAGACAATGATTGTTGATGAAAGCCCAGCTTCAAAGGGAAGTTTGAACGACCTCCTCCACACCATCTACATAGAAGGGACTCCTTTGGTCCAAGCAGAGCTATTTGAAGCCAACAAGAACAAAACCAAAGGAGTTAAATCTTCCAAAAAAGCTTCAATTTGATGACCATATCTCAGAGTTTGTTTTCAAGCCAAGAAGGCCTGTGACTAGGCATTTAAAAAGGTTACAAGAGGCAGAGCCAAAGGTAAGTGAGATAGATTGAGGACCTGCAAATTCAGTTAAGCGAGCCTGAAGGATATACTCAGCGAAGAAAAACTACATAGCAACCTCATGGCATATGGAGAAGTCATTTCAAAGGAAAGAAAACTCAAAGAAGTCAAATTTTGGCATAAAACTGTGTTTTTGAAATCACACAGCAGTTTTGTAGCGCGCTACGAAACTGCTGTAGGTGCATATTATGAATTAGTGGACCAATTTTGAGAGACAAAGGGAAATCTTTTCAAACGGGAATCTCTGCAAAGGATCATTTACAAAGTGTCAACATTCAGCAAGGGCAAAACAAGTAGAAGAAGGACATCTTTGAACTCTAAGCTATATGTTATAAAGGTGGTCATTATTTCATAGCTTGTTTTTACCAGTCAACTTCCAGAAGAGTTTATGAGCAGTTAAAAACTCATCTCTGAAAAATGAAAGAGGTTTTCATTCCTAAGATACTGAAGTACAAAAACGTCTTCCACTTTCTTCAAATCCATTATGATCTGAGAAAAATGAATGACCAAACTTGCGCTACGAAACTGCTGTAGGTGCAGTTTTTCACAAGCATATTTCTCCTGTTTTACACCTGTTTTTCAAAGACACATTCTAGGCAATAGGAAAGATGTTTCAAAAAACCAAGAGAGGTTTTTGTTCAGCATGGATTGGTTCACAAAAGCCTCCTTTAGTTTTTCCAAATACATTTTTTATGAGAAGATATGAGCTCTGTCCCAATACCTATTTTTCAGCCAGAATAGAGCAAGGAACAGTCTCCTAGTTTCTAGGAACAGTAAAAGGATGAGTCATCAAGGGCCAACTGGAGGGTTATGAGCACTATCAAATTCGAATTCATGGAGTTATAGGTGTCATGAGGAGTGTTTAATTCCTAGATAAGGTTGTTATAATCATAATGAGGAGTTACACTCCTAATTGTTTTAGGTCTCTAGCACTGCCAGTTAACAGTCAGTTTCATTTAATAATTAGTTTTAAATGTCAATAGGTGTCATAATAGGTGGAATTCGAATTCCCCTCATGCTGAGGGAGGAATATCAGTTATGTAAAGAGCTCTATATATAGGAGAAGAGCTAATGTACAAGGGTTGGAAATTTTCAGAGAAACACTCATATTGTGTCATTGTAGAAGATTATGTTTTTATGAATACAGAATTTGGCTTTACTTCTCAGGATTCAGAAAGAGTTCAATGGTGCTTGTTTTATGTTTGTCCTTACTTCCTTATTTGCAGTAGTATGAGTGTATGATACTTAGAACTCATTGACATGCTCTAACTTCCTTCATACATTCATAGACTGTGTTTCCTACTTATCTCTATGTGTTAACTGATATATTGAACTTTTGATGCCCTGACTTCCATGTTCAACTGATACTGTTGTCATACTAAGCTTTTCTGACTCCATAAGCCCAATGGATGTTTATTGATTGTATTTCAACCACTTACACTTCTTCATTTGTTTAATAGAGTTAGCCATCTAATCCATTATCAATATCATTAATCCTTTGAGAGAGCCCTCTCAAGTTGAGGAGGCTAAGCCTCAGCCAAAAGTTGGTTTGAAACAGTTACTCAAGGTCTACCTAATCAGCAGCCTTTCAGGGATTGATTTTGAGATAACAGAGGCTACTTATGTTATATTGTGTGTTGCGTGGATGCAGATTCTGGATTCTCACATTCCTACGGTGTAGCAACGTGTCCCCAAGTAGAGTAGATGTTGACCACTGTGTGTCAACGACCCATAACAATACACCCCCTTTTTTCGGAAAAGGGATAGCGCTTGATTGATGTGTTCGTCCCATCCAACTATCATCATCAGCTTGATGTTCATGTTATAATGTAAACCCATTTTGCATGCATATGATGTAAATAATCTCAGCAGAACCGTGTCATGTATGTAATGCCCTAGGTAAACCTATTTTTCTGGTGACGATTTACATTCTGGGAGGTTTTTGGTTTCACCGATCCATTCTCAAATGGTCAATAGAGTTTTCCTTTAGTCTCACCCCAAAGCTGGAATGTATCTTGTCACTGGGATCTTAGGTGAGTCCTAGTGTTATAGATTGAGTCTATGTAAAAGTAATCTGGGATAATCCTAACTATTTGGTTAGGTTATTTTATTACAAATTGCTTGGTCTGCTGGATTATATTTGTGTCGCAAAAATGGGTAGTCTGTGAGGGCTTATTACAGATGGGTTTTCCCCCTTATGATGTAAAATATATGAAAATTATGATGTAAATGTCTTGAGGGTTGGAAAAATAATTTATCCCCTCATAGGTTAATTAATTAAATTTTCTGGCAAAAAATTAATTAAAATTCTAAGCTACAAATTTAATTAATTCTAGGTCTTAAGTAAATTTAAATTCTCCAAAGGCAAAATTCATTGGTCCTTAAAAATCAAATTTTAAAAAGTCTCGGGACCAAGGTAAATTAATTATTTTGCTAAATTTTAAGCCTTTAGTCCCTGGGGGTTAAGTCAAAGTCAAATTTTTGAGGAAATTAGCTCAATTTTTATTTTTAATTTTTGAGTTAATTAAAATACATTTAATTGAAAAATTCGAATTTCCTCAAGAATTTAATATTTCGACGGATGAGATTAAAAGAAATTTTAATCCTCATCAACGGTCGAGATTGCTTTGACGAGGATTACTCAAACTAGCCGTTGGAAGATTTATCTT
This sequence comes from Pinus tabuliformis, assembly GCA_031772625.1. NCBI lineage: Eukaryota > Viridiplantae > Streptophyta > Pinopsida > Pinales > Pinaceae > Pinus > Pinus tabuliformis. The sequence goes on from CM062820.1 coordinate 952,408,192, forward strand.
TAAATAGGAGGTCATTTGTCAGTTGATCTATCCGATCTTTGAGTTGTGTGCTAAGCGAAAAGCTCTCGTGTAATCTTTTTTTTTGGAATAATAAAGAAAGACTTTGGGGTTAATCTTTGTCGGTGTTACTCTTCATGGAAATACTGTAAGATGTGTCGTTTTTCATGTGTAAATTTTATTTTAGCCATTGATAATAGCTTTTGAAAGTGTGATTTGAGTACAAGTATCTTGCTCAGTCGCTGGGGTTTAAATGATAATTTAAATTTTTGAATTTAATAGCAGGTATCTCTATTTATCTGAATTTTATTATTATTTTCTCGCTCTATTTTGATGGATGAATTGAGTTTTCCAGGAAAGTATTGATTTTTAGATCCTTGGGCGTTAGGGGAAGTTTTCAGTTGGACTAGATAACTCCCGATCCATGTTTTCTAAAGAGCCCAACTTAATTTGATCTCGGGCTTATCATAAGATTTTTTTTTTTGGTGATGCATGAAGGGTTTTGAGCTAAGCACCTCCTTTAAAATTTAAAAAAAAATATTTTTTATGTGCTAAGTTGAAAAATCTCGCTTTTGAGAGCCTTAGATTATCAAATCTAGGAGCGGAGTTTGATTCGCACTCCTCAGATTTGATACATCTGCCATTCCTGTGAATAGATCTGTAAATTTTTTTGGGTTTTCTGACTTGGGTTTCTGGGATTTTATTTATTTTTTGCATATTTGGGTTCTAAATATTTTTGTTTTCAAGTACAGGTTACAGATCTGAAGGTGAAGTTTGATTTGAAGCCAGATCTAGGCCCTAGAGGGTAAGATCTGGCTTCAAAACCAACTTTTGCAGTGGCATTATTTTTGCAGTCCAAGAGTTTTAATTTTTTTTTTTTAATCTGGAGACGATTTTACAGGGGTTTCATTAATAAATCTGAAGTAGAACATATCAGCTTAATAAAAAATTTCTGGGTTTTATTGGGCCACCATTTTCCATTTTGTTTGTTGCCTGGGGTTTTTGTTTTGCAGTTTTGCTGCAGAAATTTCGATTTTTTTATGGAAAGCCTCTTATTTTCTTTGTTTGCCTGCGTTTTTCAAACCCTTCGAAAATTTTCCATTCTCCTTGTTCTCCCATCCCTTGCTACTCTTCGGGTTCGATCCTTTGCTGCCCTATGCTTGCATTCATTCCTCAATCCGCTGCGCTATTCTTCCTGTTTGCAGCCTCCTCCCTCCACGCATTTTTCAGTTCTATCTTCGATCCGCGGCACCCTCTGTCGACTTGCAAAAGCAAAAACTCATTGCATTCTCCTCCATCGCTCTCCCTCTGCCACTGCCATATCTTCACTGCCAAGCCCTTCACTTGCACGCTGCCATACCTACTCGCTCTCTTCTGCCATCTCTTTCTCCCTCACGCGTCGAGCTCCTCCCTGCTCTCCCATTGTCGACCTGCAAAACCCAAAGCATTCATGATTCCCTTTTATTTATTTTTTTACTTTTGTTTTACTTAAGGTTAGTTCGTTTTGGTTTTAGAAAATCGACCGATTTTCATTTTCTTATTAGACTTAAGACTTTGGTTAATTTTTTTTGTGTTTTATTTAATAAATGAAAACAAAAATTCGATTTCAGTTTTAGCTTCTTTTTTTTTAAATTTTATTTTACATTGCTTCAATTTTTATGATTTTTATTTTGCTTTTTTATTTATATTCAAAAAATCATAAAAATAAAAAACTCTAAAGACCAAAACTAAAAAATCATAATAAATCCAAAATGCTATAAACCTAAAAATAAAAAGGGCTTCATCTCCATTTTTTTTGAGACTTTCTAAAAATTCAAACCAAAAATAATTTTTCGCATTAAAAGATTTTAAATTTTTTATGTGACCTTTGGGCCATTAAAAAATTATTAAACCATTTTGATTTGTTTTGGTCACGTAAAAGAAAAAATCTTGATTAATCATTTACCGCATCAGTCTTGCTTCATAAAACTTAGCACATCGAATAATTTCTCCTAAGGACTAATTAAATTATTAATTTATAGTTCCTTCTTGGTGTTCTTTTGTGTGTTAAGGGTAAACTCCAAAGAAAACTTTTGTGGTATTAAGCATTTTAACTTCTCCATAGTCAAACATGCTTAAATTTTTTGTGTCTAAAGATTGACTATAGAAAAGTAGTAAATTTTCCTAGATTTGGGTCACTAAGCATATATCATTTTAAATTTGGGATTATGAATTGATTTGCATTTAATTTTTATGGTTTTTTTAAAAGTATCTGGATCTCTAGAAATTTAATTGCTAGACTATTTTGCATCTATTGAAATTGATCATCATTGCTTGAATTATTTGATGTGTGTTACATGTTAGATATTTTGCGAATATTTTCTAAGTAATTGTTAAAGTACTTTGTCATGGAATTGTAATAGATTGCATATCTTTGTTTCCTAAGCTGAGTTTTTTTTGAGCATCTATTGACATTGATTGCAAAGAAGTTTTTGTTCTCTTTGAGCTATAATTGTATCAAAAAGATTTTAAATAAGCTTGTGGTTTAATTGTAATATTTTCAGGGGGTTATTTTAAAGTCTTCATCCAATAAAGCGAACATTTCATTTTGGTAATTAAGGGCTTTTGCGACACGAAGTGTTTCTAATCCTCGCATCTAACTCCATCTCATCATCTAGTGCATTTGCATGTAAGTTAGCTTTGCATAAATAAAATTTACTTCCAAGCATAAGTTTGGTCGATAGAGAAATAGGTATCCATCCATCTTTGCTTGAGAAGCTTGTTTTTAATAGTATTTAAAACGGTGACCTTGCAGTCGTCAGAGCCACAACTCGTTGCAGCGCTGGAGGCACCAGGTATGTTAGATTTTTAGGAGAGGTATCGTTAATCACTCCTTAGTGTGCTTCACCTTATCTTATCTCTGCCAATTACTACGAAATTAGGCTCAACACAGAAATTATCGAAGGATTCACATTCAATTAGGCATTTAACTAAAGTCTAAAATTACCAAGATTCTTGCATCTCACATTAGCTTTAGGATCTGCATTTCATATAAGATAGTCATTCATCTAAGCAACAGTTGCTAATCGATTACTTGGTCTTAATTTCTCTAGCACGATCGTTGACTCCATAAGGCGCTGGTATCAATCATTTAAAATCTAATCAAATCCTATAAGTCTTGTTAAATCTTAATCAAGGACTTGATCGCTTCATTGTGTCTCTCGAACTGGTTAGTTCCCAACTTGTTCTTCTTCATTCCATTTTTCCATAGGGTCTACCCCGCTTAGCCTGCTGCAGGGAGACAGCTTAAACGAAGAGATTGGGGATCAGGGAGACAACCCCCGATCTGAGCCGTTGTCGTGGTAGTGCCTAGACATTCTATGCGACAACACCTTCTTCGCACGCGCGCGAGAGAGAGAGAGAGAGAGAGAGAGAGAGAGAGAGAGAGAAATAACCCAAACCTTTGTTCGTTTTCCTTCTTCGCTAGCCTTCTTGTGCTTCTCCTTCACTTAGATGATGAGAAGATGAGTGAGTGTCCATAGGAGGTCGAGTTTTCTCCTTTATATTGGCTTCTAAGGAGGACGACATGCCCTAATGACGCTGACGTCTTAGCTGCCAGGTTGATTTGGTCTTGGAGGGTATTTTGACATTTTTAAATACAAAAAGAATCCTTTTTTTTACATGTTATAGTGTACTTGATGGGGTCTTCTTCATATGACAATGACTCTTTTGACTTCTTGACCCTAGGACAAACCCTAGAAGCACCCAATGGGTGCTTGACCTCTAAATAAAAGACCTTGAGCATGAAACCCATGCTACAAAAATAACAACAATAAATTTTCTTTCTTTTTACAATATACAAGAATCAAATATACATTTCATATTTATGAAGACCAAACCTAGTTACACATTTCAACTCTCCCTCTTAACTAGGTAGGTATTCATAATGGTATATGGACATTCTCAAACTAAAGATATCTCATAAGAAGAGTCAGATTTGTAAGCCATCTCATAAGCTATCATTTCAGGGTATCTCTTTGCATCATACCAACCAGCATTGTCACATAGCAAGGCCTTGACTAATAGCTCTATCTCTCTGCAAGATCAGATTACAATGCTGACGAGACCAATGGCTGATAAACACCATCATCATTGTCTCTCAAGGCACATACCCCACCTGGGTGTTCATAGAGTATGTCCATTCAGGACAATTCCTATCTTGCAATAACACATCCTCAAGGAATTTCCTCTTCGACTACTCTTACATCTTGGATGCCCTACCTCATCTTCAAAGAGTATTAGAAACCAAATGCTTACCCAATCTTCCATTCTTTCTTCTGGAAGTGAAGACAAGAATGATGTGGCTATCTCTTCCTCTCAACTAGGGAGGATATGTCAACCAATCCAAGCTTGTCTCTTAAATACACAAGCTTCTTATCAAGAAGAGATTTTGTCAAGATGTTAACTATTGCTCATTAGTGGAGATATACTGTAGTTGCGACGCTCCATCTTGCACCAGCTTTCGTATGTAGTGATACTTGTTATTTATGTGCTTTGTTTTACCATGGAACACTGGGCCTTCAGAGAACCTTATACAACTGGTGTTGTCACAATGTATCACCGTAGGGTCCATCGGTCCTTCAAACAAGTCGGACAACAACTTCCTCAACAAGACAACTTCTTTGCTTACTTCGCAAGCTGCAATGTATTTAGCCTCAACACTACTCAAAGCAACAGTTTCTTGCTTTCTACTTATCCAGGATAACATGGAGGATCCCAAACTAAAACAACCTCCAACAATGCTTCGCCCATCCATTTCACTGTCTCCCTAGTCAGAATCTGTATATCCAATCAAGTGGACATCATACTTTCTATCATACTTCAGGTAGTGGTGGATTATTCCTTGTAGATATCTCAGTATATGCTTGGATGCTATCCAATGATCATGACTGGGCTCTACCTGGAACTCACTGAGAATATTCACTGCAAAACAAATGTCTGGTCAAGTATTTACCAAATACATCAGTGAGCCAACCAATTGTCTATACCTTGTCGGATCCACAAGGCTTGAATAAGAACTTCTTAGCCTCTTCAAATTTGTGATCATAGGGGTTGTCATAGGTTTGAAATCCATCATGTCAAACATTTTCAGCATCTCGATCACATATTTTCCTTGACCTAGATATATCTCATCAGGTCCTTGCCAAACTTCCAACCCCAAATAATAGTGCATCAACCCTAGATCCTTCATATCGAATTTTGTTGCCAATTGCTTTTTACACTCTTGAATACGACCTTCCACACCTGTCATGAGAAGATCATCCACATATAGAAGAATGATTACGGGCTCATCCTTCACAACCTTGATATAGAGATTCGGATCAACAAAAATCTTCAAGAAGCCCAATCTTTGTAGGTATGTGTCCATCCTTGCATACCAAGCCCTTGGTGCTTGCTTAAGGCCATAAAGTGCCTTCTTTAGCGTGTAGACACGAGTCTTTCTTTCTTTTACTTAAAATCCCAAGGGTTGTTCTATATAGGCTTCTTCATCGATAATACCATTCAGGAATGTTCTCTTGACATCCATTTAAAAGTTCCATCCCATTGATGCTACTAAAGAGACCAATGATCGTATAGTTGGATACCTTGCTGTAGGTGCAAATGTCTTTTCATAATCGATGCCTTCTTGTTGGGAGAAACCCCTAGCCACAAATCTTGCCTTATATTTATCAATACTTCCATCTGCTGCATGTTTAATCTTGTAGAGCCACTTGGAAGTTACCACAAATTTGTCTTTAGGCCTAGGAACGATTTCCCAAACTTCATTCCTCATTATTGATTGATATTCTTCATTCATGGCAACTTTCCGTTCTTGATGTTTGACAACCTCTTCAAAGGTGCATGGTTCTGTTTCAATTAACTTTGTCATATATGCTGCATACCTTGAATATCTTTTATGCTTCTTAATTTCCTTATATGTACCCTTGGCTACTCCATGTCACTTCACATCTCGAAGAGTAGACTTTAACCAATTAGTGTTGAAGAAAAGTATAACTAGGTTCGGTATTTGTAAATGTAATTTTGATCTTTGTACTTGTCAAGAAAAAGAAATATTATTTTTGTAAATTATTTGAATGAGTTTCTTGCTCATTCCATAGGTCTAGAAAAGTCAAAGAATCAAAGTCATGTTAAAGAGCTCTTCTTAAGCATGTCTATGGGTCAACCTAGTGTCAAGTAGCCCTCCAAGACAAGCACCATCCTCCAAAGAAGAAGACTGCTAGCAACACGAGATAAAAGAAAGTCATGTCGTCCTAAAAAGAATTAGATTCACTCATGTCGCCCAAGACATAGACACAACGCTTCACACTGTAATGTCGACTTATTTATGGAGACGTGACTACTATAAATACCCTGCTGGGGTCACTACAGGAATCACACAACTTCAGATCACTCTGAAACTTCGGACAACACAGTGAATCTCAGACTATTCTGCAACTTCAGATGGGTGCAGGAAGAACAAAGTCTCAGATATCTGAAGGAACAATGTAACCTTCTCGGTGGTATCAGTCTCAACTTAAATATGATAATAAAGCTCTCGGTGCAAGGAGAACGCAGTCACAAGGTCTTAGCACAGGAAGAAGACAGTCATGATCTCGGTAATGAAGATGATCTCAGATTACATAGTAGTACACACAGCCTCAACATAATCATGGTAAAATGATCTCATAGTAATGATATCACTGTCTCGGCATACTGAATGGAGTCACTGTCTTGACAAGAAGGATTACAATGATCTCACTATGACAAGAAGAAGCTCAGTGATCACACAATAATGCTTTCTCGGCATACTGAACTCAATCATGATCTCAGTCTCAGGAAAGAAGCAACAAGGATATCAGTGAAGGGGCAGCAATGGTGTGCAACAATGATTTCCTCAGTGAAGCAGCAGTGATGATGAAGAACTCAGCAGTGACAAAGGAGAGGATTGGTGTCTTGGTCTTGGAATGGCATAGTAAGTCAAGGGTCATGGTCTTGGTGTTCGTCAATTGGAATCTCTATAAGAAGAATTATATGCGTTTTTTCCTCTCCAAGAGGGAGAGGTTTTGGCCCTGGCAGAATGCCAACATCTTGTGTTCTTGTCTCTTTGTTTTTGGTAGCTATTTGATGAAATAAGAAACACACACTCTAATAATGTCAAAGAGAAGATTGTGCTAATAAGAAAATTAAAATGCCTCACAAGTAGTTATCATGCTAAGAAGAATCTCATTAAATCAATGCCCTAGATTCTTCAACAATTAGGTCTCTTTCTACTCTCGGGGATGGTGACTTGTTGCACAGGTTCACTGGGACGTACTCAGTGTTGCAGGAATCGCCCCCCCCCGGATCCAAAGGCAGAATCGCGAATCGTACGGAATCGATCCGGAATCCCCACAAGAAGCGCGATTCCGTTTTTGAGGTGGCGCGATTCCGGGTTAAAAAGACGATTCCTGCCATTACGGTTGCGTTGCCCCCGGAATCGCGCTTTAGTAATATATAAAGAACTTATTATTCCGATATGCTCGCCATACAAGTCACTATCATGGATAATTAAAAAGCAGAAGTAGAGCTTTAATTATGCAAATCGTAATCGAGAAATAGAACGGTTGACACGTGAACGCCTTCAAATGATAGGTTCATCAACAAAATCCTGTCAGAATGGGTGCTTATTTTCATCGCCAAAAGCTTCCTGGATGCTTTTAAATGAGAGTAACAGTTGAACATGTCCGCCATGTAACCCCATTGCCAGATTAAAAAATTTCATGAGATACTCGTGTTACCACTATTATCTCATGAAATTTCATGAGACGTGAAATGTTCATGAAGAAAATGCTGTCAGCGTGGATTGCTTATTTTCATCAGAAAATCTTCAGAGTGCAGTGGATGCTTTTCATTCTGACCAGTAGTTCAACATGTCCGCCATGTAGAACCATTGCCATCCGAAAAAAAATCATGACATACTCGTGCTCGAAAGATTGATGAAATAAAAACGTAGATAATTATAATAAATTAGAGAAAGTATTTATTTCTTAAACTCGTTTTTAAAATATATTAATGTAATTTAAATCCTATATCTTTTTAGTTTATTGGGTAAGGTAGTGATATATAAAATTGTAAATTGTGAGTGTTGAAAGTACCATATTTAAATAAGAAAGCTAAGAAATAACTTTCTGCATGAGAGGACAAGGGCTATTAGATATCAATTAAAAAACATATCAAATAATTATTAAGCTAATTTCATAAAAATAAGTTATATTATAATGTTTTTATTAAATTATAAATAATAATAATTTAAGTTTTGATTATTTTTAAATTATAAGTTATAATAATAATTTGTTTTTATATAAATAATAATAATAAATTTCTTTTTCATATAATAATTTGATTAATAAAATTTACAAGTTGTATCTTCTCTTTTTTATATTTAATTTATAATATTTAAAAAAAATCATATTATATTATAGCTATTTAAATTTTATAGTATAAATATAAATGGAAGTCATTTCATTTTTTCTAAATAATTATATAAGTATTTACTTTGTTCTTATGATGTTCTCATGCATATTAAAATTCAAACATCACATTATTTACTTTTCTGATTTATTGCAACTATATAAAATAGACCAGGATGAAAATAATAAGAACATTATTTACTTTTCTGATTTATTGCAACTATATAAAATAGACCATGATGAAAATAATAAGATCGCTTATATATAACCAAATCTTCTACAATTAATTTGGTATTTGGGATGTTTGTTTTGAGTATAAATGCAAAAAAATATATAAAAATATATATATATAGCAGACGCTTCCGCGGACGCTTCGCTCCCTAGATTTTTGGAAAATGACGCTTCCGCGCTCCGCGCTTCCGCTTCGCTCCCGCTTCGTGCAACATTGGACGTACTTCTTCATGATTTGAATCCTCTTCCTTTCTAGAACATTCTTCTTCAAATATTGGAAATTCTTCATCATCAAAGTCAATCAGAAGGTCCTTTGATTTCTTGAATGCAATACTTTCATCAAAGATTACATCTCGACTTACATCTATTCGGTGCCATTCCTTTATGTAGATCCTATATGCCTTTGAAGTGTTACTATAGCCAACTAATAGTCTCTTCATGCTTGTAGGATCCAACTTCTTTATCTTATCTTTCGGAATGTGAATATAGACAGGACAACCAAATATTCGGAGATGGTTTACGCTTGGTTCCTTCCCAGTGAATGCTTCCTTAGGAGTCATGTTGTCTAGTGATCTGTAAGGACTTCAATTTTGAACACACACAACAGTCTTGATCATGCAAAATGGCTCTAACACTTTCCTCAATCGATCGATTCTTTCTTTTAGCAACTCCATTTTGTTCAGGATTATATGGGATTGTCAGCTCTCTCTTAATCCCAGCCTCCTTACAGAAAGCTATGAGTTCCTTTGATGTGTATTCTACTCCATTGTCAGATCTTAGTACCTTTATCCTCCTTCTTGTAAGGTTCTCTACTTCAACTTTGAATTCTTGAAATTTGTCAAATACTTCATCCTTGGACTTTAGCAAATAGATCGAAGTTTTCCTTAAGTGGTCATCAATGAATGTTACATAGTATAGATGACGTTCAGGAGACTTTGTAGATATGGGACCATAGACATCAGAGTGAATGAGATCCAAAATTTCTTTTGACCTTGAAGATTGCTTCCAAATGGTTTCTTAACATTTTTACCTAATGCACATCCCTTGCATACTCCTTCATGGTCCTCCTTGAGTTCAGGGATGCAATTCACCATCGAATTTAAAGTTGGCAAGATTTTGTAATGAAGGTGTCCAAACCTTCGATGCTGAAGTTCCCATGGACTTACTTCAATGTTAAACAAAGCTTGAGAGAGAGGGTTCAACAATCTGTAGAGTCTTCCTTCACAAATCCCAATGATTTTTGCATTATTGATGCTAGAGCTTTTATCCCATACCACAACCTTTCCATCTATAAAAGCGACTCTATCTCCCTTATCTTCTAGACATGAAATAGAAAGTAAGTTCTTTTGCAAACCTGGCACAAACAAAATGTTATTGAGATGAATGTTTCCTCCATTTTCCAACTCCAGCAAAGTTGATCCAATTCCTCTTACAAGATAGCTCTTCTTATCACCAAGTTCAACAGAGTAGGAATATTTTCCTCTTGATAAGGTCTTTAGTTGTTTGTGCTCACCTGTCATATGTCTTGATGCTCCACTGTTGATTACCCAAATATTTTCATCCTCAAACGTACCTGTAAGTGTTGAGAATAACCCTTTGTCCTTTGTAGAAGTCTTGGTCATACTATTCTTGATGGATAATAGGAGATTCCACAATGCCTTGATACCTTGCTTGAGATGACTTGCCACCATAGAACATTGCTTCAATGATTTCTTCAAGGATGTAGTGATCTTCATCATACCCTTAGCCAACCTTAGCTCTGACACCATGTTGAGGAATTTAAAAGGCTGCAACTAAGATGATTTCTCTTCAACTTGATAATTGCTTGTGATGTATTTTTATTTTTCTTGATTATTAGCTTCTTCTCTTATTATTATGTCGTTCTTATCATCAAACAACTACCAAAACAAGAAGATCAATAATACACAAGAACACAGGATGTAAGTTGCAAGCTAGGACCAAAACCTCTCCACTTGAGAGGAAAACCCACAATTCTCTTCTCTTCTTATATATTATTCAAATGACAAATTCCAACACCTCTAGACCAAGACCAATACCCTTCAAAGACCAAGTCTGACCTCCTTGATGATGTGCTTCCTCCGTCCAAGTAAAACCTTGTCAAATATCTTCCAGCTGCACAACTTCGACCCCCAACTACAAAATTTTGGCCTCCACTGCAGGTTTGAAATTTTTGGCCCCTGCAATAGTTACTGCTTCCACACATGTGAGTAATTTCAGGGCGTCCAAGGCTTCCTTTGACCTTTGCTTGGGTTACTCCTTCTTCTAGGGCTTGTAGATGACCTAATAGACCTTCCTTCGACCTTCTTTCTACAATTTCCTCAACTTCAATCTTGCAACATCGAAACCCTAGCTTTCCTTCTTCGCACGTAAGAGAGAGAGAGAGAGAGAGAGAGAGAGAGAGAGAACCCAAACATTCGTCCTTCATCCTTCTTCCTTCTTCGTTAGCCTACTTCTGCTTCTTCTTCACTTAGATGATGAGAAGATGAGTGAGTACCCATAGGAGGTCGAGTTCCCTCCTATATATAGGCTTCCAAGGAGGACGACATGCGCTAATGAGGCTGACTTCTTAGCTGCCAGGCTGACTTGGTCTTGGAGGGTATTTTGACACATTTAAATACAAAAATAATTGTTTTTTTTACATGTTACATTGTGCCCGATGGGGTCTTTTTCATATGACAATGACTCTTTGTGAAAATTTCTGAATAGAAATCCAACTGCAGCGATTGATATTATTTCTTCTACTTATTAATTCAAAAATAAGTTATTCACAGTGTTTCTACAACAAATATTGAAATAAATTCTACTGCAGCCCTCACAATTAAAATACTGCAGAAAGTAAATGCAAGGAAAAATACTAGCACAAGTACAATCACAATGACACAATTATTTTTGGACAATTGTCCCTGGAAAAACCTAATGTGGGAAAATCGGTGCAGTTGATGAGGGTTTCTTTATTGATCTTCAACAAAATCTCATGTAGAAGATACAACCAACATAATAGAAGAGGAATTTTTGTGAGAAATTTTACAGACAATTTTCTCACGCTTCACAGTGAAATTCTGACTCTGGAGAGGACCTGCTGCCCTCACTACGTCTCACTGTGTCACCTTCTGCGCAGTCCTAGCGTCACTGCCTCTGCGCTGTGCCTCCTCTGCTCTGCTTCATGCACTTTCGACTATTGCTGATGTCCTCTCTCTCCAACCTGCAACTCTCCCTCTGATTCGATTTTCTCTTGCCGAACTTCAGCCAGTGAGAAAATCGATCTGCTTGGGCAACTGAGTATCTACTTGGTCTATTTTCCAAATGCCCATCGAAGTCCTTATAATCTTCCAATTGAGTAATCAACAACCTAGATTAGATTCTAATCAATGGCTTAGATCATATTGATTCAATCTCTGTCTTCTTCTAGAAGATTCAGACCCAGTTTCATCAATACCCTTTAATTATTTTAATTCCCTAAGTTTAGACCTAGGGACCCATTAAAAATAATTAATTATTTTAATAAAACTGCCTGCGGGTGGAATTTCCCAAAATGATTTCTGGGTATTCTGGAATACATGTGTCCTAGCCTCCCTGCAAATTTTGAGACTTAAAGCACATCCGATGCTACCAGAAATCAACACTCACGCTTAGTGAGGAATGTGCTCTAGTAATGCAACTCGCTGAAGCATCGACCTGACTCTGTAACATCTCCCTCCGCGCTGCTGATGTTTGACATCATTGCCCACCAACCACTGTGCAAATGCTACATCTGTATCGCTGCTGACCCTGCATACTGTTGCCAACTGCATCAATATTGCAACTCCCTCTCATTTGTTGCTATTGCAACTGAGAAACCATCTGTTTCTGCAACTAAACGGGTTCTCTACCATACCCATCTGCTCCCTGAACTGGATGAACTTAGCTCTTCCTAGAGATTTTGTGAGTACGTCTGCTACCTGATTTCCTGTGGGGACATGCTGCAGCTGTACTACGCCATGCTGAACATAGTCTCTAATAAAGTGACATCTGATATCAGTGTGTTTCGACCAATCATGAAATACTGGATTCTGAGAGAGTTTGATACAACTCTGATTATTGTAGTAAACACTAGTCACTTCCATCCTCTTTTTGAACAAACCCACAAGAAGTATTCTAAGCCATATGGCTTCGCACGTCGCTGTGCTGGCTGTCATATATTTTGCTTCTGTTGAGCTTAGAGCTACCGACTCCTGCGCCCTGCTGGACCAAGAGATCATTCCCAATCCAATGCTGAAGCAATACCTGGAGGTACTTTTCCGGTCTACTGAACTACCTGCCCAATCTGCATCTGTGAATCCGCTCAATCTGACGTCATCTCCTCAGGTGTAATTCAACCCATATTCGACTCTTCTACACACATATCTAAGAATGTGCCTAGTTGTTGCCCAATGTACCCTTTTCGATTCCACCGTGCACTGACTAAGGGTGTTGACAGCGAAACAAATGCATGGCTTGGTGTTGACCAGATACATGAGTGACCCAATGAGCTGTTTGTACAAGGTGGGGTCCACTTCCTTGTCTCTTGATACATCTATTTTCTTCTAGTTGGTGATCATAGGCGTCACCATGGGTCGGCAATCCTGCATTTCGAATCTCTTCAGAATCTCTGTAGCATATCTTCCTTGCCCGAGGAAGATCTCCCTATTCTTCTGCCAAATTTCCAACCCTAGAAAATAATGCATCAATCCCATATCCTTCATGTCGAATTCTACTTCAAGATTCTTCTTACAGTCCTTTATGAGCCTAGATGACCCTGTTAGAAATAATTCATCTATGTATAATACCAGTGTTGAAGAATCTAGGGCAATTAGAATTAATGAGACTCTTCTAGCTTGATAACTACTTGTGAGGTATTTTAATTTTTCTTCTTAGCACAATCTTCACTTGTTCTTATTAGAGTGTGTCTTCTTATATTCATCAAATAGTTACCAAAAAACAAAGAGACAAGAACATAAGATATTGGCTTTCTGCCAGGGCCAAAACCTCTCCCTCTTGGAGAGGAAAACCCACACAAAATTGTTCTTATAGATATTCCAATTGACGAATACCAAGACCGTGATCCCTGACCTATGAATCCACTCCAAGACCAAGACACCAATGCTCTTCTTTGTCACTGTTGAGATCATCATCATTGCTGCACCACTGAGTCCATCACTACTGCACTACGAAGATCTTCATTACTATTGAAGCATGACTGCACCTTCACCGAGATCTTCATCACTGTCTTGACTTTGTCTTCATTAGGATCATGACTGATATCATGACTGCAACTATGCCGAGGTCATGACTGTGTTCATGATGTTAATCAAGGTTGTCATTGATGTCAATATGGAATTGGCCGAGATGGAAAATATTCTCGAGATGCTTGGTTCGAGATGATGATGTCATGACTCTTGTTTGACAAGGATGCCATCAATTAATATGTCAAGTCACTAATGAAGAAATCTTAAGAAGTGCCAAGTGCCAAATGCCAATCACATGCCTTATTTGATGATCTAGACCTTAACCCTTGATGACATCTGGAGTACTTCACTTGATGAATGACCTCACTTGATGAGGTCTTGATAACATGATTGGAAGACTAGATGATGACGTGGAAGATTTCATTTGATGGTTGGAAGACTACCTTGGAACTTTCCTAATGATGTTGCCTATGACATATCATTGGACCATTATATGATGACACGAGATGATACACTCATTGCTGGATACTATCATGATGACATGGATGTCCTACATGATCTTATGATGATGAAGAAGCCAAACAATGGAGAAGCCATACTGTCCCAAACATTCCTCATGCTGTACCAAACTTTTTATCCATAAAATTTAAGGACAATTCAAAGAAAAAATATTTTTGCCACCTTAGAGGCATCTTTTCTCAATGGGACCTAGACCATCTTAAAGATGATTTTTTCCTCTTTCTAATGAGCCCTTACTTGCCCCGAAAATCCTAGTGGTTGCTGAGAAAATGAATTTTTTAGTTGAGAAATATATATTTTAATGCAAGCCAACATGAGCCGACTCATGCAACTTGGTCTCTCATTCAATTGACGTGTCTCCTCACCTTAACGCAAAACTAGTATAAATATAAGTCCGTCTCCTCATTCTAGCCATCAGATTTCGATGATCTTTTCTGAGATTGAGCACAAAATTCGGACAAGAATTACCGGAGCAAATAAGAGGCCGAGGAGGACATTGAAGTTTATTGTTTGGGCAATTTTTTATGGAAGTTGTGGTCAAAGTTGCCGTGGTTGAAGTTGTCATAGTTGTCATGGTTGAAGCTGTTGTAATTGTCGTGGTCGAAGCTATCGCAACTGCCATAGTTGCAGTGGCTGAACCTATTGTGGTCGAAGTTTCCGTAGTTGTCATGGTCAAAGTTGCCGTGGTTGTCGTGGTCGAAGTTGCCGTGGTTGAAGCTGTCGTGGTCGAAGTTGTCATAGTTGTCATGGTTGAAGTGTTGATTTATTGGGATTGGACAAATAGAGCTTGTTGAAGTCTTCTCTTGAGAACATAATAGGGCAAAGTTGGAGAACTTTGTGAAGCAACATATTGAAGATTTGTGGAGATCATTGAAGACCATGATACATTGAAGGCATCATGAGGTGACCTTGAAGAAGTTTTGTTTGGGTAACATGAAGAGCAGTGGTGACACCTTCATGTGAAGAACATGGTCGTCATTGATGATGAGATGTGGAGGCTAAACTGAAGGGATAGCTAAAGATTGACAGGGCTTGTTGAAGAAGACATTGGGAGCCGTGAAGTATAACCAAATATATCTTGACGAAGTAAAGCTAAGGGTTGGAGCCCAAGAGGTTGGAGCCTCGAAAAGACAAGGTTGGTGCCTTGGAAGATAGGGTTGGAGCCCTAGAGGATCAGAGTTCTCAAGAAACCAGGTTGGAGCCTGAACTAGATATAGGGTTAGAGCCTTGGAAGTCCGAGTCATTGCTTGGCATATTACAGGTTGGAGCCTGGGAGAGTGAAGATCGATGTCTTCATCTAGGGTTGGAGCCCTACATATATTGTACTTGATTTATTGTAAAGAAGAAATTAATAAAAGCATTTATTCTTATTGTTCATTTTGTGTTCTAAATATAAGTGATCTAACTAGTAAAAATAACAATTGAAAAGAAATACTGATTCAACCCTCCTCTCAGTGTTTCCAACACATGAGACGAAGTTTATTATCGTGAGATCACTGTAATCCTTTTCCTCATGATTATGCCGAGACTGTGATTGTATCTAGAGAGTAGGCCGAGACAAAGAGTGTCTCTCCATGACTTTCCTCTTCATAAGTATGCCGAGATTGTATGTTGAGAGTATATACACCTATTATACCTATTTGAAAATCATAGACTCTTTCTCCAACCGAATCATTGTAATATTATCTTCATCCGAGATTCTTGTACCATTGTATCCATCCGAAAATACTGTCGATTGTACTTGTCCGAGATTCCTGCACTCACTGTTCCATCCGAAGTTGTAGAGGTATGTCGGAAAATCTGTCTCGGTGGTGACTGTAGCCGCATATTTATAGTGGTTAGTCTCCCATATTTAGCCGACCTGTCAATGTGAACCGATGTGTCTCTTTATTGAGCCGACATGACTATTAATATATATTTTGAGGCTGACATCGCTGCTTTCTTCATCGTTTTGCTGGCTGATGTCTTCAGGTGGATTGTGCTTGTCTTGGAGGGTTGTTCTAGACCTTTATATAGACTTGTATACATTACACATAGGCTCAAGAAGAGCATGACATTGACTCTTTAAAATAAATCCTAAGGCTCTCAATGGGAGACACTAAAACCTCTTGCTCATGAAACCCATGCAGCAAGGCATAATAATTAAATTCATTTTCTTGTTTACAAAAATCACAATTACAATGTCATGAAGACCAAACCTAGTTACACTTTCTTCAACACTCCCTCTTAACTAGGGAGGTATTCATGATGGTACTTGGTCATTCTCAATTTGAAGAATTTCTCATAAGAAGAATCAGATTGGTAACCCATCTGTATAGCATCATAGTAACCAACATTGTTTCCACAACAAGGCCTTGACTGAAAACTCTATCTCTCATTAGATCAAAGCACAATGTTGGCAAGACCAATGATTATAGACACCTTCATCATTGTCTCTCAAGGTACATACCCACCCGGGTGTTCACTAAGTATGACCTTCTAGGAATATTCTTATCTTGGGTTCCCAGCCCTCAAAGAATATCGGTCCTCTTGCCTACTCTTATCTTGGATGCCCTACACATCCTCAAAGAGCATCAGATGCCAAATGATTACCCAATCCTCCATTCTTTCTTCCCAGATGAAGACAAGAATGTTGTGTCTATCTCTCCCTCTCAATTAGGGAGGATATGCCCATTCCTGTAAAGGAATGTACCCAAGTTCCCTCTGACTAGGAACTTGTCCAAGCTCCCTCTTAATTAGGGACTTGTCAGAGCTCCCTCTTAACTAGGGACTCTCCTTTTCATCAACAACTTCTTCTTTGTGGGTCCTTCAGTTGCTTGATCAATTTCTTTCCTTGATGTCATGAAATTCAGTCGAGCTTCTTCCTTGTAGGGCATTAGCCATCCATCACTTTCCTTCTTGGTTCGTCATGTCATTCCTTTCTTCATGGAAAGTGACATTCTTAATACATATCTGAACCTTCCTCATATGGCTACTTCTTCCACATCATGTTTCTTTAAGGGATTTCCATCCACCACATGAATGCTAGTTATACTTGTACTTACAACTCTTGTTCTAGTAGCCCTGCATGAACTCATCCAGATATTATTCAAGAAATCAAAACATAACATTAAATCAAATAGTACCTTACGAGATGGCTCTTCATCATGACATCTTCTTGTAGGTATCAACATCCTGCATACATGTTGACACATCTCCCAAAAATATCCATTGTCAAGGGTCTTCATCTTTTTGAGACTTCCATCAGAGTCTTCATATCTTTCTGGGAGATTTCCTTCTCAAATCTTCTTGGTCTTTTGGATCTTGACTTCTTGGTCTTTTGGATCTTGATTGCCTTCATCATGGTTGCATATCTCATGATCTCTTCCTTCCTCACACATTCCATTCACAGGAGCTTTCAATCAGAGTTCTTTAATTGTAGTCAACCACCTCATACTTCATATGGGGACATATTATGTTGATTTCATCTAGTGTGATTTATGCCTTCTCGCATCCTTTCAGAGGAAGAGGTCCTTTTCCTCTTGATCATGCTTCTCAAGATAGAAGTAGTCATCCATGTTACCTACAACCATACGACATGACTTTATAATATTAAATACAAGCATACATACCTCATTTTACCTTTAGGTCATCTAGGCTTCTTCTAGCAGCTTCCTTGATTGAAAATATCTTCAATCCCTTGATCTGCTTCATTTCTCATGTCATCATACCATCATCTCATGAATTCCATAAGTTGGATTTCCTGATGAAACACTTGTTTCCTCTCTAGATTAGTGAACCCTCCGTTGAGGATTCCATCAGAGAATCTTGAGGATCTTGCATATCCCCATCTGGCAGATGTTTCCTTTTTGACTTGATGTATGATGAGCCTTGTCCTGGATGACTTCTTCCTTTCCTTTAATGTCCAATGAGGTTCCCAAGAGCTATATCCTTCATGTTTGATTGTCATGGATTTTGTCCTTCATGATTCCCATGGTGATGTCACGAGCTCTTGTTTCTAATGCTTCCATGATGCCACGATACATCTTATTATCATGGTCATATCTGTAACAAAAGATTTAGGAGCTTATGATAGGATCCTTTTGTGAGGGATATCATCTCAATCATAGTAGAGATTTGTTAACTTCCCTTTCCTTTCTGCACATGTTTGAGTCCTTTAACCTTCAATACTTTTGCCATCAACTTTTCTATATCTAGCAGAGAGACCACAAATTGTTGAATGAGGTAAACTTTTTGTTCATGGACATTTGTTACCTTGTCTATTAGTTAGAACAATGATGATTATCTTCATCTCCCAATTGAGATTCTATGAAGATATTCCTTCATTCTTTGATACCTTCAATCAGGTCGAAGTGATATGAGCTTCTTCACTGTATTTTAGATAGTATATCTTCTAGCATTTCATATCTCTCTTTTATATCACCTCTCCTGCTACATAGGGATGATAGGACCTAGGCCTAATTTCATATGACTTCTCTTCTGGGGACTATATCTATCCTCCTTTCTAGGATAGAGACCACAAATTGTTGAATGAGGTAAACCTTTTGTTCATGGACATTTGTTACCTTGTCTATCAGTTAGAACATTGATGATTATCTTCATCTCCCAATTGAGATCTTATGAAGATATTCCTTCATTCTTTGATACCTTCAATCAGGTCTAAGTGATATGACCTTCTTTACTGTATTTCAGATAGTATATCTTCTAGCATTTCATATCTCTCTTTTATGTCACCTCTCCTATATTTCAGAGAGTATATCTTCTAGCATTTCATATCTCTCTTTTATCTCACCTCTCCTGCGCGATTTCATATGACTTCTCTTCCAGGGACTATATCTATCCTCCTTTCTTATGCAAGGAATCTTGATGACCCAACCGATTTATAGATCTCCTTGCAAACACAAAGTCATTTAACCAAACTTGATTATAGAATGAAAAGATACTTACTTGACATGTGAAGATGAAATCTTCACCTTAATTGCTTTGATGATGGTTGAAGAAGATATATTAGAGCTTCTTCTTGGATGATCTTCTTTCAAATGAGAGAGCCTTTCAATAGAAAAGGTTGCTCCTTTTGATGAGGATGATTTGCTGCTTCCTCAGATGATCTTCTTCTAGGGCAAGGAGATGATCTTTTGAAGATGTCCATGCCTTATTGCCTTCTTTTGTAGTGTAGATAAGGACTGCTTCTAGGGTTTCAACCTTTTTCAAGATGATGTGATCTTCAATTTTGAGGTCCTTTGAGCTTCATTGCTTTGTAGACATCTTGATGAGAGTCTTGGTGGCCTTTTGATGATGACTGTGGAGTCAAAAGTTCTTGCTGTTGTAGACTGTCTCCTTGATTATGTAGACAAAAACCCTTGCTGTTGTAGACTATTTCCTTGATTATGTAGACAAAAAACCTTGCTGTTGTAGACTAATCCTTCAATCTTGATGAAGGCCTTCAACTTGCTTTGATGCCCTTCTTGAAAACTGATACTTGTATGTCTCTTTTTGCTGCCCTTTCTTTGACTTCAGCACCTTAGCTCTGATACCATGTTGAAGAATCTAGGGCAGTTAGAATTAATGAGATTCTTCAAGCATGATAACTACTTGTGAGGTATTTTGATTTTTCTTCTTAGCACAGTCTTCACTTGTTCTTATTAGAGTGTGTCTTCTTATATTCATCTAATAGTTACCGAAAAACAAAGAGACAAGAACAGAAGATGTTGGCTTTTTGCCAGGGCCAAAACCTCTCCCTCTTGTTGAGGAAAACCCGCACTTCCAATTGAAAAATACCAAGACCGTGATCCCTGACCTATGAAGCCACTCCAAGACCAAGACACCAATATTCTTCTTTGTCACTGTTGAGATCATCATTATTGCTGCACCACTGAGTCCATCATTACTGCACTACAGAGATATTCATTACTGCTGCACCATGACTACACCTAAGTTGCACGAAACGCCGAAACGTTTCGGAGTTTCCGAAACGAGTACGTTTAGAAACGTCACCTCCCAAAAATGGAAACGTGGGCCGAAACGTCAGCGGAAACGTCATATATGTATATCTAAAAATATATATATAAAGAAATAAGTGAATAACACATTATCTTGCCAGAAAAAAGGGAATAAGACCCATATATGACAATTTAAAAGGAAAAAGAAGTCTATATTAACTCTAATATATGATTACATGATGGTCGAGTTTCCGCCGAGTTTCCGCCAAGTTTCAGAGTTTCAGGTACGGGTATGGCCCGAAACGCCAGGTTCTTTGAAGTTTCCTGCAACATAGGACTACACCTTCACCGAGATCTTCATCATTGTCTTGACTTTGTCTTCATTAGGATCATGATTGATATCATGACTGCAACTATGTTGAGGTCATGACTGTGTTCATGAAACAAAGTTTATTTTTGTGAGATCACTGTAATCCTTTTCCTCATGATTTTGCCAAGACTGTGATTGTATCTAGAGAGTAGGCCGAGACAAAGAGTGTCTCTCCATGACTTTCCTCTTCATAAGTATGTCGAGATTATACGCTGAGAGTATATACCCCTGTCATCCCTATTCGAAAACCATAGACTGTTTCTCCAACCGAATCACTAAGATTATTTTCATCCGAGATTCCTGTACCACCTTATCCATCCGAAAATACTGTCCACTTTACTTATCCGAGATTCCTGCACTCACTGTGCCATCCAAAGTTGCAGAGGTATGTTTGAAAATCTGTCTCTGTGGTGACTCTAGCTGCATATTTATAGTGGTTAGTCTCCCATATTTAGCTGACGTGTCAATGTGAACCGATGTGTCTCTTTATTGAGCCGACATGACTATTAATATATATTTTGAGGCTGACATAGCTGCTCTCTTCATCGTTTTGGTGGCTGATGTCTTCAGGTGGATTGTGCTTGTCTTGGAGGGTTGTTCTAGACCTTTATATAGACTTGTATACATTACACATAGGCTCAAGAAGAGCATGACATTGACTCTTTAAAATAAATCCTAAGGCTCTCAATGGGAGCCACTAAAACCTCTTGCTCATGAAACCCATGCAGCAAGGCATAATAATTAAATTCATTTTCTTGTTTACAAAAATCACAATTACAATGTCATGAAGACCGAACCTAGTTACACTTTCTTCAACAACCAGAATAAGTGGCCCATTCTCCACCATTAGATAGTAGAGATTGGGATCAGCATCACTCTTGATGAATCCCAACTGTTGCAAGTAACTATCAATCCGACCATACCAAGCTCTGGGTGCCTGCTTGAGCCCATATAGGGCTTTCTTTAACCTGCATACATGAGTTCTCTTCTCATGAGTCTCAAAGCCTTCGGGCTGTTCAATATACACCTCCTCTTCGATCACCCCGTTCAAGAATGTTGTCTTGACATCCATTTGGTGAATCTCCCATCCCATCTGAGCTGCTAGGGATATAACAAATTTGATAGAGGTATATCTAGCTACAGGGGCGAAGGTCTCCTCATAGTTTATTCCTTCCTTTTGTGCGTACCCCTTTGCTACGAACCTAGCCTTATACTTCTCTACACTGCCATCTGCAGCGTACTTGATCTTGTAGATCCACCTTGATCCTACAATGGATCTATCCACTGGTCTAGGTACCACTTCCCAGACATCATTCGTCATGATAGAACTGTATTCTTCTACCATGGCATCCACCCATACTTGGTGCTGTACGACTTCCTGAAAACTGGAAGGTTCTTCAACCTGTGCTACCAAGGCTTGGTATCTGTCAAGCTGTCTACGCTGCCTTTTGTCAGTTCTGGGAGCTCCAACAAACTCCTTTGCGTCCCTTAGTGTCTGCCGTACTTCCCTACTGGTTCTACCACTGGTGGTAGGAGGCTCAATCAATTCTTCCTCCTGTTGTTCCATTTGCTGAGAACTGCCAGGATCTCCTACTCCTGAGGAAATACTGGTACTGGTCACTGTGCTCGATCCTGGTGTCTGTCCTCCTGCTTGTCCTCCTTGTTGCCCCTGCTGTTGTTGGACTAATGGAACATCCGTTGACTGATCTTCTGCTGGCATCTCTCGAGATTTCCTGAAAGCTCTATCCTCCATGAACTTTGCATCCCGTCTTACTACAATCTTCCTGCTGCTAGGAATGTAGATTCTGTATGCCTTCGAGGTCTCACTATATCCTACGAGGTATCCCTTTTCTATAGTCTGATCCAGTTTACTATGCTTCTCGTCTGGAATGTGACAATATGCCACACTTCCGAATATCCGGAGATGACTCACTTTTGACTTTCTCCCTGAGAAAACCCCTTCAAGCATTTTCTTCCCCAATGCTTTGTGAGGAGTTCTATTCTGGATATACACCGCTATGTTGCATGCCTCTGCCCATAAGAATCTAGGCAAGTCCTAGTCATACAACATAGCCTTTGCCGCCCTAACAATAGTTCTATTCTTTCGCTCTGATACTCCATTCTGCTCTAGATTATATGGAGTTATCCACTCTCTTTTGATGCCCTCCTTTGCGCAGAAACCTGTGAAGTCTTTGTCCGTATTCTCGTCACCATTATCTGAATGCAATACCTTTATCTTTTTCCCTGTCATGTTCTCTATGAGAGCCTTAAACTCTCTGAACTGATCAAAGACCTCATCCTTGGTCTTTAAGAAATAGATCTAGGTTTTTCTAGAGTGATCATCAATAAAGGTGACGAAGTATTCGCCACCACTAAGAGCTCTTGTGGACATTGGGCCACAAATATCTGAGTGTATCAATCCCAATACGCCTTTCGCTCTGTTGTTACTTCTGGAAAAAGCTGCCTTAGCATACTTCCCTAGTACGCATCCTCTGCATACATCATCATGCTCAATACTGAGGACTGGAACTCCTGTAATAGTCTCTCTGAGCATCCTCAGTGCTCCATGGTGTAAGTGTCCCATTCGCCTGTGCCACAGTTCATTTAGTTCCTTTTCACCATTATGATTGCTGCCTATCAATGCCATTGGAGACTCGAGCTGCAATCTATACAGTCTGTTGCTTCGAGCTCCAATTTGTCTCATCTTCTTCTAGCTTGGATGTTTGACGTATACTTTCCTTCCAATGAAGTATACATCGTATCCCTTGTCCTGTAACTGGGACACTGAAATCAGATTCATTCCTAACCCGGGCACATGCAAAATATTAGTGGCACGAATGCTGGTTCCCGTTTCCCTCTGAAATGCTATGGTGCCTCTCCCTACTGGAGTACACTTCGTTCTATTTCCCATAGTGATCTGGAATTCCATTTGCTCTTCTTGATAGCTCGAGAAGTATTCTCGTACTCCAGTCATGTGAGTTGAAGCCCCGCTATCAATATACCAAACATCTGCTGACGTTGAACTTGACAAGCATGTGAATTCTTCTTCCAATCTGGAAGATAATTCAGAGACATCTTGATTTTCCATCCTTATTTGTGCTATTTTTCCTATTGATTTTTGACGCTTTTCTGCCCGAAAAAACTGCGTCCCACCTGAAGACTGCTCTGCGCTGCTCCCTCTATCACTGGCAAACTTCGATCTGGAAATCTTTCTCTTTGTCGACTCACTCAAAGAGAGATTTTCCCACGAAAATTTTGCCCTCCTGGACTGCGCAATCCCTTTGGGGATTCGATTTGCTGCCTACGCAGCTCCCACTTTTGTTCAATGCTAGCTCTTCTGGCTCCGTTCTCTTGCTTCTCCTTAGCTCTGATACCATGTGAAAATTTCTGAATAGAAATCCAACTGCAGTGACTGATATTATTTCTTCTACTTATTAATTCAGAAATAAGTTATTCATAGTGTTTCTACAACAAATATCAAAATAAATTCTACTGCAACCCTCACAATTAAAATACCGCGGAAAGTAAATGCAAGGAAAAATACTAGCACAAGTACAATCACAATGACAGTTATTTTTGGACAATTATGCCCGGAAAAACTCAATGTGGGAAAACCAGTGCAGAAGATGAGGGTTTTTTTTATTGATCTCCAACAAAATCTCATGTACAAGATACAACCAGTAGAATAGAAGAGGAATTTTTGTGAGAAATTTTACAGACAATTTTCTCATGCTTCACAATGAAATTCTGACTCTGGAGAGGACCTATTGCCCTCACTGCGTCACCTTCTGCATAGTGACTATGTAGTCCCAACATCACTACCTCTGCGTTGTCCCTCCTCTGCTCTGCTTCTTCTCTTTGCTTCTTGCACTCCTGACTATTGCTGATGCCCTCTCTCTCCAACCTGCAACTCTCCCTCTGATTCGATTTTCTCTTGCCGAACTTCAACTAGTGAGAAAATCGATCTGCTTGGGCAACTGAGTATCTGCTTGGTCTATTTTCCAAATGCCCATCGAAGTCCTTATAATCTTCCAGTTGAGTAATCAACGGCCCAGATTAGATTCTAATCAATGGCTTAAATCATATTGACTTGATCTCTATCTTCTCGTAGAAGATTCACACCTAGTTTCATTAATACCCTTTAATTATTTTAATTTCCTAAGTTTAGACTTAGGCACCCATAAAAAATAATTAATTATTTTAATAAAACTGTCTCCGGGTGGAATTTCCCAAAACGATTTCTGGGTATCCTGGAATACATGTGTCCTAGCCTCCCTGAGACCATCTGCAATCTTGCATAAGATCCAATGCGTCCCCTAGCCTTCTAGTACAACAAGTCATTAGATAAATTGAGTAAAAGAGCTTACCAACCATGGACCACAGGTGGGGACTTCATAATGGTCTGCCCTTCCATAATGGGCTTTGGCATGTGCTAATGTCTCCAAGCTCCAAATGGGGTTAGCCAAGTATCCTATTAGGTGGTTTCTACTTCTAAAGGGGATAATAGGTTCAAGGTACATCCTTTAAAGGTGGTGGTATGTGATAGAGAGGTGAATGAAGTAGGGATGAGAAGGGGCAGCCCTGGGCCACATGCTGGGGTACAAGGGTAGCTAATAAAAGGGAAGCCCACACTTGGGTATATAATGTATAGGAGGGAGCAATCGTGGTACATGAGGTGCCCCGACCTTGATTTTTCCACCCTTCTTTATATGCCTTTTGCCTTTTTATGATTTTTCTTTGATTAACTGCTTGGGGCTTAAGGGCTTAGAGCATGATGTGTGAAATATAACTGTGGATACCCCCTTTTAAGGCAGGGCGGTTCATTTCTCACTAGGGGTTGGGACAATCATGGGTTCCTATATGATGAAGGAGGCTCATAGAACCTACAGAAACCAGGGTGATGGCCATGATGATGGAGTAGAGCTCATGTATTGGCTTTTTCCCACGTGCTAAATGTGTTTGTCTTGGCCATATTTTGCATTTTGTGGTACATTTTCCTATTGAAAATAACCAATTATGCTTTTTCTTTTCTTTTTAGTTGCATCAACCTCTGGGGCATCATTGTAGGCTTGACCCAATGTGTGGGAAAGGGGAAGGGAGAACTTGCCCTGTGTGGACCCATTGGAGGAATGTGGACCCAGGTGGGAGAAATGATGAATGGGGTAATATATGCGGATTGGGAAGCAAGACCACGCAACCAAAATCAGGGTTTCCCATGAACTACCATCCCTAAAGCCAAATGGTTAGTAAAAGAGGTCCCACGGGATTAGAGTCCAAGTTTAACATCCAAAAAGGGGACTAGGGGACGAGAGCACAGACCTAACCCATTCTTTCCGCTGAATCCCCCCATTAATTAATGCTAAGAAATGTCCATGATAAGCAAACTACAATACTCAATTACCAAATTACAAGGCATACTTTTAGGTTCGGTAAGCCCGCCTTCAAAATACAATCATGGTAGATGGGTGAGGGACCGCATGGTTGGCTCAAGTGGTGGAGAAATGGCACAATGAGCTAGTTGGTGGCTGCAAGGGGGTGCTGGCTGTCGGCTGAGGACCATCTTGGACATGACGTAGGTAACATCTGGCTCCAACTGGGACGTGATGTCTCGAAGAAGTGGACGAAGCTACTCGAATGGGAGGTCACAAGAACTCCAACAATCTCTTGGTTACCATAGACCTGTTACTAGCATATTTCAAAGACTAAACCCACTTGGAAGCATGTTTTTATGGTGTCTTATGATCACTCATGCTTGGTGTTAGGCCCTAAAATCAACAGAAAATAAAAATATGCAAATTTTAGTCTAAATGCAGCTATAATCTACCATGAAAAATATCATATGCCATTAGTTCTAATGCGGAAATTAGCATGCAATGCATCCTACCCTAACATGCATATACAAAACTAATACTAAGTGTAATCATAAAGCCAGTGCAACCAACATATCATCAAATCAATATAAATATGCCGGCCTATATGATTACTCATGTAGCAAATGCCAAAGTGAATGTGGACAGAATCACATGGATGATAAGGCCGGTGGGAGGTAGGAAAATAGAATGCCTACACATGGATGATCACGTGAGAAGATGAAAGAAAAGGATGTAATCTAGTCCATGAGAGCCTTTCTTCTAATGAAAATATAGAGTTGTCTATGATTAGGCTCATAAACTTTTAATAGATGGCAACCTCGGGCATATTATTTCCATTATGGTCCTTATCATTTATGTCATATTTTATGGCCTCTATAGGATTATGATTAGTAGGCAAGGGAGACTGATGAGATGGAAAAACACAAGTAGGTTGCCCATGATGATCATACCAAAAAGGGGGGATTATAAATTGATCATGATCTTGAGGGTGTGTCAAAGGAGATAAAGTATAGTCAATGAGGGGTTCTTCCTTGACACCATACTCAGAAGGGGGAAAGGGCTCATGGTCACTCGGGATCATTTGAAAAGGGGCGAGGGAATCACTTGTGGAAGACTTGAAGTGATGAACAAAAGGATAAGGCAAAGGGGAGGGTGAAGTATTATATTCAACGGGTTTTTCCTCCTCAAAATCATCCTTTTCATGTAAGGGAAAATAATGACCCTTCTTCTCAAGGGTATCGATGGATATGTCATCATAAATAATGCCTGAGAGAAAGGGGAGACCACTCTCAACCTCATCTTCCTTGTCGGTGTCATAAATGGGAGCACAATCAAATTGAGGACCAACAATTTCCCATTTCTCCTTTTCAATGTGGAAGTAATCTTCAATGTCATCTTCCAAGGGGCTAATGGGGTCACCTTCTTCAAGGTTCTCAAAAGGAGATTCATCGAGAGTAATATCCTTGAGAAAGGTAAGGTTAGTCTCAACTTCACTTTCCATGGACTCATCCTTCCCAACACGTGTTCTCAAAATCATTCTTTTCATCATGTGGACCCAAGGAGGACTCATCTTCCCATTCATCACTTAGATTCTCAAGGTCTTGATGATGCTCGATGAAGCCTTCCTCTTGAATGCTCAATGTGGGGCATACTTGAAAATGCCTAAGAAAGCCATCAACGAACTCCTCAATAGATGAGATGCTCCTAGGTTCGTGATTTTGCAACCATGAGTTATGACCATAGAGAGAACTAAAGAATAACAACATAAGGACATCTTGGTGGACCACTTTCTCCTTTGAAGTATGTGCATTAAATCTTTCCACATGGTCAATTGCAGAGCTTGGGTCACCATCAAACACAGGCACCCCACGTACCATCCTTCTTGTGACATGATTGGGGTGCCCAGGGACGCTAGCGATGTCCAAAGTGGGAAAATCATCAAAGAAAGACACCCTACTTCGGGTATACATGTAAATTCTGTAGGAGTTGCCAGGGTGATTTTAAAGATGCCTAGAAAAATGCTTGCTTCACCCTACAAGCATCGACCTTAAAGTTCAATGAAGAACTAGGGCTTTGTTCTTCCAATGGAGTCGCCAATAATGATATGTCAATGTGTCGTATGGGGAACAAAACACACGTTTCGTGTCCCGGTAATGACGCCAAAATGTTACGCTCAGACTAGCAGGGGTCCTAGGAGGGAATCCTAAAGGGACAATTGCAATGGAGCAACAACCCATTGTCACCTTAGCTAAAGCTCCCTACCCTTTATGGACTTTCACCGTTGGGAGGAGACTCGGTATGATAAGGATCACAAAGATGAATAGATCAAAGATAGGATGAAGGGTGATCCTAGAAGCCTATTCACAAGAGAGGTTCAAGATTGTGGTTTTCTTGTCTTGAAATACAAGATGGAGGGCTCTCTAGGAAAGGCTTGGGGAGAATTTCAAGGGTTAGGTTTTGAGTATGTGTCTTATAAAGGAGATCCCTAAGCCCTAGAATTCTTGTGGAAACTTGGGTTCCAGAT
The DNA here is from genome assembly GCA_031772625.1 of Pinus tabuliformis. Lineage (NCBI taxonomy): Eukaryota > Viridiplantae > Streptophyta > Pinopsida > Pinales > Pinaceae > Pinus > Pinus tabuliformis. The sequence goes on from CM062820.1 coordinate 952,436,837, forward strand.
GATCTTTGAAGAATTAACCTTGATAGCGCATGGGACCACACGAGACCAAGTGGACTTGAGGTCTAGGTCAAGAGGATAGGATTTAGCAACCACTAATATACCTGACCTAATTAGGGAGGGGAAAGGGATCAAGGAATGAATTTTCAATGAAAGGCAATGCAAGGATCCCAGTGAGGTTTCTAGCCTAAGGGAAACCAAGGGCAAGAATTGGTCTTCGAGCTAGGGCTTGCGATATCTCAAGATCCCACCGTCAGAATCTCATGAAATTTGGAGGGCTTCTTAAGGACACAACAACGTAGTTGTGGAACAAAAATTGAAGTATTTGGATGGCTATATTGTGAGATAATTGATGCCCTAGGTGACCTATGTAGGCTAGGCCTAGAAAAAGAGGGGAAGGTGAAAGAAATAAGCTTTAAAGTGATCACTAGAGGAGAACCAGTGCTTTGTCCTTTGGGAGAGATGGAGTCATGGAAGATTTAGAGTTTGGATTGATTTCCACTTGTCAAGGAGGCCTAAAAGACAACTTCGTTGGGCATTAGGGCTTAATGGAAGTAGCTTCAAGGTCATTTATACTTCGTTCAACAATATTTGGTGACTTGTCAAGACAAGGATGTCTCTAGGAACATTCATTCATTCAAACATGGCTCAATCATATGATACATCACTACTTAGAGATTTAATTTCCACAATTTTGTTCCAAGAAAAGTAGCAAATTAACCCTAGAATAGCGAAAATCCCAATATCATGAATGCAGCAAAATAAAGAATCAAAATAACATTAACATAGTACTTACATGTAAGAAGAATATATCCAATCACCAAGATATGCCAATCATAGAAGCTCCAAGATAGAAGAATAACCAAAAATCAAAATTCATCCATTCATCCAAAAAGTCTCATCCTCAAAAGATAGCGAAAAATCTCACAAGAAGATATAATCCAATCCAAGTGATGATGCTAAAATGAATTCACATCACTTGTATTTATACACGTCTAATGAGTTTGATTTAGCTAATTAGGCCTACATTAGCTCCGACAATAAAATAATGTGCAAAATAACTAACTTTTGGTGACAAGCACACCAAACTAGCTCATAAACAAAAGAATAAGTCTCTCAAGAGGTTGAGTAATGAATAGTGCATGTCGTTGGGCCTTGGAGGAGACCTAATGGAGTCCATAGGTGCCATAATGAAGAATAGGACAATTAAAAGTGATGGACAAGGGGTTGGCCCCTTGTTCTCCAAACAATAAAACTGTGGTGCTCCCAGTGGGTGTGGGGCACAATAATAACCTCATGGGTCTCCAAATGAGTCGAAGATGCATGTAGATCATCTATAAGGGCTCCGATGATGGTGTAGGTGATGCCACATCATTCTACAAATCCTAGGTCAGCGGTCAAGTGCATGGTACATCTGTGGGGCTGGCTAGGCAAAGGTGAACCAGGTGCATCTTCCTCGTCAAATAGGTGAATCACGAGTAATCTTTGAACATCCCGGGGATCCATGGAGTGTTGTCTACTGCTGTGGAGCCCCATGGATCTCAGCGCACACCCTACATGTGCCAGTGTAGCCCTCTGGAGGGTTAGGACTTCGTATAGGGAGACCAAATCCAAGATGGAGACCATCTGCAATCTTGCATAAGATCCGATGCGTCCCCTAGCCTTCCAGTACAACAAGTCATTAGAGAAATCCAGTAAAAGAGCTTACCAACCATGGACCATAGGTGGGGGCTTCATAATGGCCTGCTTTTCGATAATGGGATTTGGCATGTGCTAATGTCTAGCTCCAAATGGGATTAGTCAACTATCCTATTAGGTGGTTTCTACTTCTAAAGGGGATAATAGGTTCAAGGTACATCCTTTAAAGGTGGTGGTATGTGATAGAGAGGTGAATGAAATAGAGATGAGAAGGGGCAACCCTGGCCCACATGCTAGGGTACAAGTGTAGCTAATAAAAGGGAAACCCACACTTGAGTATATAATGTATAGGAGGGAGAAATCGTGGTACATGAGGTGCCTCGACCTTGATTTTTCTACCCTTCTTTAAATGCCTTTTGCCTTTTTATGATTTTTTGATTAACTGCTCGGGGCTCAAGGGGTAAGAGCATGATATGTGAGATATAACAGTGGATACCCCCCTTTTAAGGTAGGGCGGTTCATTGCTCACCACGGGTTGGGACAACCATGGGTTCCTATATGATGAAGGAGGCTCATAGAACGTGCAGGAACCAGGGTGATGGTCATGACGATGGAGTAGAGCTCATGTATTGGCTTTTGCCCACGTGCTAAATGTGTTTGTCCTGGCCATATTTTGCATTTTGTGGTACATTTTCCTGTTGAATGTGGCCAATTATGCTTTTTCTTTTCTTTTTAGTTGCATCAACCTCCAGGGCATTATTCTAGGCCTGACCCAAGGTGTGGGCAAGGGGAATGGGAGAACTAACCTTGTGTGGACCCAATGGAGGAATGTGGACCCAAATGGGAGAAATGATGAATGGAGTAATAATGAGTGGAAAGGGGGTAATATATGCGGATGGGGAAGCGGGACCACGCAACCAATATCTGGGTTTCGCGTGAAATACCATCCCTAAAGCCAAATGGTCAGTAAAAGAGTTTCCACGGGACTAGAGTCCAAGGTTAACATCCAAAAAGGGGACTAGGGGATGAGACCACAGAGCTAACCCATTCTTTCCGCCGAATCCCCCCATAAATCCATGCTCAGAAGTGTCCATGATAAATGAACTACAATACTCAATTACGAAATGACAAGGCATACCTTTAGGTTCGGGAGGCCCACCTTCAAACATACGATCATGGCAGAGGGATGAGGAACCACATTGCTGGTTTAGGTGGTGGAGAAATGGCACAATGAGGTAGTTGGTGGTTGCAAGGGGCTATTGGTTGTCAGTTGAGGACCATCTTGGAGAAAAAATTTCTCCTAGGGATATCACCCACAAAATGGTGGGTAACAGGTTATAGGACTGACAACCATAAGTCATGTACATGGGCACGGATAGGGAGAACGGTGGATTGGATAAGCATCTTGGACAGACATTCTCGAGTCATGTATTGTGGCTAGGACTAACAACTGTAAGTTAAGTACATGGACTTGGTTAAAGAATGGTCTGATGGATTGACATTTCCTTGTGACAAGTAGGAAATGGTCCTGTGGAGGACATACTCTAGTGAACCTAGGTGGAGTATGAGCCTCGGAGAGGCAGTGTGGTGTCTTGTTGAATGTGTCCCAGCATTGCTCTGATCTAGTGGAGAGATAGAGCTTACTTGTCAAGGCATTGGTAATTTGACAATGCTGGTTATGATGATGTTATCATCAATGATGCTTATCAATTTGGATCCTTTCTTATAGAAGTCTTCAACTTGAGCATATCCCGATGAGTCATTATGAATACCTACCTAGTTAAGGAGTATTGAAATTGTAATCAGGTTCGGTCTTCATAATTATGATTTCGTAAATTGTCAAAAATAATTTATTTGAGTCAAAAAAAAAATATTTTATCATGTCCCATTTGGATGTCTTTTAAAAAGGTAAGAAAAATGAATTTTTGTGTCTTTAGTCAAATCCTATTTGCCAAGTCGGCCCTTCATTTGTCAAATCATTCCGCCCAAGAGACGTGTCTCTACGCATGGACAAACAACCATCTATTGGCATTTTCGCTCCACCAATTTGGCATCTAGCAGATATTGTCAAAGAGATTCGGATCTCTGAGGTCCTTCGCATGGCACATTTGAGGCATATCTGAGGCACTTTGCATGACATGACATATCTGAGACACTTCACATGACATATTAGAGGAATTTCACATGGCATATCTGAGGCAGAACAAAGGGCATTTCTAAGGCAGCTTGCACAGCCTTTCTGTGGCAGTTCATATACCTTTTTCTAAGACAGTATTAAGGACAGGCATGTGGCAGATGTATGACAGACATGTGATAACTTATGGACAGAACTTCATGAAAACTGATGGAGAAGGGCTGACTTGGCACTTGGGTAATTGGTCTACTGGTCAGTTTGTATATGACTTGGATTTTTTTCTTGTTGACTAAGATTATATAAGGAAAGGATTGCTGGCAGATGTATGACAGACGTGATAACTTATGGACAGAACTTCATGAAAACTGATGGCGAAGGGCTGACTTGGCACTTGGGTAATTGGTCTACTCGTCAGTTTGTCTATGACTTGGATTTCTTTCTTGTTGACTAAGATTCTATAAGGAAAGGATTGCTGGGTTTTACCCTTGTGGGTTTTCCCTGGCCATTGGCCTAATCTCTGGTGTCCATGTTTCATGTGCACTATGATCTCTACTTTTCTTTATGTTTTTGAATTTATAATTGCTTGATAACATAACTTAATGGAGTAAACACTACAAAGGAAACATATATATCAGTCACAAGTAATTATCATGATTAGAAATTCTAGTTTACAAATGAATTTCAACAAATAGTCTCCAAAGGGGGTCGAATAGATGCCTCAAAGGGGCCTAGCCGACTTGACACTTGTGGAATAATTAATTTAAAATTTAATTTTTCTTTTTCCTTTCTTGATGAAAATACCAACCATGGCTACTAAATTTCCAACAAATGTGTGGTTAAGCCACCCCTGGTTTATTTTCACAGATTGTTTGCTGAGACAATTCATACTCCCAAGCTTTCCATATTGGACATTGACAGGGGAGAAAGCTCTGCGGCAGCAAAGGATTAGGTATTATATGGAAGAAAATGAAAATGACCAGTTACTGAGTGGGAAGCATGAGGTTCTTGAAGTGGGTTTTTCTCATAAAAAAACCAAACAGTATGCCTCTGCAACAAAGCTGAGGGAAAATAATACTATAATTAGGTTGTATCATAAGGAGCTATGCCCTTCAACTTCACCAGGGATTTTTATGAAAAATGGTTTACATTGCAGTAATTTGCTTCGAGGAATGGTAGAATATGGTAGTAACGTGGGGCTCAGTGGTGTTGGGATGGTACAATAGATATATGTAGGAGCATTCTATAGCAGATATATTTGGGATCCTCGTATTGATATGCAAGTTCTGAATTGCTTGAGGGCAAGCAATCTCAGGAAGGGAGGACTGTAATGTCCCCTTTTCCGAATGGTCACCAACACAGTAGCCTATTTGATTCCTGTAGGCTATAGAAGGAAAAAGTGGATCAATTAATTTAATTGTTTGATTGTCATTCGGGTGAAAAAAGCAACATTTAGAAGTGACAGTGAATAATTAAATTAAAAGGGTGCTATTAAGTGACTATGGGAAAAATAATAAAAACTTTATAAAGTCACTTTATATTATTGAGCGGGAAAAAGGTAAAAAGGGGAGATCCATGGTATTTTGATGACCCATGGTATTCTGATGACCCATGGTATTCTAATGATAAAAGCTATAACATGAGAATTGGAGCTCAGTTTTGACATGCTTTGGTTATTTTTCTAAATTGTTTTTTGGTGAGCTCTTGGAGCTTATGAGTAACGGGTGAAAACCTTAGTGGGGATTAGTTTCGGTGGTGCAGCTATTCACCTTAGTTGATCAAGTTTGGTTTCAGTGGTGAGACATATCCACCCTAGCCAGGAAAGGAGGAATCATCCAGATTCCTCACATGTGCTTAGTGACGAGATTTTTGCCAGAGAATGGTGAGCTTGAGGACGGATTGATCCATTTGTCTAAAATAGTTTTGCATTTTATATCTTGGGGAGTGGGGTGGGGATGGCGATGAGTTCTGTTTTGTGGGCCAAATTCTTGGGGGAAGCCTTGTTAATCTTCAAGGGTTGAGTTCGTTCTTGGAGGGCCAAATTGATTGAGGAGATTATGATTGTATTTTGGAGGCCATACTCTTCATCTCAGTCTTGCAGCCAAATCATGCCAGTTGTTGAAGCAATTTCCAGGATCCAACAATTAATATTTTGCATGTAATCTCTGGATCAAATTTAATAAAATTTGGCTATGCCTGGGAATACTATTGAGAAATTTTCATGTTTAATTGTATGCACAATATTTGAAAAAATATCTCTGCTGTAAATGTTCATTTTATTCGTTATACAAACTGTTTGTCAAAATGCATAAAAGATAAAATTAAAAAATTATGCAAGTTAGCATATTTTGGCAAGAGACATTACATGTTTGTATTATTATTCAAGAATTATTAAGATTTAAGTTTTAACATGATTAAGCAATCCCTTGTACACTTGCTGATTAACTACACCAATATGTTGTCTCAGAGTTTTTGCCTAGGTGTTAAATCTAGTAAATAACACTGGCATGTAGTGTTGAGCTCCTATGACTTGCCAGTTAAGGCTTTAGTCTTCATTAAAAATGATTTTGCAATGGATATGGCTTAGTGGTGCTCGGATATCTCCTCTCTATTGATATTAGAAAATGTTTCTTGGCCTTTTCATTTGCTAATTGAAACCTTTCAATTTTGAAATGTTTTGGACAAGAATTTGGTCGATTTTGTTGTTATAGACAAACCCAAAGATGTCGTAAGTTCTAATTTGAAATTAAAATAAGGATTGAGAAATTATGATAAATGGATTTTCTTTTAGTATTTGGTATTATGTAAGATATACGTTTGATTGTGTTTATCTATCAATTATTGAACTCACAATTTTGAACTTGTCTTGTTATCTTTCCTCTAGCAGCACAGAAAGCCTATATAATCCTTTTTCCATTTCGAGTCAACTGTATGTTTTGTATAGGAATTAATAGATGTGCACATACCTGAAATTTACTAGGCTAGAGATGAATAATATTAAATTTAGGGTCATGGATGATTAATAAGGAAGCATTGTATCCATTCTGTTATTCTAACATAATCAGATGCCATTATCTCAAGTTAAGGTAGATTAGGAATACCATTTTTGTGCTTGTTAGACGTTAAAAATATCATAGTACCATTGTATTAGTGTAGCTATTCTAATCCATCTTCTACAAAATAATTTTATTCTACGAAGATATTACCTACCGTGAGCCACTTAATTTTATGCATGCAGCTTGGTACAAGACGACCATTGTTATTACAAATGCAGTTTTATATTGCATAATGGATTTCCCTATGTCACATTAAAATCATATGGTAATTTTACTTTGGTTTTCCAAAGCATTTGAAAATCAAGGCGTAAGCTTACTCACATGGCCATAAATTTACAGGTTATTGCCAGAACACTAAATTTTGTTGAAAGGACATCTCCAGAATTTTCTCAAGTGGTTGTAAATAAAAAAACTCCATCTATAGCTCTTTATGAACAAGCAGTTATACACAAGGATGCTCCTCTCCCGTATCAAAAATTCCCAGTCAAGTCTTCCACTTCAGGTAAGTTTTGAAAAATTGATATGGTTTGGTGTTCTGCTTTGCTGTCAAATTTAGGTTGCATGATTGTACAAGTAGACATGCATGCACACTCTTACAGTCATTCTACATGTTTGATATTTTATGATTTCTTTTTTTTGAAATGCTGCTTATATTACTTCATGAAACAAATAAGTACATCATAAGGCAGAGAATTACATCACACAAACAATTGGGTAAGTGGGAAAATCTCACCCTGTAAAGCCAAAAGGCAAGCATATACACCCAGGAACCGAGGGAAAGAGACTCAAAATCACAATTGAAAACACGGAGTTTGACTTTTACAGGCAAAGCCAACTCCTACCTAAAGCTCTTCAAATTTCCCTAAGCTAAGTGGGGAACAATCTGCTTGGAAGGTATCTTTTTGTTGGTGCTTCCAAAGAAAGCTATCAATGAGCAACTGCATTGAATGCCAGAAGGATTTGCAACTATCTCTAATCATCCCATTGTCTCCCATCAGGAGACCTTTTCATGACAACTGGGCAGTAAAGCAGTGAGACTCAGCCTGAAACTCTGACCAAAACATCGTAGCAACCTGATATGTCCGGAAAAGATGTTCCACCTCGATATCTTATGATTTCTTTGACCTTTGAGCTCTTATTTTTTATTTTTATTTTTGATACTTATTGTTGCTTGGACCTTTGAGCTCTTATTTCTAACACTGAATTTTGTTGAAAGGACATCTCTAGTTGTTTCCCAGCAAGTGGTTGTACACAAGAATACTCCATCTCCAACTTTTTTCTGAACAAGCAGTGGTAAACAAGGATACTTTTCAATATAAAAAATCCCTTGTCAAGTCTTCTAGTTTAGGTAAGTTTTGAAACATTGACGTGGTTTGGTGTTCTACTTTGCTGCCAACTTTTGATTTTATGATTGGCCGAATAAACATGCATGAAGAGTCGTACAATAATTCTAGATATATATCTTATGATTGTTTTCACCTTTGAGCCACTATTTCTGAACTCTTCCCAGCCTGGCAGAAGAAGAAAGAAAAAATAAATTTCTAACCAATGTTGGCAAACATATTGACAAGATCAGAGTGTAGGAGCTTGACTCAGACTTGAAAAAAGCTTGGCAGTAGAAATCAGTGTTGCGAAAATCGCGATATTATCGTGATAAAATCGGAAAATCGCGATTTTTTGAGTTTGGCGATATTATCGCCCGATTTTTATGCTAATTTTTTTATTTTTTTATTTTTTTAATTTGTTCACAAAAAATCGCGATAATTTGAAAAAAATCGCGATTTTTTGGGAAAAAAATCTTTTGGAATTTATGTTTCTTTGTTTATTTGTTTTGTTTATTCTCTCCGATTTTTTGATGAGGAGGAGGAGGAGATGACGCAACCTACCTAGGCTACCCTTGTCACTAGTAGAGGATGTGGTCTACATCTTATATATTAGTCCTTTTATCATATTTATGTGTCAATGTATTTATTTTATATTGTGGATGCTTTAGATATTAAAAAAATTGAAAAAAAAATGAATATTTTTGTACTTTACGATATTTTCCCGATTTTTACCGATATTTTCCCGATTTTTACGATTTTTTCTGACTTTTCCCCTCGCCGATAATATTCCGATAACGATTACTGCAACATTGGTAGAAATCATTCAAAATCAAAATGCAAACAAAATTTTGTCTTTGAAGAATTTATACAAACAGCTGGCAAGCAAAGATTCCGTCAAACATTTTGCTAACAAAATAATGAGCACTTTCAACAAGAAATATTGATGGGGTAGAATACAAATTTTATTGATCTGTTCTGAAGGATTTTACAGTGCAACTCAATAAGGAACCTGGGAACTTAGCTCCAGCATGGTAATAGACCAATTCGGCCTTCAAAGAACTGATATACTTATCCAATACTGAAAGACCAAAGGAAACTCGATCTGGTAGAAGAATAAACTTGGCAGCTTCAGAATTCATTCAACTCAGTCTGGCGTAGATGATAATTCTGGAAATGACAGCTTCCTCAGTCTCCACAGATACGGCCTCCTGAAGAAGAATTTTTGGCCTCAGAAATTAATCTCTTAGGTGGAATTCGACTGGTTAAATCTCAGCCTTCAAATGAATAAGTGTGCTCTGCCCAGATGGACAGAATTCGGCCTCTTCTGATTAGAGAAAAATTTGTCTCCAAGGAACAGCCTCGGCCTCCAAAGAAAGGAAGGAATTTGGCCTTAAATAAATATCCCTTGAACTCCTGAAATCGGCCCTCCAGAGATATAATTTTCGCCACAAAAGGTAGATAAAACTTTCAGAGATCGGCCTCTCTTTTCAGAAGTTGACTGACAGCTTTGATGAACAGAATGATCATCAGAGATTCATCCTTCAACTGAGCGGTTTTGGCCTCCAAACAACCAACTCGGCCTCCTGAAATTAATGGATGATTTCTTGTGCAACTCTGCCTTTTTGGGTGCTGATAAATTCGTCCTGCAATAAGGGCTAATTCAGCCTCAAATCTGGTAATGAAATTTGACTCTCCTTGGGAGATGTAAATTCAACCTCCTAGAGTGATAATTTCAGCCTTCCACTGTGACAGAATACCCTGCAATACAATCTGAACTCGGCCTCTAGGAGAATGAGGAAAATCTGGCTTAAGATGATAATCCGGAACTCCAACAACTCGGCCCTCAATAGAAAAAGAGTTCAGCCCCTCTGTAATGATAGGTATTTCAGCAAAAAGCAATCTGATCTTGGCCCTCCCAAAGTGGATCACAATCAATTGAAGCAATTCGATCTTCTTTGGGAAATGCCTCCTGCAAACAAATAACTAGTCCCAAGTCACCAGCAGCGAGGTCAAATGATAAATCTGAATAATTCATGCAATTCCAACTAGGGTGGCAATAGTGTCCACCGAAATTGGATGGGAACTAGCTAGGGTGGCAATGATGTCCATTGGAATTGGATGGGAACTAGCTAGGGTGGCAATGGTGTCCACCGAAGATAGCGTGAGAGTCTCGCTTGAAATCCTCGAGCTGAAACTCACTTGAGCTCCAATACAATCACAATGAGAAATTACAAGATAGAATGATGAGGAACGGCTTCCTCTTCCCTTTTTTAAGACTTGTTGAATCTTCTCCATCCTTTAGAACTCTTCTTTTTTATTATTTTATTTATGATCCACTTATTTTCTCCAAGTCACTTTCTTCTCCTTTTTTTATTAATAATCATTTGCCCCCTTTTATTAATAATAATAATATCAAAATTGGGCAAAACTCCTTAGCCCCTTAGTAAATTTTCTTTTTGCTAGCCTAAAGGAGACAGTTAGGCCAGCGGAAATGATGTCTTTGTGCTCAAGTAATCAGGGACATTACAATATAGCACAACTTTATCATGAAGTTGGTACATGTCAAAATCTCCAAAGCCTAACCAGGGAAACCATAGGAAAACCATAGCCTCCAATTGCTAGCTAAGAATCACTCCCAACCAAAACTGGTCACTCCACCAAAAATCCTCTACATGCTAGCATCATCACTAGCAAATCCTCCTTGGCACATGCGACAAGGGTGTATTACATAGGCTCTCCACACAAACATTGTTCTGTTCCATAGGGTTTGCAAATCCTAGTCATGTTGCATCACATAGGTACATGGGAAGACGACTCTAGCATTAGCTTCCAAATTTACATGTCCATCCTAAGGTTTTTTCCTCAAACCCCGGGTCTTCAACTCTTGCACCAACACAGGCTCCAAGACCTACATGGAACAACAAAAGATACAATAATTGAGTCTTACTTAGATTAGACATCATGCCAATATCAAGACTTGTCAAGCTAGAATTTCCATGGTCTTGTCCTAGACTCACATCCCATAAGAATAGAGCTCAAAAATCATGTAAGGCATTAACTCCACTTCCATGTCTTCTACTAGGAAAGAAACCCTAGTGGTACAACAAGAGCCATAATAACCATCATCGTTTTCAATGTCATGTTCTTTTCGATGATTAACGTGAATAATGCAAACCTAGCAGCACACAAGAGCAATCCCTCCATGAACATCCACATGTCTCTCTTCTTGTCTTCTCCTAGGGTTTTCCTCATGAACCTTGGTGTATAGCTCCTAGGGTTCTTCAGGAACCCTAATGTCTTGCTCCCTACAAGACTTCTACAAGGAAATACAAAGAATATAGTACACTGTTGATTCATAATTATAAGAGCTC